>OY986042.1:66747256-67347256 GCA_963920215.1 Nineta flava
TACCTATTAATTTTTATACCATATAGAAATAGCATTGCAATTTGAATACAGCAGTATGCGTTTATTTTAAAAGTTAAGCACATATTTTTACAATTAGTTTTTGGATGGGTGCCCAACACTGTGTGAATTTATTTTATTTTTTATATACGCTTTTTATTTTATTGTAATTTTGTAAAACATTAATTTATATTCTCATTTTATTTATTTTTTAACTTTTTGATTATATTTTACATTGATCAATTATTATTTATTACTAGCATTGCCCGTTGCAGCTTCACCTGCAAAAATTTTTTAAAGCCCTTATAACCAAGCCCTTATGCTAGAATGATGCAGTTTTTTGTATTCGACGTGAAATTGCTTCAATCTGACGAGAAAAATCAGTAAACTTCAATTTTTTCAGTGCAACCCCTCGGAAAATTGGAAAAACATCCTCCAAAATTATGTTTTTCTGTTCTATAAATGCTATAAAGATTGAATTTTCACTAATCGACCCGAAATAACGTCAAAATTAACAGAATATTTTGAAAAATTTCATTACCTACATCGCAACCACACCAATAAGGGTTATTCTAGTAAACTTATGGAACATATTTTTTTAAACTCTCTTACGGTAGTAGTATTACATTTGAAACAACTTTATCACTCGATATCTCTTATCATTATTTCGCTATGTCCTTATTAGTTTTCTCCAAACAATTTGGACAAACATCAGACAAAATATTTCCTTTTTATTATATTATATGTATACAAATGACATGTTACCATCTTACGGGGCTCTCCGTAAGTAAGAAAGGTATGTTTTGAAGTAAGACAGAACGATGTTTCAATACAGGTTGCCTACCGATTATTGCCCAATAATTTATTTGATTTTATGTTTAATATGTGAAATTCCCGATTCACATAGATACGAAGATGCGAAACAACTACTAAGTTTTTTTATTTATTTATTTTTAATAATTCCGGACATTCAAACGAAGATGGGTTTTATGCGACGATTTCCCAAATACTTTTTGTGCTCGTGTTCATGGCTCTTAATAGATTATAATTTGTTGGAAGGGTAATCATTTTGTTTAATAACGCGCAATCATTGGATTCCGGAAGAAATTTCTATTAAAGCGGGAATGTTAAATTTTCTATTAAAAGAGGCCACTAAAAAATCACTCATTAAATTTATATTTTCGAAATCTTTAAATCGATTTTTAAATTGTAAAATTACCGTTTCACTAAAATCACTACTTTTATTTTTTAAAGATATTATGCGAAAAATAATTTTAATTAGCACGAATAGTACTTTTCACTGTTTAATTCAAAGTAGACTAACTCGAAGAAACTCAGTCAGGTTGAGTAAGCTAACATAAAATTCCCACTTTATATAAAATTTAACCATTTAGAAATTTGTAACAAATTAATAAACCCCCCCCCCCCCACCCAGCATTATCATTGGCATGTTTATTGTATTCAGTGTCATCAAATTACCATGACACTATACCCCCTACTAAGAAAAAATAATTAAATCAGGTAAATAATTGTTTATTAGTTGTCCGGTATGAATAGTTTAGGCAAATTATTCGGAATTTCCAAAAATCTAATTCTAAACCATCAAAAAAATTTACAGCTATCTCGTTTAAAAGTCTAAATTAGTTTTCAATTCTATTCAAATTCTTAGCAAAAATTTACCTCTTTTATTACAACGGTCAAGCGGTAAATGTACAGGATCAAAAGATTTATATTTTATAATTTATATAACATTTATAGTTTATTCATACACAAACATATTAAAATGGTACATTTTATGCCCCAAATTACCGGCCCAGAATTTCAGAGCATGTATTCAATGTATTGCATACTTTGTATAATAGTGACCATAAAAAAGAGTTGGTATTATTATATTTTTTTCAGAAAATGTTTTAATTAAAAAAAGAAAATAACAATAATTGGTAGGTACCCTGTATTTACCCTACCTCTCACTCAGAGCTTGTGAAGTCAAACTTTGCCCACCTATGAAGTAAATACAATTACTAGATTATTTCTCTCTTTTTATTGTAAATTTATTTTAAACAGACTTCCACACCACCCAAGAGGTTCTGTTTTATGGTGCGTTGAGATTCTTTATAGTGATCCCATCGCCCGTAGCCATATACCACTTTAAGTTCAGTTGCTAAATAAATTATTATTTTATAATTTAAGACCAAGATATTTTGTTATTTTATATTTTTATGATATTGTATTCTTTTGAGAAAAAGATGAATTACCTACCTAAATTGGGTTAAATAAACTACAAATATGCAAGAAAGAATAATTTCTGTGCTCACTTGAACGATTTACGTTAATGAATTCTTTTATACGTGTTAGAAAAGAAAATGATTTTAAGTGTCGAATAAATTTTTGCCATTTGGGTGGTTTTCGGGAGAGGGGGATTCATTTTTTATTTAATTTCCTTAATAAAAACCTTTTAACAGCACTTGTATCTAAAATGAAATAATGGTTCAATCAATTAAAGTTGCCCTATGGAATGCAAACGGTTTGCAAAGTCGCCGCCTAGAATTAGAAACTTTCTTACAAAGTTGCAATATAGATATAGCGCTTATATCTGAAACCCGATTTGCAGCTAAAAACCATCTAAATATATAAAAATATGTTATGTATGACACTAAACATCCTAGTGGTCGGTCACAAGGTGGAACCGCTGTTATTAAAAACAATCTTCAAGCAATAAGTGTAGTTGTTGAAGATTGGATTGGTACATTGACATTTTGTGCCGTTTACTGTCCTCCAAGGCATGCAATAAATCAAGGTAATTTCGCACTCTTTTTTAACTCTCTTGGTAATAGATTCATTTCTGGTAGAGATTATAATGCCAAGCATAGTCATTGGGGTTCAAGGCTTATAAATCCCAAGGACAGAAATTTGTACAAAGCTGTAACAGCCAATGGGTTAGATAATATTTCAACTGCAGGAGAACCTACGCATTGGCCTTCTGATCTAAATAAAATTCCAGATCTCTTAGATATCTTTGTAATTAAAATATATCACGCAGATATATGAAAATTAAAGAAAAGCATTCCAAATTCGGACTATTTTCTTTTGAAAATAAATTATCCGACATCACCCTATCCTTGAGTATGCATCCCACCCTATATTTGAGTATGCATCTGGACAAAAGGCTTACTTGGCGAAAGCACAAAGACTAAAAGAAAAAAACTAAATATTAAGTTTAGTAAATATCATTGGCTGCTAACCGCAATTCTAAATTATCTCTCGATAACAAACTATTAGTGTACTAAAGTATTTTAAAACCTATATAGAATACAATTGTGGGGTGCGGCTAGTGTTAGTTACATTGAGATCTTACAGCGTTTTCAATCTAAAGTGTTACGTGCGATAAGTTATTCACCGTGGTATCTGCGAAACGATGATATCCATCGTAGCTTAAATGTCTCTACAGTGCGTGAAGAAATAGTGCGATTTAGTTAAAAATATGTCTACCGTGAATACTAGAAGTGCATCCAAATGTGTATGAGCTCAATCTTCTTGACTACAGTAATAGTTTAAACTTCTTATATGTATATGGTTTAAACAGACTTGATAAACTAAATATTTAAGGACTTAAATATAGATTTGTATGACATTTTAGTGATTAGTGAGTGCACTTAATTATATTAGTATATAATTCCACTTTGCACCAACCATTGGGTAGTTATCATTCATGAATTTCTCTGGTTATAACTCTATTTATAGTTCTGTTAGAACTGGTAATAGAAAAACTTGGATGATATAAAAAAATAAAAATAAATAAAATCCATTTTTATATCGTAGAAGCATATTTGATACGTTTAAGGAAAAGAAAATGATAGTGTCCATTTGTACGCACGGAACGTACGGCTACATTTGATGCGAGTATATTTTACCTTGCTGTGCTTATAATTTTGTTTGACATTTTCCGCCTCTATATTGGACATGTCTGTTTCAATGTCAAAACGATCCTGTAATAAAAATCCGATTAAAAAGTTTTTGTCTGATCATACATAATTATATTGGATCGTATAAAGATTAATATGTATAATTATGCATGATTATATATAATCCTGTCAATTTAGATGGAAAAGTAGTGGTAAACTTGCAATAATAGAGAATATGCATGAAAATTTTTTTTCACTTGAATTGAAGCATGTTTACTTGACAAATATCAAGGTAAAATTACTTTTTAAATAACTTTAAAAATAAGCGAGATATGAATGATTGAAATTCCCGATTAAATAAAGAGGGTGATAGCCCTCTTGATATGTTATGTGATGTCATATTACACTTTCACCATTTAAAATACACGCAAAACTGCGTTTTTAGTATTTTTGCAAGAATACAGATACAGATAATAATCTTTAAAAGCTTATAGCTTCCTTGATATTTGTCGGATGTTAATTTCGTTTTTAAATATTACAGTATTCGCATAGAGCTGAAAATAGGTACAGACGTGCACTAGATATATATATATATATATATATATATATATATATATAAATATATATATATATATATATATAAATATATATATATATATATATATATATATATATATATATATATATATATATGGTTGTTATATTATTGTTATTATTATTTTATCATATTATTACGTTATATAAGAAATAACTACAATACACTATGATCATATCTGGTCCTATTATACTTTGTAGGTCCAATAAGTTTTATCAGATTTATTATCCACATGATATATATATATATATATATATATATATATATATATATATATATAATAATATTTAAAAACGAAATTAACATCCGACAAATATCAAGGTATATATATATATACCTTGATATATACCTTGATATATCCACATGATATATATATATATATATATATATATATCATGTGGATAATAAATCTGATAAAACTTATTGGACCTACAAAGTATAATAGGACCAGATATGATCATAGTGTATTGTAGTTATTTCTTATATAACGTAATAATATGATAAAATAATAATAACAATAATATAACAACCATCATTAAATCTTATAATAGCAAGAATAGTAATAGCAAAGTGACCACAAAGTTTAGGTTTTCAACCATTACCCACAAACAATTCCGCGAGGTTATATGTATAACTATTATAGTTAAGTCACAATAACCGTTTTTTGTTCAAATTAGTCAATCAAAATTATATATATAATAAAAGTTAAATGCTGTCCGTTGGTAACCGCATCACTTGAGAACAGCTGAACCGATTTGACTAAATTTTTGTTTAATGTTCGTTATAGTTAATAAGGTTTTAGCGGAGAGAAAAATTGGAAAATGAGAAAAAACTGCTTATTTACACCTATTAAGAGTTGACCTGGGTAGTCTGTATATTTCGTGGGGTGGTTTGATAGAAGTTAAACGTTCATTCATACTCTCACGTTCTTGTTTATTTAGTTTGAATTTAGTTCCGGGTGTTTTTAATAATTCTAACAACTGACGTGTAACTCCTAACAAACAATCATGCATATAGTCAATTCGAAACCCCCAGACACTGTCAAATAGTGGCAATTTTTCTACGAAAGCCATGGGCCCTTTAACACCCATAACTGTTGAATTCTTAGTTTTTAAGTTGGAATATTTTTTCAACTTCTTTTATATTTTCTAGATGATTTTCATGAGTTCGTAATTTAGGTTCAGTCTTACTAAGTGGGTAGTGAACCGCATTTCCCACGTAGAGTAAGTTCCAACTTAAATGAGACAGTCGCAGAAACACATTTTTTTTGGACCTAGTCTATGTGATATTTAGGGTGAAGTAGTATATCATTATCATTCTACACTTCTGTGTGTTAACAACTAATCCAGTGAATCTCAACCAGTTTCGTGTGAACTTAGTGTGAATCCACAAATAAAATTTAATTTTATGAAAAATTCAAACATTTGTTTTTATTTATACTCCGCTTCAAAAAAAAAAAATTTATTTTTCTTTAATTCAGGTAAAATTTGTATTCATAATTTTTAGGTTAAATTATGATTGTCGGCTTTATTAAATAAAAATCGCCTAACCAGAATTATTCTTTAATAAATTTTAATTATTTTATTAAAAATTTTTAATCCTGTTATAATAATAATATTTTTAATCCTGTCATATAATATAATATAATAGAATTATAATTCTTTGTTACAAAAACATGGGCAGACCTCAGGCCAACGTTTAAGTACAAGTAATTAAAATTCTATTATATTGCAACAGGATTAAAAAATTCTTAATAAAAGAATTGAAATTTATCAAAGAATAATTTTGGCTAGGCGATTTTTATTTAATATAGATTATAGCCGACAATCATAATGGGTTAAATTATGATAATAATTTAAAGGTAATGTAATAGAATTTTAATTACTTGTACTTAAACGTTGGCCTGAGGTCTGCACAGTTATAGTATTAATTTAATTGCTTGTTCAAAAACATTTTATTTAATAACAAATCCGAAAATTTTATTGAATATCAATTCTATAATTTATTTTCACACTATTTACATCATTGGTTCACTTGCATTTTGTTTGATGTCCACTGGTATATAAATAAATATAATCTTTTATTGATAATAGCCATCTCGTTCTTACTATGAAGTTTGCATATGTAAATATCTTTGTCGATGGCCATAGCCAATGGACATAAAATATAAGATATGTTTATTATAATGCCATTTCTTTTTATATAATTGATAAAGTGGATCTTTTCCCTTTATTGTATTATTATATTAAATTCCCCTTTTTCATATATTAAATAGCATTAGTGTATTTTTACCCATTCCAATTTTTTATTTCTGTGCAAAAGGGGAATGGTGTCTCATTTAAGTTTGAACTTACTCTACAAACCAGGTTCATAACACAATTTGATTCTATTTTGGCATGTCGCACGTGCAGGTGTATCTACACAACAACAGAGTAAAGTAAACTTTAAATTATTTTTTTCTCCAGTGGAATGATTAAATATATCAACACCATTAATCATTAAATCAACAATTTGATTACATAACTCGTCATTGTATAGATTCATAAACTCTGGTTTTGGTTCATGGTCAGTTAAAAAAATACCACCAAGAATGGCATGCTTGAAACGTTCTTCAAGTGGTAAAGTTCATTTATGAATAATTGTTGTGGCCAAAAGCTTTGTGCAGAACTTTTAAATATTGGAGCACCATCAGTATTAAAATATAACGTAAACAAATCTTGATGCTCGCTTTTTAATTTCTTATATAGGTCAGAATCTTGAATGTCACAAATGTTAGATGATTGATTTTTAGTTTCTACATGATTAAAAAGGCTTCTTTGTATTTGAGACTGATTTAAACTAAGTTGTAATTGGTACCGTATATCGACGCTCATAAAATAATTTTGTGATTGAGCAGAAATAATAAAGTTTTTTTTACATTTATTACATACTACTTGTTCTTTGTTAGAACTGTTTGTTAAGTTTTTTTTTGTTAAAATTACATTACAATTACAGGAGTCGCAAAAAAAATTTAATGTAATTTTGTCATTTGGCACACCGAAAATTTTCGACCTTAAATAATAACTACAATTCCACTGTTCAAAATCTGGTCCAGCTAAGGTCTTAACTAATTTTATTAAGTCATTTTGATAAGATTTAGTCAAATTTTTTGAAATGCTAAACATTTCTATCATTATTAACACGTGTGATACTTTAAGTTTGGCCGCTGGAAATATAACACGATCACCCTCTATGTGACTAGTATCGAACGTTGTATCGACTATATTGTGTATTTTGTCTTCGATGTTAAAATTACATTCATCGTCTGAAAAAATATCGTCGTTACAACATGAGCTAACGGTATTATCATCACAACTGCTGATACTAGACGTATCGTCAGAATTGCTTTCAACGTTATCACACATATTTATGTTATAACCAATTACAGATGCATTATCGAAATTTTGATCAGTTATATTCTCGTCAGCGGAAGATTCAACATCTATGTTTAAAGAAAAAAAAATTTTTTTTAAAGTTAACTTTAACTAATAATAAACCTTCTGATTAAAACAAACGTATACGTACACTGCCTATGAAACACAGAAATTTAACATTTCATAAAAGAACTGTTAGTAGATCTGTGATAATTAATAATCATTTATTTAATGTAATTAATTATGATCTTACTATAATTAATTTTGAATTAATTATTTAAAATATCTTGAATAAAATAAATTAAAAAATTGACAATTTAATAGTTACAATTAACAAAACTTAAAGTTTGTTCGTGTGGATAACGAAAATCAGTACTTAAATAAATAAATATTTTATAGATGTATTCTTAAAATTTGAAAATGATCCAATGTTTAGAAAATTCTTTTAAATATGACGTTTTTCATATTAGTGGAGTCAATAAAGCTAATAAATCGTTGAAATTTTGGCTTCCTCAGAAATTAAACCGATTTCGATGAAACTTTTTTTTAAATATTTCATACCTTAATATTTGAAATCAGAATATTCCAGCGGGCGGAATAAAATTTTTCTAATTGTAATTTCGAAAATTGTAATTTTTCGTATCAATCCCTGGTGTACCAAAAGCGCTATATATATATATATTTATATATATATATATATATATATATATATATATATATATATATATATATATATATATATATATATATATGTATACATTTAGCAATGAGTATGAGAAGGAGGTCTTATGTGCCTATGTGTATTGTTGTGTTGTATGATCCAATAGCGCTATATATATATTTATATATATATATATATATATATATATATATATATATATATATATATATATATATATATATATATATATATATATATATATATATATATATATATGTATACATTAAGCAATGAGTATGAGAAGGAGGACTTAGGTGCCTATGTGTTTTGTTGTGTTGTATGATACAATAGCCAACCACTCGAACAGTAATAAAGGGCTTATTCCGTAATGGTAACATCAATAAATTATAAGTTGGCGTCACTTAAAAAGGAGGGATAGGGATGGATGGATCTGTGTTCCACCATCATAAACATCATCAAAAGTCGTATGACGTATGCTATTGTAATGATAGAGGAATCATTTTTATTATTTATTTATAAATTATACTTAGTTAATCTTATCTAGAGCACGGTAGTGCGCAAGGCCGAGTCTTTTATTAAACAAAATAAAATATAATTTTTTGTTTTTATTCAATTTTATTTAATTTTTTGTTTCTCAGTCATTGCATGATTCTGACAGCAGAAGATTTATGATTGATGATGTTTATGATAGTGGAACACAGATCCATCCATCCCTACCCCTCCTTTTTAAGTGATGCCAACTTATAATTTATTGATGTTACCATTACGGAATAAGCGCTTTAAATATTATTCACTGTTTTGAAAAATATGTTTGTTTATCACACCTATAAGACCTCCTTCTCATACGCATTGCTTAATGTATATGCACATATGTACTCTCTCATACTCGTGGGAGATCTATTATACGAAGATGTAAACCAGAGGTGGGCAGGAGATGACTCGGCCAAGCTCTGAGTGAGAGGTAGGGAAGAGAGATAGAGTTAATACAGGGTAACCTACCAATTATTAATATTTTCTTTTTTTAATTAAAACATTTTCTGAAAAAAATATAATAATACCAAATCTTTTTTATGGTCACTATTATACAAAGTAAATAATACAAGCAATCATTCAATACATACTCTGGAATTTTGGGCTGGTAATTAGGGTCATAAAATGTACCTTTTTAGTATATATCATATTTGTGTATAAATAAAATAAAAATATATAAAAAATATATATAAATCTTTTGAACCTTTAAGTTTACCGCTGGACCATTGTAATAAAAGAGGGAAATTTTTGCAAAGGATAATTTAAATAGAATTAAAGTTTTGGAAATTCCAAATGATTTATCTAAATATTTTACTATTCATATCCGAGAACTAATAAAGAATTATTTACCTGATTTAATTATTTTTTCTTCGTATGGAGTATGCTCAGTATAGTGTCATGGAAATTTGATGAATTAAGTTAAATTTTACATAAAGTGGGAATTTGAGTTCTTCGAGTTAGTCTACTTTGAATTGAAAAAGTGAAAAGTACTATTTGTAGTAGTGGAAATTATTTTTCGCATAATTTGTTTTTCAAAAAAAATAAAAGTAGTGAATTTAATAATGGAGAAGACATCGCAAGAAGTCTTGGATAAGTTCAGATTATTATTATTATTATTATTATTGTTATTATTATCATTATCATTATTGTTATTATTATTATTATTATTATGTTTTTTGGTGTATCTCTCCATACTGTAAAAGATATTATTTAAACAATAAATATTTTAAAAAACTATTTCTAAATTGATTGAATAAATTATTGGGCAATAATCGGTAGGACAACCTGTATTGAAACATCGTTCCATCTTGCTTCAAAACATACCTTCTTTACTTCCTCTCACCCAGCTTATGGAGAGCCCGTAAGGCTCAGACGAGCTGCCTGCGCCCGCCTCTGTCATAAAATAACCTAATTGTTTGTTTTTTTATAATCATAAATTTTACTTATTACATTTTTTCGGGTTAAATTTAAGTTTTTCAAATTATTTGCTAAAAATTGTTACGAAATATTTTTTTTTTGACGAAAATTGGCAAATTCAACTGTAAATAACTCAGAAACTAAAAACTTGAAGGCAGGAAAACTGAATGTAACATGTTTTGCTTAAAATTAATTACTTTATCAGTTTGTGATGTCATTTGGATGTAAATATTTTCACCAACGAAATGAGGTGGCATCCACCCTCAGGGTAAGTCCGCCCGCCAAAATATTTCTGATTTCAAATAATATATAAAAACAAACATTTAAAAAAAAATCATTAAAATCGGTACTGTTTCTGAGGATTTCTGTTGGATTTTAACAACCATCTAACAAAAACAAATCTCCTTCTTATATATAAATTTCGGCACTATACAAAGGGTAAAAATAATATCTACTACTAATATCCTGTTTTTACGATACTAAGAATATACAATTATACCAGAGGTGGGCACAGACAGCTCGTCTGAGCCTTACGAGCTCTCCATAAGCTGGGTGAGAGTAAGTAAAGAAGGTATGTTTTGAAGCAAGACGGAACGATGTTTCAATACAGGTTGTCCTACCGATTATTGCCCAATAATTTATTCAATCAATTTAGAAATAGTTTTATAAAATATTTATTGTTTAAATAATATCTTTTACAGTATGGAGAGATACACCAAAAAACATAATAATAATAATAATAATAATAACAATAATGATAATAATAACAATAATAATAATAATAATCTGAACTTATCCAAGACTGCTTGCGATGTCTTCTCCATTATTAAATTCACTACTTTTATTTTTTTTGAAAAACAAATTATGCGAAAAATAATTTCCACTACTACAAATAGTACTTTTCACTTTTTCAATTCAAAGTAGACTAACTCGAAGAACTCAAATTCCCACTTTATGTAAAATTTAACTTAATTCATCAAATTCCCATGACACTATACTGAGCATACTCCATACGAAGAAAAAATAATTAAATCAGGTAAATAATTCTTTATTAGTTCTCGGATATGAATAGTAAAATATTTAGACAAATCATTTGGAATTTCCAAAACTTTAATTCTATTTAAATTATCCTTTGCAAAAATTTCCCTCTTTTATTACAATGGTCCAGCGGTAAACTTAAAGGTTCAAAAGATTTATATATATTTTTTATATATTTTTATTTTATTCATACACAAATATGATATATACTAGAAAGGTACATTTTATGACCCTAATTACTAGCCCAAAATTCCAGAGTATGTATTGAATGATTGCTTGTATTATTTACTTTGTATAATAGTGACCATAAAAAAGATTTGGTATTATTATATTTTTTTCAGAAAATGTTTTAATTAAAAAAATAAAATATTAATAATTGGTAGGTTACCCTGTATTAACTCTATCTCTCTTCCCTACCTCTCACTCAGAGCTTGGCCGAGTCATCTCCTGCCCACCTCTGAATTATACATTAATATTTCAAATTCAAACTTGAGGACCATAAAACAGAGGCGGGCACAGACAGCTCGTCTGAGCCTTACGGGCTCTCCATAAGCTGGGTGAGAGTAAGTAAAGAAGGTATGTTTTGAAGCAAGACGGAACGATGTTTCAATACAGGTTGTCCTACCGATTATTGCCCAATAATTATATAGTATCGTCTATAGTATAGTCAATATTTTATTATTTTTTGAAAAACAAATTATGCGAAAAATAATTTCCACTAGTACAAAAAGTACTTTTCACTTTTTCAATTCAAAGTAGACTAACTCGAAGAACTCAAATTCCCACTTTATGTAAAATTTAACTTAATTCATCAAATTTCCATGACACTATACTGAGCATACTCCATACGAAGAAAAAATTATTAAATCAGGTAAATAATTCTTTATTAGTTCTCGGATATGAATAGTAAAATATTTAGAAAAATTATTTTGAATTTCCAAAACTATATTTCTATTTAAATTATCCTTTGCAAAAATTTCCCTCTTTTATTACAATGGTCCAGCGGTAAACTTAAAGGTTCAAAAGATTTATATATATTTTTTATATATTTTTATTTTATTTATACACAAATATGATATATACTACAACCAGCCCAAAATTCCAGAGTATGTATTGAATGATTGTATGTATTATTTACTTTGTATAATAGTGACCATAAAAAAGATTTGGTATTATTATATTTTTTTCAGAAAATGTTATAATTAAAAAAAGAAAATATTAATAATTGGTAGGTTACCCTGTATTAACTCTATCTCTCTTCCCTACCTCTCACTCAGAGCTTGGCCGAATCAACTCTTGCCCACCTCTGCCATAAAACACAAATGTTTTCACAAAAGTAAAAGGGGGTTAAAATATATTTTTTATACCTCCTAGTTGGAATTCAAATCTTGTTAATATAGTCAGACAGGATACATCACATACGAAGGACATGCTTTAAGATTAAGACTGCGTTTTTAAACAATAAATAAATATATAACAATCAACATATAAGTATTATTATTTCTCAACAAAGATCACCCAAATGTCCAAAATCCTGATACGTTATGGATGCCCAGACGTAATTAAAAGTGATCAAATAATTGTTGTGAAATAAATTTAAATTCAGCGTAAATTAAAATTATTGAAAAAAGGAAAAAGTGTATTTAAAAGTGCGAGTTAAATTATAAATTCAAGAATGCAATGGTGAAAAATATATTGTTTGGAATTTTGGAATTCAATGTTATTAGATGTATAATGTGATTAATATGGCGATACCAGAAACATTAGATAACGAATATATGCGAAACGTGAATTTTCGACCAGAGATATTATTGATAAATTGGATAAGATTTTGAACAAAAATGAATACAGCCAAGCAACTAATTGTAATAAAATCTTCATTTAGAAAGATAAGTATTTCAAATATAAAATTTTTTTGTTAATTAAATCACTACAAATAAATCACTATAGATTCATTAAATTTTTGATCAAGTCATTCTATAAACCAATGGTGAATCTTGGTAGCTATTATATTATAGTAGATTATTATAGTAGGCATAATATTAACATAATTATGATATAAACATATCAGTAATATTAATCGATCTCATTTATTAAAAATATCATATTAACGATATATTATTATTAACGATATTCCCTAAATTATTTGTTATGTATTTAAAATATTAAAATTATTTTAAATTTTAAGTGAAAAGTTTTAACAGCTGAAACACTAAAGAATTAATAAATAAATAATAGTCATTAAAATTGGTTCAATTTAGTTTTGTTAATTTTTAACATAGCAGAATATTATACGTAAAAGTCAATTTCAAATTGCACGAAACGAAGAAAACTGGCAAGAAATGGAAATCAGGATTGAATAAAACTGCCGACTAAATTAAACGTTTGGTCACAACGGAAATTTGAAACATCTAAGTAATGAGTAATTTGGATTTGGACTTAGCACAAGGAAGAATAGAAAATGTTTTGTACCGTAAAATCTTCAATCTGCAAGACAGGCGTCAGAAGTATCATCAAGGCAAAGTTGACGTAATTAGTAAGTCAATTAAAAATATTTTTAGATTTCTCCAAATGTAACAATTTTTGAATGTAAAGTAAATGTTTTAATAAGTAAATATTTAACTTTACAAATGGTACTTATATTGAATTTGAAATTTTATTTAAAATTTTATTTTTATTTGAAATTTTATTTTATCTAAATTTTATTATATGGCATCAACAGTTAAAGCAAAATAAGAAAAATGAAATTTACTAATTGAGAGTTGAGAAAAATTTTATTAATCTTAACTCTAAAAGTTTTTATGAACGAAAAATTTCATTAATTTTATAAATACTTTATAAATATTTTATAAGTACGTTGAAATTTGATTTAAACATATGGAATCAAAATTAAAACCATATGAGTATAATTAAATTTATTAGTTGAGAACTGAGAAAAATTTTATTAATTTTAATTCTAATAGTTTTTCTGCAATGAATAATTTCGTAATCCCACAAATGATACGTTAAAATTTAATTATAAATCAATGACATCAGCACTCCAGTCTTGGATGTAGAATTGAGTTCATCGGCGATTTGTAATTTGAGTAATATTTATGTCAATGAATTCAGTTATCAGCCATGATATGAAGGGTGTTGAATTCATTGGAGTTATAAAACATACATGGTAATTAGAACAAACTTAATTCAATATCAAATGAAGTGTCTGACGATTTCAATATTTTATTTATTAAGCATTCGTCAGAATGTGTTTTTCTCCAAACAACGTTTTTATTATTTGACTAATTAAAAGTCACATCTAATCATCAATTTGCAGCCCATAGTTTTTAAAATAAACTGGATAATAGTTTAACAAAATTAAAAATAAAAATTTTATAAGACGACCATAATTTAATATACATTCTAATGTATATGGTCCGTCGCCCTCAATAAATGATAAAAATTAATTCGTAGTATTTGTGGATGAACTTACACATTTAAAGTGTTACAAATTTAATTAAATAAGTCGAATTATTCATGATGTTAAAAAGCAAGCGTAGTTCGATTTAATTTTTATTAGTTAATTAATTTTTCGAAAACGGTAGAGAGTACATATCAAATGAAATGAAAACTTGTTATGTGGAAAAAGGTATAAGCTACCATCTCACTGTCCCACTACTAAATGGTAATAACTACACAACTAATTGGTGTATCCGAAACGATGGTTAGGACCATGAAGAATAGATATATTAGGAGATTGAACGACATAGGCAATTCGTCTGTTTTTGTGTCCTCAAAAACGTGTAGAGATCATAGTTATTATTTTCGCCACTAGCAGCAGTGCGAATCTGCCCGTACGGAATTATTATTATTATTACATATTAAAATCAACGGTTATCACATCTTACAAATAAAAATTGTATGTATAAAAATTGTTTAATTTTATAAATGTGAAAAAATGGGACGATGTTGTACAGGGAAAGCATAGATATACTGTTATATATCTATGAGTGAAGGTTATTTAAGGTTAGGAATGCGTGTCTGCATTTACGAAAGGAATATGGTCTGTAATTACCGGTTTTGTCATCTTTCTTTATCTAATATATGTTAGTATTGTAAACATATATTTGTATATTATTAATTGCAATTATCACTATGATTCTTCATCTTTTAATTTATTGCAGATTATTAAGAATTCTCTATTATTAATATTTATTTAATTATTACTTGATAATCGAAAACAATTTTTTATTATCTATAAAACTAAGACTTCTTATTAACTGAATGAAAGTGATTTCTTGGCGCCTACATTTAAACATTTAAATTCCGTACGGCACTGAGACCAGTGACCCCTACTGATAAAAGATAGTTACACCAATTCTTGACCGTTTTTTTAACATTACGTTCGCTCTCCTAATATATCTATTCTTCATGGTTAGGACCATGAAGAATAGATATATTAGGAGATTGAACGACATAGGCAATTCGTCTGTTTTTTTGTCCTCAAAAACGTGTAGAGATCATAGTTATTATTTTCGCCACTAGCGGCAGTGCGAATCTGCCCGTACGGAATTATTATTATTATTACATATTAAAATCAACGGTTATCACATCTTACAAATAAAAATTGTAAGTATAAAAATTGTTTAATTTTATAAATGTGAAAAAATGGGACGATGTTGTACAGGGAAAGCATAGATATACTGTTATATATCTATGAGTGGAAGGTTGTTTAAGGTTAGGAATGCGTGTCTGCATTTACGAAAGGAATATGGTCTGTAATTACCGGTTTTGTTATCTTCTTTCTTTATCTAATATATGTCAGTTATTGTAAACATATATTGTATATTATTATTATTATTATTAATTGCAAAATTATCACTATGATTCTTCATCTTTTAATTTATTGCAATTATTAAGAATTCTCTATTATTAATATTTATTTAATTATTACTTGATAATCGAAAACAATTTTTTATTATCTATAAAACTAAGACTTCTTATTAACTGAATGGAAGTGATTTTTTGGCGCCTACATTTAAACATTTAAATTCCGTACGGCACTGAGACCAGTGACCCCTACTGATAAAAGATAGTTACACCAATTCTTGACCGTTTTTTTAACATTACGTTCGCTCTCCTAATATATCTATTCTTCATGGTTAGGACGATTACAGATTAATCGCGAACAATGATATCAGGTGCAAAACTAGATAAAATATTCTGGGGGATGCAGTTTTAACTGCAACATATCTAATTAACATAACACCTAATAAATCATTGAAAGTAACCAAAACACCATATGAGTTGTGGCATAATAAAACGCCACAGATAAAGTACCTTAAGGTATTTGATGCAAAAGTTTATTTGCATATGAAAATCAAATATGAAAATCTTCAAGGGGAATACTGATCAGTTGCAAACTGAATGGATACAAGGTGTAAAATATGAACAGTCTAAAGTAAATTATTGAATCATTAAACTCAGTTCCAAGTTAATGGTTAATGTCTGTAAGAGAATCTAATATCTCTAACGAATCATTAAACTAAATTCCTCACTAACGGTTAAAGTCAGTAAGAGAAACTAAAGTTTCTGACGTATCTTTAAACTGACTCCTAACAAAAACTTATTTCAAACTGACATCCTTAACGAGTCACTAACGGATTATTAAACTCAGTAGAATCCTTACCCAATAATATATCAAATAAAATACTACAACTTAAAAACACAAATTAGATAAGATAGAAAAGCATAGAAAAGTTTTCATCTCATGACAAACAGTTTAAACTGACTTTCTTAACGAGTCACTAACGGATTATTAAACTCAGTAGAATCCTCACCCAATAATATATCAAATAAAATACTACGACTTAAAAACACAAATTAGATAAGATAGAAAAGCATAGAAAAGTTTTCATCTCATGACAAACAAACAGTTTAAACTGACTTTCTTAACGAGTCACTAATGGATCGTTAAACTCAGTAAAATTCTGACATAATATTATATCAAATAAAATTACCACGACTTGAAAACACAATTAAATAAAATAGCGGAAAACTTTAGCGGATTATTCACCTAACGATTATTAACGAGTGCTCAATTCGTTATATATATTATTTCCCTGATTCGTATCAGAAAAATAAGAATAGAAATGACACTAAACGATGTCAACAAGTAATTAAATAGAAATTAATTTCTTTATTAAAAAAAAAAAAAGGATAATACACATAATGGATATTTACAATTAAAATTAATGAATTTGGAAATCCATTAAAAGTATAAAACTTGTTTAGTTGTCAAAGGTTTTAGTCAAAAATATTCTATAGATTGTTGTATTCTATAAAATGTTATATATATATACTCCTGTTCATTGGAGTTTAAACAGTTGAATTATTTAAGTATTACTGTATGTAATATTATACAAATATTTAGTAATATGTACGCTTAGAATGTTATTTGTTGATTCGGTTTTTATGAAGAAGAGCGTACATATTAGATAGACAAAATGTGTCTGAAAATAGTGATGTTTTGTATTAAGTATTATATGATCTACTGATTTGCAATTTATATATATTAATAAAATAATAATTTTTAAAAACAATATTTGATAAAAAATTTCAATTGTCCATTTAAATGATATTAAACTTGTCTTAAGAAAACTTAATAAAATATCATTAGATCAGAATACATAATAGAACAGATGTTTATGATGGTAGAACACAGATCCATCCATCCCTACCCCTCCTTTTTAAGTGATGCCAACTTATAATTTATTGATGTTACCATTACGGAATAAGCCCTAAAGTGCAGAATAGACACAGAACTTGGTTGCAGCAACATTGAACTCCGCCTATAAAATATTTTCACCACAGACGCTGCAACCAAAGTTTGGGATCATAAAATTTAATTCTTACTATTTTATGACTCTAGTCATATAAATTCAATCATTTCTCATCATGTCTCTATCTATCTCATTTAATTTGTATAGTTTATTTATATCTCTAGTAAAAACTACACAAATAATTTTATACAATATAATATATACAGTGTGTCTACTTAAGTTGGCTCCATATGGAAAACTTTTTTATTATAATGTTTACGAAAAAAAGTTATTCTTTATAAAAATCTCTGCATTCGAAAATATTAATATTCAGCTATTCACTTTTGACATCAAATGTATAGGGTGTCTAAAAATTGAAAAAGTTCGATAGGAATGTGTTGACCACTTCAATTTTAAATTAAATTTTGTTTATTTTTGTTCAAAATGTAGACCATATAGAACAAATTATACGGGAAACGGTTCAAGAAATCTCTCCCGAGATATGTAGGAGTGAATTTAAAGAATTTTGTAAAAGGACAATTACATGTATGGAACGCGAAGGTGGATACGTTGAGGCAAAAACGAACTGAAGGTAACTGTTGTTACTTACGTCAACAATAATAATTGTATTTGTAATGTAATGTATGAAAAATAAATGTTCTGTATTCATTATTTTGTTATATATCATTCAAAATGTTTCAAATCAGCAAATAAACATTTGAAGTACGATGACTGGTTAATTAGAATAACAGATAACGTGTTTTATAAGTAGGACTTGCAAAATTTAATTTAAAATTGAAGTGGAAAAAAAATTCCTATCGAACTTTTTCAATTTCTGCACACCCTGTACATTCGATGTCAAAAATAAATAGCGGCATGTTAATATTTTCGAAAGCAGAAATTTTTATAAAGGATAACTTTTTTTCGTAAACCTTTTCCATATGGAGCCAACTTAAGTAGACACATTGTATATATTATATATAATGTAAATTGTAACCAATATAGGTATTTTGTATATGAACATTTAACTCCTCCTACTAAATATCAAATAATTTTTAATGTTGCAGCAACCGATCAAGGTCATGTTTTTGGTTGCTGCAACCAGTACACACACACAGCAACATGCTAGTTAGTCTTCAATGTTGCTGTTCAATGTTGCACGTTTGTGGAGCCCATAAGAATATACAATTATACATTAATATTTCAAGTTCAAACTTGAGGACCATAAAACACAAATGTTTTCACAAAAGTAAAAGGGGGTTAAAATATATTTTTTATACCTCCTAGTTGGAATTCAAATCTTGTTAATATAGTCAGACAGGATACATCACATACGAAGGGCATGCTTTAAGATTAAGACTGCGTTTTTAAACAATAAATATATAACAATCAACATATAAGTATTATTATTTCTCAACAAAGATCACCCAAATGTCCAAAATTCTAATAATTTCTAAGTAAAAAGTCTTATTGACTCCACTATATGTCTTACCCACAAACACTTGTGGCTGTCAAACTTTCGCTATGTATTATTTTTTCACCAATAATCCCCCAACTTTAACGAATAAAAAATTAATTGTAATATTGCTGTTTAGTGTTTGTACTTGTTTAGTATTGCTGTTTAGTTTTAGTACTTGTTTAGTATTATAAAAGCACAAGCAGCTGAGAGAAAATAGAAAATTTTATCAACAAGGAAGTTATAATAATAGTTATCGATTACAAATTTTAATTTTCAGTTTAAGTTCGAAAGATTTACTACTTGAATAAATAA
This sequence comes from Nineta flava, assembly GCA_963920215.1. NCBI lineage: Eukaryota > Metazoa > Arthropoda > Insecta > Neuroptera > Chrysopidae > Nineta > Nineta flava. The sequence continues at coordinate 66,767,402 of OY986042.1, forward strand.
AAAATTTATCAAAATTTGCCGAAATTAAAATTAATTAGTACTAAAATTATTATTATTTTTTCAATTGCCTCACTAATATATACACACCTCCCTATAAACAAATATGTGCTACTGACACATCCAATTACTATACTCTCCAGTTCTCGGACTGGGTGACTGACTGACTCACGACCAATGTCAATTATGAGGCACTATCCGCATAGCCTGATCGAGTTACAGTTTTTTCCATGCGATACGATAGGTCCACAAACATACGAAAAAAAACTGAAAAAAATGCAAAAAAAAACAGAGGGCGGATCCAGGTTAAACCAAAAAAAAAGGAGTGTTAACTTTTGGACGGGGATCTCTATCGAAAAAACGTTCAAACAAAAGTTGTAGATCTCGACGAGGAGGTCATTAGACACCCTTTTCGTGCAGCCGAATTATTTTTCGTTTTCAAAATATTTGAGAAAAATGGACGCAAAAAGGGTTTTTTTCAACGGTTGGATGAAAAAAGGGAGCTCATAGTGAGACTTCAAATGGTAATTATGAGGCCTTCCTATGGTCCGATCAACGGGAATCCCTATCGAGAAACTTTTCGAAAAACTATCAGTGATCTAAAATTCCAAATCGATCCAAAGTTATAACCGTTTCCTGGCGGCTAAATATATTTTATAGTTTCTATACAAATACCTGCATTATTTTGCAAATTTTGGAAATAAATTATTTGCCAATAAATTTAAAATATAAAAAAATTTATAAAGATTTTTAAGGATGTACCAGCATAGTGTGCACATACATACACATATTATCGGCACACAGATACACATACTATCAAATATTTCCGGTGCGGTGATCTGGCAAAGTTGCTCTATGTATATACCTATTTATTACTATTGCATATGTCAACAGCATATATTCCCACTTTTTACTTGATGCAACTTGAGAGAGATTGGCGCACAACTTTGTCAGACCACTATTTACCATAAAGGAATGTGTTATAATTGGACAAAAATAATATTTTAAATTATTATATTTCGAAAACAAAACGGTAACACAAGATTTTTTTTATTTTAATTTATATAATAAGTATTAAGGAATCTTCTCCTAGTTTTTTTTAAATTTCTGTCGATTATTTTTTCTAATACAACAGATAATAGTTGGACGGGCATGAAGTTTTGCATGCTTCTAATGAGAGTGAGTGAGAGAGAATGATAACTTTGATATTAATTATCTCGCGTTCTAAACGGTCAAAAATTCTGAAACTTCTGGATCTATTATAAAACGTTATTTTTAGTCTGTAAAAAAATGAGCCAAGTCTGTTGAAAAGTGATAGTATGCTGGTACATCCTTAAAATAATCAAAGAGAACTCAAGGTTTTTTGAAATTACATTTCAAATTTATGCCCCTATTCCTAGAACATTTGTTTTAATGTTATAAATACGTATTTCGTACAATGTAGTCATCTTCAGTATGAATTACCTAATCGTAACTATCTCTGGGATATGGATTCAGAGATATGTTGCTTGTTGCTAATTTGGTGCGTGTCTCACCATTTTCAAAATAAAAATAAAAATCTAATACCTGAATGCCAAGGTTAGCGTCTATACCTTCACTTTAGCGACAAAACAAACGCAGTATAGTCACCAAAGAATACCGTCAATAAATAGGTGGGCTCTCTACACACCTAATCCGTTAGTCAGTCAACTCAAACAATCGTCAGGTCAGATTATACCCTCAGTCAAATCGTATAAATGGACAGAACTTTTTTAATGTCATTGTGAGACACGCACCAAATTAGCAACAAGCAATATATCTCTGAATCCATTTCCCAGAGATAGTTACAGTTTGCTAATTCATATTCAGAGTAAAGATAAATATTTATTATATAAATTTAAAAATAAAATCGTTTATTACCGTTTTGTTTTCGTATTTTTAAACGGATCTTGGTGAAAAAATAAATTTCGAAATCTTTCTAAATCTTTAAATCATCATTTTCATTTTAAAGTATTTAGTAAAGTATTTAGATTTTACTTTACAGAAGTTAAATTATTTTGTATACGTATACATTGTATATTTTGGTATTGTCGATTTTGCGCCACTATTTTTGTTTTTTTTGATACACTTGAAAAAATTTTTTTCCAGCGAGCAAGCGTTTTTTTGCTTACACTCCTTGGATCGCATGATGGATTCAGCAAACGATTATTCAATCTTTTTATACTCTCCATTATCAGAACTATTACGTTATAAAAAAAGCAATAAAACAAATCAACCTTAATACATATCTTAATAATCTTAATCACTACATATTATAAAACTAAGTCCTCCGCCGCGTCTGTCTGTCTGTTCGCGATAAACTCAAAAACTACTGCATCGATTTTCATGTTGTTTTCACCAATGGATAGAGTGGTTCTCGAGGAAGGTTTTAGTATATAATTTACAAAATTTTTGCGGACGAAGCCGCGACGGGTAATGCTAGTATCTTATATAATATCTAAAATATCTTATATAAATCTTAATATCTTATTATAAATGTGAATGTTTGTTATCTCATAACATTAAAGCGGCTTAACCGATTTTGATGAAATTTTCATCAAATGATTTAAGATGCCCATAGACGTTGCCGGAACTAATGGTCTAAACTTCTACGTAGTTTACGGAATAACATATAGGATGTATGGATATTTTTCTAGCATTTAAACGGTGCGGGATAAAGAAAACTTGAAACTTTTTGCTAGATAGTTTTAATTTAATTTTTGACATCCGCGGATGCGAATTTATATATCAATTTTTTTAAAGAGATAGTGAATTTAAATAGATGAATAAAGAAAAAATATGGTAATAAATTTTAATAACCTTTATATTATAATCAAATTTTTAGTATTAAAATTTGATGCATTATATTAAATAAAGAGCAATGTCGCTAAACAAAAATGAAAAAAAAGGAACATCCGCATCCGCAAAAGATCCGCAAAGAGCATAGATTATTATGCGGCTGCTAAATTAATGCGGAAGTTCCGCGGATGCGAATATCAGCAACATCCCTGGTGTAAACTAAGAGTAAATTTTGTATTTATGCCAGAAATATTGAATGCATGAAAAAAAGTTTGAAACAAAAGATGTTTGATTTTATGAGATGAAAACTTTTTGTATGGTTAAATCTTCGGTCCTTGGGTGATTGTTATAAAAAAGATAGTTGGTCGTAATGGGGCCTACAGACGTGCAACCTGTGCAGGAACATTATGAATGTTCAATACTAGGTTGCAAGTGTGTATAGCTGTTGCAGAACAAAAAACATGTCCTTGAACTGCTTGCACTAAAAATCAAAATTATTTGATATTTTGTAGTTAATGTTCCTGTATAAATTGATCGTCTGTAGCGAAATTTGCAACATATTATCTAAAATTTTATGTTTTCCTAATATTTTTTTATGTTTTATTACCTAGATTGGTTACTTTATATATACTTTATTCTTTTTATACGTTATTTTTTGTATTGAAATATAATTTATTTTTGTAAAAATTTTTTACAAAATAAATGAGATAGGCAGAGACAAGATGACAAGTTATTGAATTTTTAAGATTACCGACATAAAGTAATAAAATAATAATTTTATGTTCCACAATTTTGGTTGCACGTCTGTAGAGAAAATATTTTGTAGGTGGAGTTCAATGTTGCTGCACAATGTTCCGCGTCTGTAGTCTACTTAACCTCTTAATTTAGAATTTAGTACTATTCAGTAAGTAATAAGTCACAAACATAATCGAAAGTGTCACAAACATTCAAATATATTAATGGTAAATTAATAATTATACACCAACGATTACTATTTTTTTAATAGTAATAGTTGGTACAAATACAATTTAAATAAAATTACCTTATTTATTGATAATAATCTATGCTTCAATATATCGCAAATATTATCAACAGATTTTTCTTTTGGGCGTCCTTTGTCGTCCTCAGATATATCCGACAGTAATGAAGCCGGTGGAAATCGAATTCTACCACCCTTCTGAATTAATTCCGCAAGACTTTCTTGTGAATCTGCATATATAGAAAAAAGTTTTAAGAGTTTTTTCTATTACTTTCAATAAATTTTAATGAGAATATTTGATAATTGAGTTATAACGCAGCTAATGATTTTCGTTATTTTTTTAAATAATTAATATCCTTTGTACAAAATATTTATAAAAAATTACACCCAATAAAATACACCCAATTTGGAATATTGTATAGTGTATCTATTGATGTCTATATGTAATGTACTATGATATGGTTTACTTTGTCACACTTAAACAATCAGTATTGCATTATAACATAAATAACTATTATATTACATGCATCTTACTCGTGCATGTATACATCGTTGTTATTGTCCGTCGTCCATCGTGCGAGTGTAACACCATATCCGAGTGTGGGTGTAACAAAGAAAATTATATCATAGCATACTGTGCATAGACAGTGATAGATGCAACACACAATGTTGCTTTGGGCCTATTTTTAATCCGACTTCAAAAAGGAGGATGGTTCTCAATTCATCTGTTTTTTTTTTTTTTATGTGTGTCAACTCAGAACTCCGCCATTTATGAACCGATTTTAATTTTTTTTTTGTTTTAAAGAGTTTGGTTTCCCATTAGTTCCATTGGCATCAAATCGCATTCTGATGAGGGGATCCCCGGGAAATCGAGGAAAATCCTCATTTTAAATGTGATAACCGATTTCTGCGAATTTTTTTTTTCTTTTTGAAAGGGTATACTCATTCATAATGGGAAAATAAAAACATTTTTTTAAAAACGACTTCAAAAAAATTTTTTACAAAAAAAACCGACCCCAAAAAAAAAATTTTTACCAAAAAAAAAACAAAATGTATGTAAAGAAAACTGAAAATCTGTTATAAAAAATACACTAAAAATTAAAAAAAAAAAAAAGGATAAAAAAAAATGTGTTCAAGCAATTCTAAGGTTTTTTGCATTCGAAGCGAAATTGCTTGAAATCGACGGGAAAAATCGGAAAACTTCAATTTTTTCATTGTAACCTTCCAAAAAATCGTAAAACACCCCCCAAAATTACGGTTTTCTGTTCTATACATGCTAAAAACATGGGATTTTCACCAATCGACCAAAAATAAAGTCAAATTAACAGAATACTTTGAAAAATTTCATTACCTACATCGCAACCCCCTTTAAAATGGGAAAAAACACCCTTAAAACTGCCCTTTTCACTTCTATTCATGTTAGAAAGATCAGGTTTTACAATTCGCGTGGAACAGGTTCAAAATAATAGAATTATTTGAAAAACGTAAATTTTTCCATCGAAACCCTTCGCAAATGGAATAAACAACCCCAACACTACATCTTTTCTTATATACATGCTAGAATGATGCGGTTTTTTTGCATTCGACGCTAAATAAATACAAATTAAGAAGATAATTCGATAAAATTAAAATTTTTCATCGCTTCCTCCTCATAAATGGGAGAATCACCTCCTAAGCTACCCTTTTAACTTCTATTCATTCTAGAAAGTTGGGGTTTTTTGCATTTGGTTGGGTATTTATTCTAACTAATGAAGTTATTCGATAAACTTTAATTTTTTCATCGCCATCCCCTTGAAAATGGAAAAAACGGGCCCAAAAACCATCCATTTACTACTTTACATGTTAGAAAGATGCGGTTTTTTGCATTTGGTGGGGAATTTCTTCTAACTAACGAAGTTATTCGATAAACTTTAATTTTTTCATCGCCACCCCCGTGAAAATGGAAAAAATGCCCCCAAAAACCATCCATTTACTACTTTACATGCTAGAAAGATGCGGTTTTTTGCATTTGGTGAGGAATTTCTTCTAACTAACGAAGTTATTCGATAAACTTTAATTTTTTCATCGTCACTCCCTTGAAAATGAAAAAATGCCCCCAAAAACCATCCATTTACTACTTTACATGCTAGAAAGATGCGGTTTTTTGCATTTGGTAGGGAATTTCTTCTAACTAATGAAGTTATTCGATAAACTTTGATTTTTTCATCGCCACCCCCTTGAAAATGCAAAAAATGCCCCCAAAAACCATCCATTTACTACTTTACATGCTAGAAAGATACGGTTTTTTGCATTCAACGCATAATAACTTGTTCGCTACCCCTCAAAAATGCTAATGTGAGATCTTTCTATGCGCAGTGCTCCCCCCAAAACCTATAAAAAAATTTCGGCCCAAAAAAACTTCTCCCAAAAAAAATTCTCTCGCAAACACCCCCTCCCCCCCTCATTAATTCTCCAATGGTAAGTACGTTTTAGTAAGTATTTTTTTTCAACTATTTTTACAATTCCTTTAATGTTATTTTCTGTGCCGCGGGCCCAAGGGGTCCAGGGGAACCCCCTTGCGATCAGAGCGAGTACAGATATATTTATATTATATATTTATATATATATATATATATATATATATATATATATATATATATATATATGTATATATACTTATATATACATATATGAACCGCCATTTATGAACCGATTTTAATTTTTTTTTTGTTTTAAAGAGTTTGAGTTATTGTTATTTTTTGAGGCGGTGTCCACAAGTTTTGTGAATTTCTCTATGCTGACATCGCCTCCAAAAATAACAATAATTGTACATATATATTTAAAAATTTTTTGCTTAGGTGAACTAAAATTGGCACAAGAATATGCAATTATTTTTTTACTTTTTAGTGCATTTTTTGTTATAGAATATTTGATTTTTGAAGTCCGGTTTCCATTTTGTCAAAAAAATTTACGTAGTCATATATAATATATATATTATGACGGTAGTTTCACCACCTTGGAATCAACAAGGTGGTGGCTAGCCGACAAATTGTATCACCAATTCGAAAAACAAAAAAAACTATGTTGGGCGCCAGGTTTTTTCTGAGTACCACTCACGATTATACTAACGGCAACTCGTCAACCCTTAATCTGGGTGGCAGGTTAAAAGGTAGACACTCGTCTGATTATGGATGATCTAATACAATAAAAAAAATTAAACAACAGAATTACGAAACAAAAATAAATTATTTATTCACGATAACAAAAAAAAATTAATTCAAAGAAAAACAAATACTTTAATTTACGGAAATAAATAATAATTTGGTTACAATACAGTTACGTTAAATCGAATTAATGAACAACAAAAAAAATATAATCGAATTTAATAACAAAAAAAATAACTACAGTAAAAAAAAATTACATAAATTCGGTACCAGAACGTGTTTACGAAATTTGATATTAAACAAAAAAAATTACAAATAAAAATGAATTAATTAAAAAAAATGATTCGAAATAATAATTTTAAAAAAAAAAAGTACTTTCGTGAACACGCTCACACGCAAAAATTTACCACCAAACCTCGCTCGAATCAACGTTTCGGTGAACAACAACAAATCCAAAAAAAACACGATAAAAATTTTAAACAAAATAACAATAATGTTCAACAGATCGACAAAAATAGTAGATTTCGCAGTTTAAAACAAAATATCGTATTAACAATTCGTCAATTACGCTACGATACGAATCGTACGGCTTTCGAAATAAGAATCCCTCTCCAACAAAAAGTCCGTCGCACCAAAACAAAAAAACAACACCAAAACACCATTGTTTTCACATTTTTTAAATTCTTTTAAAATTATTTCGTCACTGCAAGTTTAAATCTGAGCACCAGGGTTGGCTTTTGAATTATTAACATTTTATAATATTTACTTAATTCACTATTTTATTTGGTGTGATGTTGCTGATGCAATTTCGTGTTTCACCACCCATCATTAGTTCATCCAATATAAAATATACTTTTTCAAGTATCGTAAAATATTCTTCAAATATCGAACTCACATACACCTCCAACATTTCGATCCAACAACTCAACACAACGACGTACTATTTCCAATGTTAATAATTCATTATCCTTTTTATCCATCGTATTACAGAAATATAAACTTGCATATTGTTTATAAACATTTTTTAATTCTAATTGTTCATCGTAAACGCAACGAGTCCCAAACAATCATACACTTAACGATCAGCACTTCAACAAATTCATGGTACGGGCCTGTGATTTAGTTTTAAACTTTACAAATACAGTAACTGTTGACGAGCAGTAGTGGATGTTACAGACCTCCATACAAACAGTCGGCTCCTCGTACACCATTCCAACCTCCATGTCGATGATCGATGATTGAGCGAGATCGGTAATTATTTAATGCGTGCGAACTTAAAAAATAAAATAAATAAATACAAAATAATTATAATTAATGTCGACAGCGACATCGGATTTCGAAGCCGTTCTCTTCGTTTTTGGCCCCGGTGTCCTTCGGCACCAGCGACCAGTCGCGTCGAATTCACGTCAATAATCCCAAAAAAAAAAAAATTATAAAAATAAATAAAAGACATTCATCGAACGGTTGAACACTTTTCAACCGTTACAATATAAAAAGGACTATATATATATATATATATATATATATATATATATATATATATATATATATTGTTAGTCACCACATACATGAGTAACGTCATCATTTCAATCATTATTAATTATCCAAATTAGGTAATATATAAAAAATGCTTATGTTGCATTTATTATAATATATAAGCAATCGAAATTTATTGTAAAAATCAGATCATACTTCAAGTTCAAAGTTATAATTTTAATTCAAGTAATTATTAATTATTGTAAAAACAATTGTAATTGATTTAATATTCATTGCCAATAAAAGTAATTCAAGTAAAGTTAATTCAAGTCAGTGTTTCAATCAATTCAACAATTAGAACACAAGTAAGATTCTCAACAATTAATTAGTGTCTTCGAATATACTAGTAGTCTAGTTTTATCAGGATTATACTAGTAGCCTAGTTACCCTGCTAACGAGAATTCTAACCAAGTATCTTCGTATATACTAGTAGCCTAGTTTCGTCCGGAATATACTAGTATCCTAGTTATCCTGCCGACGAGGATCTGGAATCAAGTGTTGAATATACTAGTAGCCTAGTTTCAATAAGGAATATACTAAAAATTATAGTAATATCCTTTTGATAAAACACACAAGTCTACGGAGTTGGACCCTCAACTGCCCTGGTGACAGCGACCTGCATAACCGATATCATCACAATTTGGAATTCCAAGGAGGAATCCAACATAAAACTGGTGACAGCGGTGGAATACAACACATTGGAATCAATAATTCTTCCAGTGGATCACTTCAGTGACTTGGTTGTATACAAAAAACAAACCCCTTTCAACAAATCGTAAGTTTTTGAACAGCATATATTATTGTGTTCATTCCTTACCTAATATATTACAAACTCCTAAAAAATTACAAACTCACAAACTCCTTAAAAATTACAAACTCACAAACTCATAATGTCTCAAGACGCTAGATTAAATTCAACATTTGAAGATAATGGCGTCGACGTTGACGTCGATGATGACGATCAAAACTTAAATATGCCATTAGGATTCCTATGCAAACTAATTACTCCGTTTAACGGTAATCGCGAAGACGTCGAAAACTTCTTACTAAACGCAAAACACGCATACGACTTTGCTCAACCTAATCAAGTTTTACCCCTATTCGCTTATACCTTAACTCAAATCTCAAGCGATGTAAAAAATCAATTAAATCTAACAGAAGTAACAAATTTTCACTCATTAAAATTAGCATTGAGGAGATTATACGTTGACCAAACACATTCCACACAATTATTGGAAGACTTAGACACAATCAAACAAAAAACTAACGAAACGGTAACTGATTATTACACACGTCTCGAAATATTAACTAATCGGTGTCTGTCTGCGATCAAAACAAACAACGATGAACCTGATCTCCTCAGAGGAAAACTTGCATTCATCAAAGATACAGCTCTCAGACGATTTATATTTCATTCACATCCCGATATTTCAAGAGTCCTTAGAATTCACAAAAATTTAGACACTCTAAATGAACCATTCAGTACTGCAATATCTGAAGAAAAGGCATTGCATATGTATAAAAAAGCAACTAACTTCTCTTCAGATAACAAATATTGCAGAAATTGTAAATCAAAAAGTCATAATTCTAGAGATTGTCGTTCTAAACCAACTCATTTTTCAAATCAATCAAACAATACGGACAAACAAACAAATAATAAATTTTGTAATTATTGTAAAAAGAAAGGACATGAAATACCGGAATGTTTTAAGAAGAAATATAATGATGAGAGGAGAAATGCTCAAAATCCGCCTAATCCTAGAGTCAATCATTTAAACTCAAAAATGTCCGAGTTGAGTGTCGAAACATCGGACGATTGCATCAAATCGACACAAGCAACAATGCAAATGTTAGACTAAAGAAAATAAAATTCAAATCAGACAATGCAAAGAATAAAGAATTCATCTTCTTAGTAGATACAGGCGCATCCGTTTCAATAGCGACACATAGAAATGTCACTAAAGAAACTTCGTTTGATCCCAGACATGAAATCATGTTAAACGGTATCGGTACTACAGAAGACGCAATAAAAACTTTAGGGAAAGTACAATTGACATTGTCTGATCAAAACTTCGAATGCAAACACAATTTCTATTATGTAAATGCAAATAGAATCAATCTTCAATATGATGGCATTATTGGCCATGACTTCTTGTCAAAATTTAATGCAAACATTAATTATTCCACAAACTCACTAGGTCTTTCGGCATTCACCTAAATTAGTTTCAATCAAACCACGTAGTCAGCAACAGATGCCTATAAATGTTATAACTGATGCGATTGGTATTATTGACAAATCCAAACTAAACGTAGATGAATCAATTATTATAACCGATCATCTACTAATTGATAAAAATACAAAATCCTATCCTATTATAAACATATCAGATAAAGAAATTAAAATTCCTGTTCCACAAATTCATCTATTAGAAATGAATATCATTCCTCAAGAACAAATATTTCACACTAATCAAAATTCACAAAAAATAAATAAACATGATCGAATCAACTTACTAAAGGAGAATATTCGTACAAATCACATGAATCATGAAGAGAAAGAATCCCTTATTCAAATCTGTGAAAACTATAAAGATATTTTCCACTTACCCGGTGATTTATTGAGCAGTACCAAATCAATAAAACACGATATCATAACCACCGACCCATCTCCAATTTTCACGAAAACATATCGATACCCGAAGGTCCATGAAACCGAAGTCAATAAACAAATAGACCAAATGTTAGAACAAAATATAATCCAACCCTCAACTTCTCCTTGGCCCTCCCCTGTATGGGTTGTACAAAAAAAGCTTGACGCTTCAGGAAACAAAAAATGGCGTGTCGTTATAGATTATAGGAAACTTAACGAAGTCACTATATCTGACGCCTATCCATTACCTAACATAGAAGAGATTCTGGATCAACTTGGTCAATCAATTTACTTCACCACCCTGGATCTCGCTTCGGGCTTTCACTAAATAGAGATGAACGAAAATGATAAACAAAAAACTGCTTTCACAGTGCCATCAGGACATTACGAATTCAATCGAATGCCTTTTGGTTTAAAAAACTCTCCTAGCACATTTCAACGGTTAATGAATTCCGTTCTGAGTGGACTACAAGGTACGGAATGTTTTGTCTACTTAGACGATATCGTTATATACGCCGACTCCTAAGAAAATCACAATAATAATCTCTGTAAAGTATTCCAAAAAATACGCGATCATATTTTAAAGCTACAACCCGATAAGTGTGAGTTCTTAAGAAAAGAAGTAGCATATTTAGGTCACATCATCTCTAGCGATGGTATAAAACCAAATCCAGATAAAATAGAATCAATAACAAAAATCAACCAACCAAAAAACCCAAAAGACATTAAGTCATTTCTGGGACTTGTTGGTTACTATCGTAAATTTATTCGAAACTTCGCAAAAACTGCGAAACCTCTCACTAACCTCCTAAAAAAGGATACCCCATTCAAATGGACTGAAAAATGTCAAGACTCCTTTCATAAATTAAAAACCTCATTGATCACACAACCTATACTACAATATCCAAACTTCAATCAACCTTTCATTTTAACCACAGATTGTTCAAATGAAGCTTTAGGCAGCGTACTTTCACAAGGAGAAGTCAATTCTGATTTACCTATAGCTTACTACTCACGAACACTAAATGCCGCTGAACAAAATTATTCAACCACAGAAAAGGAATTGTTGGCTATCGTAGACTCAGTGAAGCATTTTCGGCCATATCTATACGGTCAAAACTTTCGCATAGTCACCGATCACCGTCCTTTAACATGGCTCATGAATTGTAAGGATCGATCTTCACGACTCGTTCACTGGAGACTGAAACTTATGGAATATGACTATAAAATCATTTACAAACCCGGCAAATTAAATTCTAACGCCGATTGTCTCAGCAGGCCAATTCATAATATTAACTCAGTTAACTTTCCAAACTTTCAAAAATTTCATCAACAAACACTAGATATTCCTGAACCCAAGAGAGAAGTATCTAGTCTAGAAAATATTTCAAACTTAATAATACATTATTCTTGTGATCTATCTCAAAATAATAATTATTCATATTATGTAGAAGCAAATTGCCATACCTTAAAATCGTTTTCAAAACATAAACCCGGTGAAGTCGCAATTTTAAATTCATTAAAAGAAAAACAAAAAGTAATATTGTTATTCGTCAAACAATTCTTTAACGATACTATCGAATACCCAATACTATTTGAATGATTAAAAAATCTTAAATCCATTACTGAACTCCAAAACTTAAACAATTTCACTATCACTAACATACCATTTAGTAACCTATCCATTAAAATGGGTACATTTCATTCTATGCTCCATTATTTGTTTCCAAACAGAAACGTACGCATTTTACAACACATAAAAATCCAAATCCACACAAAGGAAGCAATCGATGCTGTTCTTAGAGAAAACCACGATGATCCATTAGCTGGACATCCAGGTTTTAATAGGATGTATGATAAAATACGTGAAAACTATTCTTGGAAAACAATAAAACAAGATATTCAAACTTATATCCAAAATTGTAAAACTTGCCAGACAGTTAAAACAAATTTTAAACCAAATAAATCCCCCATGATTATTACTACTACGTCAAACTCATTCAATGAACAAATTGCTATGGACATAATGGGTCCATATCCTGAAACTACTAGTGGTAATAGATTCATCCTCACTATACAGGATGATTTAACAAAATTCATACAAGCATATCCTAAGACAAATCATAATGCTGAAATTGTAGCAATTCACTTACTAAAATATTGCTCAATTTTCGGGTTCCCATCCTATATTCTTACCGACCAAGGTACTGAATTCACTTCAAAACTTTTCAAGGAAATATCTAAACTCCTACAAATAAAACATAAAATGACTAGTCCCTATCACCCTCAAACAAACGGTAGCCTCGAACGTACACATCTAACCTTACGAGATTACATAAGATGTTACGTTGACAAAAATCATGATAATTAGGATGAACTCATATACTTAGCTACACATTCGTACAATACACACAAACATAAATCAACACAAGAGATTCCTTATACTTTAGTTTTTGGAGAAAAACCAAAAATTCCCTCCTTATTTGAGAAACCAAAAGACAAACCTACATATTCAAATCTTATCCAAGATATGACGGATAAACTAAAAATCATCCGCGAAACCGCTAAAGAACAATTAATTAAAACAAAACATTGTTCAAAAAACTATTATGACAAAACTCATAACCGTACATACCTTTTCTCAGAAAATCAACTTGTCTTATTAAAAGACAACTTATCCAAAGCACAAAACAAAAAATTAAATCCCGAATTCAAAGGACCATATAAAATCATTCAAATCCATAACAATAATACCGCGACAATAGAAATTTCCAAAGACAAACGTCGCACATATCATTTTAACCTACTGAAACCTTTTGTTTCAGGCGGCAACAATGAACAACCAAATCCTTCTAATACTATTCATGACCTCCCTCATGATCCAGGTCCTGAAAATCAACTCCTACAAAATTGAACCTATTAAGTCCTCATCAGGTCTATTTTATAAACATTTGGGTGCTGCGAAAACAAGCAACCAAAAATATTCTTTATTAATATATTATAATTTAACCTTATTAGACGATCAATTAGAATTAGTCAATAGTCAATATGCCAAAGCTATCACGTTATGTCGTTTAATGGACGACGAAAACTATAGCGTCTTTTACTGCACTAATCAGATACGAAATCTTCAAAATACCCTCATTCAAATCAAAACCAAATTATCAGTACTTGAAAATCACACTCGTCAAAAACGAGGAGTAATTAATGGTATTTCAAGCGGTCTCAAATGGCTTTTCGGAACACCAGACGCAGACGATCCAATGTTCTATTCTGGCTCTAAAACTTCCTTAATTAATGACCAAAAACAAACACACACACTCATGCAACAAGTTCGTATAATATCCTCAACCATTCAAAACTTTAATAACTCATTAACTAATCTAAAAAATAATGAAAATGTACTCAACAATAACATTCAACTATTTAACAATTTTTCAAAAACCACTACAAATTTAATTCACCGCGAAAGAACAGAAATCTCCGTAATAGAACACGTTACGCTACTATCAAATATCGCGAACGAATTATTACTTCAAATCGAAAAATATTTATTAGACCTTACCTTAATTAGACACGGTATCATTGATTACAATACAGTCAATCCTAAAACTCTTTACGAAGAATTAAAGTTAATCTCATATAAATATTCATTACCAATTCCTTTATCTATGCAAACTATTGAACTTCACTATAAAATCATAGATGTTAAAGCCTTACTTCAAAATAATAATTTAATAATAAAATTAGAAGTCCCTATGGCATCACTAATCGACTATGATCTATTTCAAGTATATCCTCTACCAACACCTCATTTAAATAATTCTTTCATATTTTCTTACATTGAACCTGAAAGTCCTTTTATCCTATTCTCGAAACCTAGAACACAATATGCAATGCTTAAAACATTAGATAACTGCAAGGAACTACTCGAAAACCAATGGCTCTGCAAATCAATACCCACATTCAGGAAAAATGATCAAAACAATTGCGAAATACAACTATTTTCAAAAATCACCAAAGAAATTCCCAAATCATGTGAAGTAAAGAACATGCACGCAGATGTGGAAATTTGGCAAAATATAAATCCCACTCAATGGCTCTTCGTCACATCAATACCAATATCTCTCAACATACTATGTCACAATGCTCCTGATCATGGAGAAGAAATTAGCAAAATTGGTATTCTCACACTGGACACAAATTGTAAAGCTTTTTCCGACACAAACACTCTAGAAACGCAAACAAACCTTAATAACAAGACTACAGCTATCAAAATCCCAATAACAGACATAACTCAAGATGATTGTTGTGTCAAGCATCAAATCAATTTAACACTAACTACTCTTCAACTTCAGCCAATCAAGTTCGCCCATTTAGACTTAAACGAAATTAAATTCGCCCAACATCGACTCCAACAATTTGATGACATTCTACAGGAACAATTATCAAAACCTTTGATCATTCAACACTCCTCATGGTTCACCACAGCTATTTCAACTACAACTGGAATCATCTTATTAGTAATCCTATACAATCTTTTTAAATGGTGTGGTTTATTCAATCTTCTAAAGAAACTACTCTGCTGCACGAAATCTCCCCGTTCCAATCAAGTTGGCCCTTGTATTAAAATATTCAATCAATGTTATCAAAATCAAGAAGACCATCCCCAAAATACTCTATACAACGTCAAATATACATCTGATGATCAAACACTCACTTGCCCAGCATTACCAGCTTCGTCAACTCCATATTACGTAACAAATAAAATCAGCTCAAGACGTTCAACTGCTTCATCTGAAACTATCAAACCGACGAAGAAATCATATGCATCACACCTTAACAATGACTTAGATTAAAACTTATCCCTAGTTTCAATCTTTCTACCCTGGGAGGTGTGTTAGTCACCACATACATGAGTAACGTCATCATTTCAATCATTATTAATTATCCAAATTAGGTAATATATAAAAAATGCTTATGTTGCATTTATTTTAATATATAAGCAATCGAAATTTATTGTAAAAATCAGATCATACTTCAAGTTCAAAGTTATAATTTTAATTCAAGTAATTATTAATTATTGTAAAAACAACTGTAATTGATTTAATATTCATTGCCAATAAAAGTAATTCAAGTAAAGTTAATTCAAGTCAGTGTTTCAATCAATTCAACAATTATAACACAAGTAAGATTCTCAACAATTAATTAGTGTCTTCGAATATACTAGTAGTCTAGTTTTATCAGGATTATACTAGTAGCCTAGTTACCCTGCTAACGAGAATTCTAACCAAGTATCTTCGTATATACTAGTAGCCTAGTTTCGTCCGGAATATACTAGTATCCTAGTTATCCTGCCGACGAGGATCTGGAATCAAGTGTTGAATATACTAGTAGCCTAGTTTCAATAAGGAATATACTAAAAATTATAGTAATATCCTTTTGATAAAACACACAAGTCTACGGAGTTGGACCCTCAACTGCCCTGGTGACAGCGACCTGCATAACCGATATCATCACAATTTGGAATTCCAAGGAGGAATCCAACAATATATATATATATATATATATATATATATATATATATATATATATATATAAATATATATATATATATATATATATATATATATATATATATATATATATATGTATATATATATATATACATATATATATATACATCAACAAAAATAGAAATAAAAGCAATTGTTCAATAAATGATTTTAACAAAAAAACCTCTGATTATTGTTAATAAAAAATTTTACTTACCGTGTGTGGTAATCACTATGCACTTATGATAGTCTTTTTTTTTTTGACAGAAAATATTTTATTCGGCTCATATTTCTGACTTCTTGCGAAGTCAGAAAAAATAGACTCTAAAGGGCTCCTATTTCTGACTTTTTACGAAGACAAAAAAAAAGTCTACTTAAAGGGCTCCTATTTCTGACTTCTTGCGAAATCAGTAAAAATAGACTCTTAAAGGGCTTCTCTTTCCGACTTTTTACGAAGACAGAAAAAAAGACTACTTAAAGGGCTTCTATTTCTGACTTCTTGCGAAAACATAAAAAAAGATGTCTTAAAGACCTCTCAATTGAGAATTCTGAAAAAAGAGGCCATTATGACGTCATAATTGTACTTCCTAATGAAGTCTTCAAAAGGACTTCTTTTTGAAGTCTTTCTGACTTGTATGTTTGCTGGGTATATACATATATATATAATTACATCAACAAAAATAGAAATAAAAGCAATTGTTCAATAAATGGTTTTCACAAAAAATCTACTGATTATTGTTAATAAAAAATTTTACTTACCGTGTGTGGTAATCACTATGCACAAAAAAAATCAATAGTCACAATACAATAATTAAAATTAAACAATAAAAAAAATTAAAACACAACAATTAAAACACGATATAGTCCTTCACAAATAAATGCTAACGAATGAATGATGGTTTAAGAGTGTTCTTAATGGGCACCACAGGCATGCAACATTGAAGAGCAACTAGCATGTTGCTCTGTGTGTATACTGGTTGCAGCAACAAAAAACATGACCTTGAACGGTTGCTGCAACATTAAAAATTATTTGATATTTAGTAGGAGGAGTTAAATGTTCATATACAAATTGCCATATTATCTGAATTGTTATGCTTTCCTAATATTTTATTACCTATATTGGTTACAATTTACATTATATATAATATATCTTATATTCAGACAAATATTTTTTTTCTATAGTTTTATTACCTTGACGGTGACAGGTAAGTATAATTGTTCTTTTTCTTTTATTCTTTTATATACACATGTTTTATTTACATTTTACTTTATTAGTAACTAGTTTACTACTTTACTATTACTATAGCTCAGAGGTGGGCGTGGGTTGAAAATTTGAGCAACTGGACTCTCCATAAACTGAGTGATAGTAAGCAAGAAAGGTATGTTTTGAAAGTAAGACGGAACGATGTTTCAATACAGGTTGTCCTACCGATTATTGCCCAATAATTTATTCAATCAATTTAGAAATAGTTTTATAAAATATTTATTGTTTAAATAATATCTTTTACAGTATGGAGAGATACACCAAAAAACATAATAATAATAATAATAATAATAACAATAATGATAATGATAATAATAACAATAATAATAATAATAATAATAATCTGAACTTATCCAAGACTTCTTGCGATGTCTTCTCCATTATTAAATTCACTACTTTTATTTTTTTTGAAAAACAAATTATGCGAAAAATAATTTCCACTACTACAAATAGTACTTTTCACTTTTTCAATTCAAAGTAGACTAACTCGAAGAACTCAAATTCCCACTTTATGTAAAATTTAACTTAATTCATCAAATTTCCATGACACTATACTGAGCATACTCCATACGAAGAAAAAATAATTAAATCAGGTAAATAATTCTTTATTAGTTCTCGGATATGAATAGTAAAATATTTAGATAAATCATTTGGAATTTCCAAAACTTTAATTCTATTTAAATTATCCTTTGCAAAAATTTCCCTCTTTTATTACAATGGTCCAGCGGTAAACTTAAAGGTTCAAAAGATTTATATATATTTTTTATATATTTTTATTTTATTTATACACAAATATGATATATACTACAACCAGCCCAAAATTCCAGAGTATGTATTGAATGATTGTATGTATTATTTACTTTGTATAATAGTGACCATAAAAAAGATTTGGTATTATTATATTTTTTCAGAAAATGTTTTAATTAAAAAAAGAAAATATTAATAATTGGTAGGTTACCCTGTATTAACTCTATCTCTCTTCCCTACCTCTCACTCAGAGCTTGGCCGAGTCAACTCTTGCCCACCTCTGGTGTATAGTCAAGTATAGTGTATACATATCAATATATTGGGTGATTCATTTGGAGGTACTTTTTTCAAAACTAAAAAAAATTTTCTAAAAAACAAATTTATCGGGTTATCTTTATTATCATACAAAAGAACCATTCTTTACATTTATTTTTTTTTAAATTGTTTCTTTCAAATGTTGCCCATTCTACAGTTCCAATTTTCGACGACGCGTCCAAGCATTTCGAGTGGTATTAGGCGAATAACGCGAGTTGGCTTCCTATGTTGGCTTCCGGTTGCTCAATACGCGGCTTATCCATATAGACTTTGGACTTTCCATAGCTCCAAAGAAAAAAGTCAAGGGGTTTGAAGTCACAGGAACTAGACGGCCAACTTACCGGTGCGAAGTGCAAAATTAACTGTTCATCAAATTGTTCTCGCAATAAAGTCATGGTTTCATGTGCTGTGTGGCAAGTGGCGCTGTCTTGTTGAAACCAAATGTCCTGGCGATCACGGGCTTCAATTTCAGGAAACAAATAGACCGTTATCATGGCACGATAACGGTGGCCATTGACGACAGTTACGTTCTGGCCGGCCTCGTTTTTGAAGAAATATGCATCGATGATTACACCGGCCCATAAACCACCTCAAACCGTTGTTTTGTCAAGATGTAATGGCAGCTTTCGAATCAATTCAGGTTGCTCTTCAGAAAAAATATGGCAATGTTGTTTGTTGAAATATCCGATAAGGCAGAAATTTGCCTCATCACTAAACAAAATTTTTGTCGAAAACAGTAGATTTTCTTCAAGGTTTTCAAGAGCCCAAATATTGAATCGGTGACGATTCGGTAGGTCAGTCGGTGAAATATCAAACTATAGTGAACAAAAATACCACGATAGATCAACACAACTCACGCTTCATCTGTCAAATAATCCATAGACAAAAAGTACCTCAAAATGAATCATCCTTTACATCAATACATATATATTATACATTATATCATATACTTTGGGGTTTTCACACCATCTGGGTTAATTTAAGAAAGAATACATAATCTTATGATGTTCAAGTTAGATCTTGTTTAGTTAAGTAACACTTAACTAAGTCTTAAGTACTGAATAGACACAGAACTTGGTTGCAGCAACATTGAACTCCGCCTATAAAATATTTTCAGTACAGACGCTGCATCCAAAGTTTGGGATAATAAAATTTAATTTTTATTATTTTATGACTCAAGTCATAAAAATTAAATCATTTCGCATCATGTCTCTATCTATCTCATTTAATTTGTATAGTTTATTTATATGTATGTATCTCTAGTAAAAACTATACTTATAAATCTATACAAAAAAAATATATATATACAGTGTGTCTACTTAAGTTGGCTCCATATGAAAAACTTTTTTATTATAAGGTTTACGAAAAAAAGTTATTCTTTATAAAAATCTCTGCATTCGAAAATATTAATATTCAGCTATTCACTTTTGACATCAAATGTATAGGGTGTCTAAAAATTGAAAAAGTTCGATAGGAATGTGTTGACCACTTCAATTTTAAATTAAATTTTGTATATTTTTGTTCAAAATGTAGACCATATAGAACAGATTATACGGGAAACGGTTCAAGAAATCACTCCCGAGATATGTAGGAGTGGATTTAAAGAATTTTGTAAAAGAACAATTACATGTATGGAACGCGAAGGTGGATACGTTGAGGCAAAAACGAACTGAAGGTAACTATTGTTACTTACGTCAACAATAATAATTGTATTTGTAATGTAATGTATGAAAAATAAATGTTCTGTATTCATTATTTTGTTACATATCATTCAAAATGTTTCAAATCAGCAAATAAACATTTGAAGTACGATGACTGTTTAATTAGAATAACAGATAACGTGTTTTATAAGTAGGATTTGCAAAATTTAATTTAAAATTGAAGTGGAAAAAAAATTCCTATCGAACTTTTTCAATTTCTGCACACCCTGTACATTCGATGTCAAAAGTAAATAGCGGCATGTTAATATTTTCGAAAGCAGAAATTTTTATAAAGGCTAACTTTTTTTCGTAAACCTTTTCCATATGGAGCCAACATAAGTAGACACACTGTATATATTATATATAATGTAAATTGTAACCAATATAGGTAATAAAATATTAGGAAAGCATAACATTTCAGATAATATGGCAATTTGTATATGAACATTTAACTCCTCCTACTAAATATCAAATAATTTTTAATGTTGCAGCAACCGTTCAAGGTCATGTTTTTTGTTGCTGCAACCAGTATACACACAGAGCAACATGCTAGTTGCTCTTCAATGTTGCATGCCTGTGGTGCCCATTAAGAACACTCTTAAACCATCATTCATTCGTTAGCATTTATTTGTGAAGGACTATATCGTGTTTTAATTGTTGTGTTTTAATTTTTTTTATTGTTTAATTTTAATTATTGTATTGTGACTATTGATTTTTTTTGTGCATAGTGATTACCACACACGGTAAGTAAAATTTTTTATTAACAATAATCAGTAGATTTTTTGTGAAAATCATTTATTGAACAATTGCTTTTATTTCTATTTTTGTTGATGTAATTATATATATATGTATATACCCAGCAAACATACAAGTCAGAAAGACTTCAAAAAGAAGTCCTTTTGAAGACTTCATTAGGAAGTACAATTATGACGTCATAATGGCCTCTTTTTTCAGAATTCTCAATTGAGAGGTCTTTAAGACACCTTTTTTTATGGTTTCGCAAGAAGTCAGAAATAGAAGCCCTTTAAGTAGTCTTTTTTTCTGTCTTCGTAAAAAGTCGGAAAGAGAAGCCCTTTAAGAGTCTATTTTTACTGACTTCGCAAGAAGTCAGAAATAGGAGTCCTTTAAGTAGACTTTTTTTCTGTCTTCGTAAAAAGTCAGAAATAGGAGCCCTTTAGAGTCTATTTTTTCTGACTTCGAAGGAGTCAGAAATAGGTGCCCTTTAAGAGTCTATTTTTTCTGACTTCGCAAGAAGTCAGAAATAGGTGCCCTTTAAAAGTTTGTTTTTTCTGACTTCGTAAAAAGTCAGAAATAAGAGCCCTTTAAGAATCTATTTTTTCTGACTTCGCAAGAAGTCGAAATAGGTGCCCTTTAAGAGTCTATTTTTTCTGACTTCGCAAGAAATCAGAAAGAGGTGCCCTTTAAAAGTTTATTTTTTCTGACTTCGTAAAAAGTCCGAAATAAGAGCCCTTTAAGAGTTTATTTATTTTGACTTCGCAAAAAGTCAGAAATAAGAGCCCTTTAAGTAGACATTTTTTCTATCTTCGTAAAAAATAAGAAATAGGAGCCCTTTAAGAGTCTATTTTTTCTGACTTCGCAAGAAAGTCAATTTTTTCTTAGCGCACGCGCATTTTTGTTATAGTTTTTATTTCTATATAACCTAGAATTTAACATTCTTATTCAGCTTTTATTTGGAGAACTAGTGAAGGTATTATTATAACTTTATTTATTTATTTAGTGTTATCAAGTATTTAAAACCAGTTTAAGTGCGTTATTTTTAACGTGGATTATTTTTAATTGGTTTTATCTGTATCTTAAAGGTTAACTCATTAAAATGAATTTAAAAAATGAATATCATGATTTTCTATCTTTTATTAAGATTTGAAACCAAGATGTCAGCCAAGATAATGATCCCATCTTCGAACCTATTCCCAATAAAATCAAAAAATTAAGTTTGAGTCAAAAGTTAGCTCAATGGAAAGGTGAGTTTAACATTACTCAAACTGCATCTAAATATTCTTCGGAATGTAGAGTCGATAGAAGACGATAGAATTTTCCAAAAGATTGCCGTACATTATTAAATTCTCCTAAAAATACCCCTATTCGTACTGTTGCACCAGGAGAATATTTTCATTATGGTCTAAAAAAAGGATTGATTGACCAACTGAAAGCGATCGATTTGGGCCAGTTTAAAGAAACTATTCAAATCAACGTGCAATTGACAGTTTGCCAATTTCAAAGAGTTTGAAGAGTCAACTCTATCCAATACTAGTCGAAATTTACCTAATAGGCGCTGTACTTTTTGCTGTTGGAATATATCATGGACTTAGCAAACCAAATGATTGTAATGATTATTAATATAAATTAAAATGTAAATATAAATTAAATGAATAAATATTTATTAATTTTAATATAAAATTGTTTATATTTTTTTAGCCTCTATTTTTAGGAATTTTAAAATATTAATTTAGTCTTGAAGAACTCTTAAAAAAGAGCTCTTGAAGAGGCCAGAATTAAGAACTCTTAAGATCTCTTAAATATGAGCTCTTGAATAGGTCAGAATCAAGAACTCTTAAAATATCTTAAAAAGGAGCTCTTGAATAGGTCACCATAAAGAACTCTTAAGATCTCTTAAAAAAAACTCTTGAAGAGGTCAGAATCAAGAACTCTTAAGATCTCTTCAAAAGAAGCTCTTGAAGAGGTCAGAATCAAGAACTCTTAAGTTCTATTTTTTCGAAGTCAGAAAAAAAAGTTCCTAAAGACTTAATAATGAAGTCTTCAGTAGTTCTTGAGGTGGCTCATTGGACATCCTCATGAAGTCCTGAAGACCCCATTTAACGAAAAATTTAAGACGTCCAAATCTTTAATAAGAGCTCTTAAAGAACTTTTAATGACGTCATATTGTTTACTGGGTATATATATATATATATATTATATATGACTACGTAAATTTTTTTGACAAAATGGAAACCCGACTTCAAAAATCAAATATTCAAAATCAATTTTAGTTCACCTAAGCAAAAAATTTTTAAATATATATGTACAATTATTGTTATTTTTGGAGGCGATGTCAGCATACAGAAATTCACAAAACTTGTGGACACCGCCTCAAAAAATAACAATAATTGTACATATATATTTAAAAAATTTTTGCTTAGGTGAACTAAAATTGGCACAAGAATATACAATTATTTTTTTACTTTTTAGTGCATTTTTTGTTATAGAATATTTGATTTTTGAAGTCGGGTTTCCATTTTGTCAAAATATGGTTTATTTCTCGCTATTTAGTGAATTTGAAGTTCTCTAACTGATTTTATTTGTCTAAATATGGGTAGACCTACTAAACCACCTACTAATTTTTAGTGCATTTTTTTATAACACATTTTTTTTATCCGTTTTTTTTTTTTTAATTTTTAGTGCATTTTTTTATAACAGATTTTCAGTTTTCTTTACATACATTTTGTTTTTTTTTGGTAAAAATTTTTTTTGTGGGATCGGTTTTTTTATTAAAAAATTCTTTTGAAGTCGTTTTTAAAAAAATGTTTTTATTTTTCCATTATGAATGAGTATACCCTTTCAAAAAAAAAAAAAAAATTCGCAGAAATCGGTTATCACATTTAAAATGAGGATTTTCCTCGATTTCCCGGGGTTCCCCTCATCAGAATGCGATTTGATGCCAATGGAACCCATGGGATACCAAACTCTTTAAAACAAAAAAACAAAAAATTAAAATCGGTTCATAAATGGCGGTTCATATATGTATATATAAGTATATATACATACATATAT
The DNA here is from genome assembly GCA_963920215.1 of Nineta flava. Classification (NCBI taxonomy): domain Eukaryota; kingdom Metazoa; phylum Arthropoda; class Insecta; order Neuroptera; family Chrysopidae; genus Nineta; species Nineta flava. The sequence continues at coordinate 66,791,894 of OY986042.1, forward strand.
ATATATATATATATATATATATAATATAAATATATCTGTACTCGCTCTGATCGCAAGGGGGTTCCCCTGGACCCCTTGGGCCCGCGGCACAGAAAATAACATTAAAGGAATTGTAAAAATAGTTGAAAAAAAATACTTACTAAAACGTACTTACCATTGGAGAATTAATGAGGGGGGGAGGGGGTGTTTGCGAGAGAATTTTTTTTGGGAGAAGTTTTTTTGGGCCGAAATTTTTTTATAGGTTTTGGGGGGAGCACTGCGCATAGAAAGATCTCACATTAGCATTTTTGAGGGGTAGCGAACAAGTTATTATGCGTTGAATGCAAAAAACCGTATCTTTCTAGCATGTAAAGTAGTAAATGGATGGTTTTTGGGGGCATTTTTTGCATTTTCAAGGGGGTGGCGATGAAAAAATCAAAGTTTATCGAATAACTTCATTAGTTAGAAGAAATTCCCTACCAAATGCAAAAAACCGCATCTTTCTAGCATGTAAAGTAGTAAATGGATGGTTTTTGGGGGCATTTTTTCATTTTCAAGGGAGTGACGATGAAAAAATTAAAGTTTATCGAATAACTTCGTTAGTTAGAAGAAATTCCTCACCAAATGCAAAAAACCGCATCTTTCTAGCATGTAAAGTAGTAAATGGATGGTTTTTGGGGGCATTTTTTCCATTTTCACGGGGGTGGCGATGAAAAAATTAAAGTTTATCGAATAACTTCGTTAGTTAGAAGAAATTCCCCGCCAAATGCAAAAAACCGCATCTTTCTAACATGTAAAGTAGTAAATGGATGGTTTTTGGGCCCGTTTTTTCCATTTTCAAGGGGATGGCGATGAAAAAATTAAAGTTTATCGAATAACTTCATTAGTTAGAATAAATTCCCAACCAAATGCAAAAAACCCCAACTTTCTAGCATGAATAGAAGTTAAGAGGGTAGCTTAGGAGGTGATTCTCCCATTTATGAGGAGTAAGCGATGAAAAATTTTAATTTTATCGAATTATCTTCTTAATTTGTATTTATTTAGCGTCGAATGCAAAAAAAACGCATCATAGCATGTATATAAGAAAAGATGTAGTGTTGGGGTTGTTTATTCCATTTGCGAAGGGTTTCGATGGAAAAATTTACGTTTTTCAAATAATTCTATTATTTTGAACCTGTTCCACGCGAATTGTAAAACCTGATCTTTCTAACATGAATAGAAGTGAAAAGGGCAGTTTTAGGGGTGTTTTTTCCCATTTTAAAGGGGGTTGCGATGTAGGTAATGCAATTTTTCAAAGTATTCTTGGGTCGATTGGTGAAAATCCCATGTTTTTAGCATGTATAGAACAGAAAACCGTAATTTTGGGGGGTGTTTTACGATTTTTTGGAAGGTTACAATGAAAAAATTGAAGTTTTCCGATTTTTCCCGTCGATTTCAAGCAATTTCGCTTCGAATGCAAAAAACCTTAGAATTGCTTTAAAATTTGTATAGATGAGTGAGTGAGTGTGTCCGTCAGTCAGCTTCACTTCTAAGCTTTATAATATAGTGGATATATATATATTAGCCATTCGCCAAAATTTTGTAAAGCTTTTCCCAAGTATTCGCTTTGTTAAGAAAATATTAAAGAGTTGCAACTAAAGTTATGTAATACCAAAATGTATAATAGCATTAGCCGTTGCGATTTCGCCCGCAAAAATTATGTAGAGGCCTTATAACTGAGTAACATAATATTTCTCCCCGCCAAGGACTGATTGTCTTAAAACGCTTTTATAGAAACGATTTTCGAAAAACGTCGAAACGTCTATTTCTTTAAATAAAGAAATAAACGTTTTCAAATGCGGACCATTTTCTCATAAAAATGTTTGATTTTATAAGATATATTTTGATATATTTCTCATAACTTCCAAGTAAAGTTATGAGAAAACGCACCGCTTTTGTCCACTCAAATTTCTCATACAATCTCATAGAATCTGATAAATTTAATTTTCTCATAAAAATGTTAGATTTTATAAGATGTATTTTGAAATATTTCTCATAACTTCCAAGTAAAGTTATGAGAAAACGCACTGCTTTTGTCCATTCAAATTTCTCATACAATCTCATAGAATCTGATAAATTGAATTTTCTCACTCTAACTTATAAATTCTACTAACTTTTATGAGTAAAATTTTAAAAGTAGATTTTATGAGATTTTATAAGTATTTTCAAAAATTATTAACCCTTTTTTTCTTATAAAAATCTTATAGAATCTTATAAAAAACATAGTTGAATAAACTCATACAAACTTATAAAAATGAAAGTTCTCATAGAATCTTATAAATTCACATAAATTCTGAGTGACATTATCTTATAAAATCTCATAAATATATGAGAAGACCAAAATCTCATAAATTCTTATAAGACCTGTATGAGAATTTTTTTCATTCTCATAGACATGTATGAGAACTTGGACTTTCTATGAGGATCTCATAGAAACTCATAAATATTTTATGAGTTTTTATGAGATTTTATCAGATTTTTTCCACAGCATTACAACATTAATTTTCAACATTAATTTAAATTCTTCCAAATTAATGTTGAATCGCTCACAAGGTGGAAGTTTTTTAGAGGTTTTTAGCCCATCAAGTAATGGTTTGAGTTCGAGATCTATTTCAGTTTCTCTTTGAATATCTGTTACCGATATTGGTAGCGTCTGCATTTGATTGATTTCAAATACATCCGATTCTTCGAATTTAATTTAATTTTCAGAATTGACGGGTAACCTTGAGAAAGCATCCGCGTTACCGTTTTGGCTAGACTTGCGATATTTAATTTCATAAATGAACCCTTGGAGGAAAAAGGCGCAATGTTGCATTCTGGTTGCTGAGAGAGCGGGAGGTGCCTTATTTGGATTGAAAATTTGGACCAAGGGTCGGTGATCAGTTAGCATGGTGAATTTCCTTCCATATACGTAGTCAAAAAATTTTTTACCCCGAATATAATAGCGTATGCCTCTTTATCGATTTGGGACCAACGTCTTTGGGATTCGCTTAACGTTTGCGGTGCAAACTGAAAAGGTCTTTCAACTCCATCAGGCATTATGTGAGATAACACAGCCCCCACTCGAATAGGCGAGGCGTCTGTAGCTAACACCAGTTCTAAATTATTAGAATAATACACCAAGAAGGTGTCGGGCATCATTTCCTTTTTTACCTTAAGGAAAGCTTCTTCACAAGCTGTAGTCCACTGCCATCTGGTATTTTTCCGCAGGCGTTCATATAACGGTTTTTGAATATTGCTTAAGTGTTTTAGGAACCGACCGTAATAATTCACGAGCCCCAAAAAAGATTGGAGTTGCCTAATATTTGTAGGTCTTGGGGCGTTTTTTATCGCTTCAATTTTTTATTCTGATTTATGAATACCTGATTTGTTTAAAATGTACCCACAGTATTCTATTTCATCTTTCAAAAACTCAAACTTGTCCATATTCACTTGTATAATGAATTCGTTCAATTTTGTGAAAACCTGTTCTAAGGTTTTTAAATGGGAAATGTCATCGCAACCCGTTATTCTTAGGTCATCAATAAAGACCTGGACTCCCGGAATCCCACTTAATATCGAATCAATTAATCTTTGAAATTTTGCGGGTGCAAAGTTTAGACCGTACATTAGTCTGTGCATTTGTAAAGGCCTTTGTGCGTATTTAGAGTCAATTAATTTTGATCTTCCTCCGTAACTTTCCATTGGAGGTATAAGCACATTTTAAGTCAATTTTAGAAAATTTCTTACCATCGGCTAATTTATTGAACAACTCGTTGGTGGTCGGCAAGGGGTATTCATCAACCTTAAGTTGGGGATTTAGAGTAACCTTAAAATCCCCACAGATACGAACCTTACCATTTGATGAGATTCACTTTGATGAGAATGACCTGCTTTTCCAAATTATCAAGTTCATTCTCTATCAGTTCCCGAATCGCAAATGGTACAGGCCGAGCTTTCAAGAAGACTGGAGTAGTATCAGGTTTAAACTCAAGTTTCACTGGTTCGACTTATATTTCCCCTACGCAATTTTTGAAAATGGCCGAGAATTTATTTAGTAGTGAATTTAGACCCTGATGATGGTTAGAAACCGTTGATACACATACCTGTTCATTGGATCAAATTTATGTATCCAATCGCGGGCAAACAACCTTTGTTTGTCGCCTGTAACGACATACAGCTTCAACTGCTTAGTTTCTCCTGCAAAGGTAACCAGGACATCAGCTATTCCTAAAACATTAAGATAAGTATTATTATATTATGTGGTTAGCTTTGTTTTGGATTCTTGTAATTTTAACTGTCCAAATTTCCTGTTAAATTCACATTCACCCATGATCGAAACAGAACTTCCTGTGTCGAACTCAAACTTGGAAGGAATGCTATTTATTAGGACATCAATCCAATATTTAGGTTGAATTGTTTGGCCATCCACAGAGTTTACATACGCTTCCAAATTTCCGCAATCATAAACGGGTTGCTGTTCATCATCTTCAGTCTCCATACTATGGATTTGTTTAAACTTCTGGCAGACCTTTTGTAAGTGTCCTTTTAATTTGCAGTAATTACAGGTGCTATTCAAGTGGTTACATTTACTGGCATAATGCGGACCATTACAACGAAAACATTTTACATCTTTTCTTTTACTTGACGAAGTACTTTCTCTTAAGTTTGGTGAGGTTCTTGTAGTAGTAGGATTTTGATGAACCTTGTTCCTTGAATATTGTCGTATCGTATTTACATTTGTATTTAATTCACTTAAAGCATGAGCATCGTCTTGTGACGACTCCATGCTATGAGCAATTTCCATAGCCTTTTCAAAATCGAGATTTTTAGTAGAAACTAATCGATCTTTCATTCTCGCATTACGAAGTCCGCAAACAAATTGATTTCGGAGAGCTTTATCCAGAAAGGACGAAAAATTACATGTAGCTGCCATTCTACGTAAAACTGACAAAGAGTCACGCACGTTCTCCCCCTCCAATTGTTCTCGGTGATGAAACTTGTCCTATTCGGCAATTTCTAAAGGCTTTGGATCATAATATTGTATTAGAAATTCTTTTAATTCTGTATATGATTTTGCATCCGGTGATAATGGTGATAGGTTATCACATAACACATCAAATCCCTCGGATCCCAGATAGTGTAATAAATAACTTCTCTTATTATCTTGATCAGTAACATTATAAATTTTAAACGCAGTCTAATCGTCTAATCGCAAAATCCAACGATCAATTTTATTTTTGGAACAATCGAAAAATTCAACAAAATTTGCTGGCAAATTTATTATATTAGTGATATCAGTTGATGAAAGTGTGTGATCACTTGTATTCGGCATCACGGATTTTGTTTACAACTAAAAATTATTGCAAACAGTTATTCCAACCTTAAATGACCGCACGTGGTTGTTGACTTGTTTTATTTTGTATTTATTTAATATTTAATTTTATATATCGTTCGTTTCTTTTCCTCGTCGCTACTGTTGTCATTTTATTTGTGGGTTAAAATTAGAATACAGTTTAATTTCACATTTTAATTTATTCGTGACAATTATGCTAACGTACATCTTACTCGTATCTGTGGGCGGCAAAATCTGCCATGATGCTCGTGTCTGTCCTCGCTTGTTTGCTCTATCCCATAGATATAGTACAATACTAGACTGCACATTCGATGAAATTCATGTTCCAATTTTAGAAAAAGATACAAACACTGTTACACTAGAGCTATCTCTGTCATTCATTCACAGTGGAACAAAGATAGAAACACTGCAGATCAGAGGCTGTCTGTTTCTAAAGTTTGTACAACTTTTCAATACAGAAAGTATATGAATCGCGCAGTCTAGTAATGCTATAGGCTTATTCCGTAATGGCAACATCAATAAATTGTAAGTTGGCATCACTTAAAAAGGAGGGGTAGGGATGGATGTAGCTGTGTTCCACCATCATAAACATCATCAATCATAAATTTTCTGCTGTAAGAATCATGCAATGACTGAGAAACAAAAAATTAAATAAAATTGAATAAAAACAAAAAATTATATTTATAAAAATATAGCGATTGGTTTAATAAGATTTTGTTTAATAACTTGGCCTTGCGCACTACCGTGCTCTAGATAAGCTTTAACTAAGTATAATTTATAAATAAATAATAAAAATGATTCCTCTAACATTACAATAGCATACGTCATATAACTTTTGATGATGTTTATGATGGCGGAACACAGCACCATCCATCTCTACCTCTCCTTTTTAAGTAATGCCAACTTAAAACTTATTGATGCTATCATTGGTCGTGTTCGGCTAAAGTAATCTAAGTAAGATGTTCTGAGCATCTGAGTCAGCCAGTTTCGGCCAGGACACACTTTCTTTTTCTTCTTAATCAGTGTTGCCAGATATCTCGTTTAACAGTAGATCTACTGCTTTGTTAGTATATCTACCTTTTTTCTTGAATAAATAAAAAAATTTTTGAATTTGTGTCATTTTTTTCAATTTTTTATAATAATAATAAATTTAAAACTCCCCAGTCGTGCAAATACAAAATCAGTCATTACAGAACATATTCCATTATTTGAAATAATAGAATATGGTTCTGTAATTACTTTAAGGTATTATTTTATAATGGGATTTTAAACAATAAGTAACGCAATATATGACAAATAAAAAGAATTAATATTATTTAATATTTGAAGAAAAAAAATTCTATAATATATTAAATACTAATGTAATATAATTTATATTATTCTGAATAAAAGTATTTATTTCAAACTATTTAAATTGGAATTTTCACTGTTTGAATCTACCGCTGTATTTTGGTAGATCTATCATTTTTCAAGAAATCGGACTCGCGACACTGATCATAACCTATTTGTTTATGTATCAAATTCAGAACATTTCTCATGTGTTGACAATTTTTATTATTGTAATAAGTGAGATAAAAATTTAATAAAATGGATAATTTTATAAGGAGTATTTTAATGGAGGAACTTGAAACTTCTATATGACCCAGCCGATTTCTTAAAAAGCGGAAGATTAAGAAAAAAAGCGGTAGATTCAAAAAGTGAAAATTCCAATTTAAATAGTTTGAAATAAATACTTTTATTCAGAATAATATAAATTATATTACATTAGTATTTAATATATTATAGAATTTTTTTTCTTCAAATATTAAATAATATTAATTCTTTTTATTTGTCATATATTGCATTACTTATTGTTTAAAATCCCATTATAAAATAATACCTTAAAGTAATTACAGAACCATATTCTATTATTTCAAATAATGGAATATGTTCTGTAATGACTGATTTTGTATTTGCACGACTGGGGAGTTTTAAATTTATTATTATTATAAAAAATTGAAAAAAAGTACACAAATTCAAAAATTTTTTTGATTTATTCAAAAAAAAAGGTAGATATACTATCAAAGCAGTAGATCTACTGTTAAACGAGATATCTGGCAACACTGATTAAGAAGAAAAAGAAAGTGTGTCCTGGACGAAACTGACTGACTCAGATGCTCAGAACATCTTACTAAGATTTCTTACTTCTGAGTTCGGCCGAACACACACATTAGGGAATACACACTATGTGTATGCTCTACCCTCATCAACATAGTGATAACAAGTATTCCCAACATTGTCATATTACCAGTTACCATAACTAGTGTGTATTCCGTAATAGTAGCATCAATAAATTGCAAGTTGGCATCACAGAATTCTGCTTTCATTTGTGCATCTTCTCTTTTCGAATAAAAGCATGTAATAAAAGTATCACAGATTTTAATTATTTTAGAAATAAATTTTTTGTTTAAATCGTAAAACATGCTCAAAATAAAGCGTACTAACTTAAGTATCACAGCTTTAATTAACCATTTAAAAAATTTCTAGAAAATAAGTTAGTAAAATAATAAATTAGTATTAATTTTGGTGAATTGTGAAATCATCACGCTTTCATTAATTCTCCAAAATATGTTCAAAATAAGGGTTTAGTTGTTTTCCAGACGTATGTTCATTAAAATTAAAAGAGAGTGTGGTTTAGAAATGTGTTCAATAGACTCGAGTTAGAGTGGGGTGACAGATAATTAAATGAGTAGAGTGTTGGGAACAGTGTTGCCAACTCAGTAGTTTTTTCACCAAATCTGGTTGTTTTTATTCTGGAACGGTATCATGTATCACATATCGTATCCGTGTTATTAATGAATTAAAGCACCACGCAACGTCAAGGAATTGCAGAAAATGATAGGAATGGTAAATTTCTTGCGTAGTCACTTACCTAACCTATCACAAGTTTTATCTCCTTTCCTACTACTTCTAAAAAAGGGGTCAGAATGATTATGAACTTCGTATCATGATGAAAAGTTTCTTGAATTGAAGGAGCTTATTGAAAATGTGACATTATTGGGGTCATTTTATCCTATTAAAAGGGTAGAAATTCAAGCCGATGCTAGTAAGGATGTCCTAGGTTGTGTACTTTTTCAGGAAAGTAGACCTATTCTTTTTGCCAGTAGGTCATTGACAGATTGCGAGTGCAATTATGCACAGATCGAAAAGGAAATGCTTTCTGTTGTGTATGCGTTCACAAAGTTTCACAAATATGTGTACGGTCATTCCGAAGTTACTGTTTTTTCTGATCATTCGCCTCTGACATCTATTTTTACAAAGGATATACATAAAATAGCTAATAATAGATTAAACGAATGAGATGAAGCTGTTGCCTTATCAGTTTGAGTTAAAATATCTTTCTAGAAAATTCATGTACCCTCCCGTTCAATAAAATTGAACAGACCTGAAATGTTAATTTGTAACTCTCTGTATATTGATTTATTTATAAACAAAAATAAGTAGTATATATTTTAAGTGTGAAAAAATAAATGGAAGTATAGTAAACAACATTTACTACAAGAATAATCAAAATTGTGAGAGACTGATTCTGTTCAGATCTGTTCAATTTTATTCAACGGGAGTGTATATAGCAGATTTTTTGTTCCGTAATTTTGTCAAATCTGACCCTGATAATGATCCATCTATGCTGGAAAGGGTGCATTGTTTAGGAGCCATGATCAATTTCACGGAAGATAAGTATTCTCAGTTTGTAACTGAAACCCAAAAGAACCCGCTTCTTTCACAGATAGCTGAATTCTATCGTAATGGATGGCCATCAAAGTTAGAATCAACTGTGGCTCCCGAAGTGGTTCATTTTTATAAACTTCAGATTTAAAAGATAAATCTAGTGAAACTTTGGTAATATCACTCAAGCCGATTTTTGCGAGATTTGACATTCCTAGGATCATCATTGCAGACAACAACCCTTTTGGCTCTGCAGTATTTCGAAATTTCGCTCAACAATGGGCTACAGATATTAAAACAGTAAGCCCTCATTCTACTCAGAGTAATGGTCTTACAGAAATGTATGTTGGTATTGTCAAATTCATGTTAAAAACATTCCAGATTAACAGCCAAGATTTTAATTTGTACCTTTTGAAATACAGAAGCTCACCAGTGACAGGTTTGAATAGTTCTCCTTCTCAATTATTAATGTGTAGAAACCTAAGAACCGATAATGATTTAGAATGTAATGAAAACTGTAATGACAAACTAAATAAAACACATGAAGATAACTTGATTAGTCAGGAAGCTGGTAATGAGGACAGTGGTAATACTAATAATCTTATTAAATCCTGAAGGATTTTTTTTTTTTTAAATAAACTTAGCAAAGACTTAATTTGCCATATAAGCCATTAACAATTTTAAAAAATTAACATACTCAATATTCAACAAAAATATATATTACATAAAAATAAAAATTTATTCTGAAAAAAATGAAATCGTATGAATAAAACAGAAAAACTCTCAAAAATCATGGACAGCACTAAGACACTGGAGTGTGGTAACATAGGAGTAAAGGATTCGCTACCGAGAACCCGTCGGAGCTGGGACTTGAACACAAACATTAATGTTGGGGGCCTTGGATTGGGTTACAAAAGTGAGAAAAGTGTATTGACATTAAATAGGACGACACAGTGTACTGTTAGAAATGGGGGTGGGGTTGGTGTTTATACGGAAACCTTAGAAGATTTGAAGAATTGGACTATAGACTTAAGGATGAGTTTGTTATTTAAGGATAGGAGGTGGGTAATATTAATAAAAAATGCGATTTTTTGGGAAATTAAGGTTTTATAAAGTATGGCTCTATGTTGGGAAAGTCTGGGACACTCAAGGAGAATATGGTTTTCAATCATGACCACAAGAACTACAGTTTGTATTATTTACGACATGTATTTTATGGAGGTGCCTTGGCAGACTGTTGTGTCTTGAGCGTAGTCTGCCAATGGTGACTATTGCCGGGCGATCCAGATGCATGTCGACGAACCAAGCACGCAGGCTGGGTTTTGGTTGTAGAGCAGCTATTGCGGTTCCTTTGGTGGTACTTGTGTGGACCCAATCTGCCTGCCACTCTTCTAATAACTGGAGTCAACATTTTGTATGTAGGTCGCTGAATGGTTGTATATGTGTTGTATTTTTTCCATTGAGTGCCCCTCGCGTTGTTAAAACATCAACAAACTCGTTGCCTCGTATGCCAATGTGCGAAGGGCTCCAAACGAAGGCAACGCGTAAGTCGTTATTAGTGATGTTAAAGAGCTCAAACTTTATACGGGACATGATTTAGGAACTATTAGAATTGGAAATGGGATTGGATAAGGTCGACAGGAAGCTCTTTGAGTCAGTTATTATTACTGAACTATTTATTCGTGAATCTAAGATATACTTAAGACTTTCTAACACAGCAATGCACTCCGCAGAAAAAATTGAAAAATTACTATCAAGTTTAAAAGAACGAGAGAGGAGTGCATTGCTATGGTAGATGGCTGCTCCCACACTCTGAGTGTCGGTCTTGGATGCGTCGGTGAAAATATAATGGAAATGTGAGAAATTTAATGTCAGGAAATTTTGGAATATATGATTCGATATCAAAGAATTGTTCGCATCTTCCTTGCCCAAACCACAATCGAAACGGACGAAACTCGATATAAATGCGGCCGAACAAGGGAGTGTGAAATAAAGGAGCGAGGGGCTACGATGGATGGCTAATTCGAAGAAGGAACGGTAAGCTATTATCATGGAAGGAATTGGTTTGCGACGCCAGTATCTAAAGTTGTGGATCTTTTGATTCAGATGACCTAAAAGCGGGATTAGCGGATGTTGGAAAAGGAGAGTTTTTTTTAAGGATGAATTTTTTGGCCATGTAAATTCTCCTGAGTTGTAGTGGAGGTATACCTGCTTCAACTAGAAGGGCGTTTGTAGGGTAAGAACGCATTTGGCCTAAGCATAGTCGAAGGGCTTGGAATTTGATTCGATCAAGGATAGATGAATTGGATTGTGACACAGGAGAAAGAAGGAAGCTACCATAATCGAAAACTCTCTGGACGAATGCATTATAGAATGCTAGCAAGGTGGAAGAGTCTGCACCCCACCATGTAGACCTTATGGCTTTCATAACGTTTAGTCCGCTTTGAACACGGTTGGCCATAGAGTTGATATACTCCCGCCAGGAGAGTTTTCCATCAATAATCACGCCAAGGAATTTTACGGAATTGTGAAAATAGATAGCCGAATCTAGGAATGGGAGGGTTGTGGAATATCCTTATGTCGGGAAAATAGAATTTCGGAAGTTTTTGTTATTGAAATATCAAAGTTAAGTTCCACCAAAATATCTTTTAACCGAACTAAACTGTTTGTGACCCTGCTTCTAGCGAAATCTATGGAATTATTGGATGAATATATAACTATATCATCAGCAAATTGCAGGATTTTGATGTTGTGTTGAAGGAGTAGTTCTTTAATATCAGTTGTGTAGATATTAAAAAGGATTGGACTGAGTACTGCTCCCTATGGCTGGCCCAGAGAGGCTGTTCGACGGATTTCGGGATGGTGATGTAAAAAGGTGATATATCGGTGGTGAAAGAGGTTTTGAATGTATCGAGCCAGTCTAGGTGGTCCATTCAATTGGTTCAGTTTATCAACAAGTATCTCTATGTTAACATTGTCGAATGCACTTTTGATATCAATGAACACAGCTATCAAATAATTGTTGTTCGTGAAGCAATCGAGAATATCGGTGTAAAGCAAGGAGAGATTATCGGTCGTGCTCACCGCTCTTCTAAAACCAAACTGAAAATCAGGTAGAATGGAGTGATATTCACACCACCATCTAATCTGATTTTGATTAAATGTTCCATGATTTTTGAAAGACAGGAACTCATAGCAATGGGGCGATAGGATGAAGCAAGGTTGGGGTTTTTATTAGGTTTTAGGGTAGATAAAATTAAAGAATTTCTCCAATCTTCCGGCACTACATTTTTCATAAACATATCGTTTAGAATATTCAGAAACAGAATATGCGATTCGCTATTTCGGTTTTTTATCAGGTTCGTCTAGAATGTTTTCAGACTGGACAGGGAGGTAAAACAAAGAATCGGGAGCTACAGTTTGAGGGGCTAAATTGTCCATAAATTCTACCTTCCAATCATCATTCGAAGAACGATGAGCGCGTAAGGTACAGACACTTTGCGAAATATTTTAATATTATTCCATATTTCGGAAATGGGAGTCGATTTTGAAAAACTCTCACAAAATTCTCTCCATGAGAGTCTTTTTTAGTTTGAATACTCTCCTTACTTTTGCACATGTACATCGATATTCTAGATACTTGTCCATCGTAAAATCACGTTTTAATTTTCGTGTGCTAGACTTTCGCTCGCGTATAAGTTCTTTACACTCTTCATCCCACCAAGGAGTGGGAGTATGAGATACAGGGGGTGGTTTGGTTCTTGGAATTGCTTTATGTGAGGCGGAGTCAATTGCATCTATAAAAGATTTGTATAATGCAATTGGATCAGAAGGAGTAGAATTTTCCATGAATTGCACCCGGAAACTTTGGGCATAAAGACCCCAGTATTTTTGCCGAATGATATTAATATTGGCCAAAGATCACTGCCGTAAGTGCAATGCAAGGAAATCCATTGGGAGATGGTGCTAAGTTCGGGAGAGCAAATGCTGATGTCAACAGCCGTACATTTTCTAGAAGGAGGGCAGCACAGAGAAGGAGATCCTTCATTTAACATAACTAGGTGAGAGTTTGTTAGGTAATCATATAGGATATGATTACCTAACCACCTGCATCACTGTAGTGATTACCCCAGATGGCGTGGTGGAAATTGAAATCTCCTGCAAGGGGAACGAAAGGAAAAGCGTTATAGAGGAGATTGGTTAATTGGTTTCCAGGAATAGGATTGTTAGGAGGATTGTAGATTGAGATATAATCAACGTAATCAACGTCATTGGGGATGGGGATTGTAAAGGTATCTGTTGGTGAGGAATAGATGCATGCACAAGGATTGCTGCGCCTCCATATCCTTCTACCCTATCAGAGCGATATCCGTCTGCCCTATCGAAGCCAAGTTTCCGATGGGAGGGCTACATGGATAGAATGTGTAGTCAGTAGATGGAGTAGGTTGGGTTTATTGGTTGAAAAGTTGGGTCACTTGTTGTTGTGTAGTTGGGTCCGTAATTACAAATTGGAGGGCTTTAAAGAAATGTGATTGTAAGGGTTCAATATTAGGTTGTGTGATTTTATTTAAGGGGGTTAAATTACTATTGAAAATAGGAGAGGTGAATGTAAAATGAAGGCGTCCATTGGAACTATTAAGAAGGGATTGATGTTCATGGAAATAAATAGGAGAATCAGGGGGGGGAGGGATTGTTGGTTTTCGCTTTTTGGCCGCAACTTTTACTGCCTGGGAATAACTACGGTTAATGGTATGGATAGGCTGTGACATGGCCATGTTTGTTCTGGTAATCGTGGGAAAAGAACTCGGGATTACTAAGGGAGTGAATGTTTTTTTGGCGTGAGAGGGGTGAAGATTGGCGGCTTCATGGAACGTGAGGCCTTCTGTTGCCATGAGCCTTTTGATGGCTGTTTGACGGGTGTATTCGAGGCATTCGCGGGATCGGGAGGAATGTGCTCCATCGCAGTGCACACATTTGGAAATGTCGGGATTACTGCAGGAATTTGTGGGATTCAACTCAGTACAGTGATCACATCGGGGGGAACTCTTACAATGGATAGTGGTGTGGCCAAACCGAAGACAGTTAAAACATTATGTAACCCGGTATGTATAAATTTCTACGGCTCTGTGGCAATAAAAGATCGAAATTTCTTTCGGTAATATATTGCCTGAAAGTTACAATTATAGTTGTGGTTTTATTATATTCAACTGCATTCGATTCTGGATTTATGGAGCGTTTGGAAATACGATGTACTTTTATTACTTTGGACCGGGATTTTATATTGGATAGGAGGATACCGTCGTCAATATCAAGATCGATATTCCGGATAACACCAGTTCTAGTGACACAATGGGTTGGGATAAACGCTTTTAAGTCATTTTGGATAAGGAAGTTTTGGGATATAAAAGAATTAGCAGATAAGTACCATTTAAAGGTTGGACGGCTTCTACCAAGGAAATCAATTTTTAGAACGTCAGGAATTTGGTTTTTTACTAATAAATTACCGAAGGATAAGGGATATAATCTTTTACTGGAGTCGGAAAGGGGTTTAATGAAAACTTTATACGGGCCTGGTGAAGTGTCAGGGTAAGTATATTGGACATAGTTAGGTTTTTTAGGAATACTATTTAAATTTGGTTTGGGAATATTATTTAAAACTGTTGTGGGGATATTATTTATAATTGTTGTGGGGATATTATTTAAGTTTATTTCAGTGTTCGGTTGATGGTGCAATTGAGGTTTTTTTAGCGGGTATGAGGTCATTGTAATCATGGTTTGGGGGTAGGTTGTCTGGAATAGGAGAACATAAGAGCTAGACACGACACTCAGGAAATTTACTTTTTCTTGTAAATTTAAAAAAAAATTTGAATAATTAAATTAAAATTGAAGGAATAAATATATAAAAAATATATAATTAACAAAAAAAATTTTAAATAGTTCAGTAACAACAACTTACCTGAGATAGGTATTAAGGTATATACAGGTATACACAGTTTATATTATATAACTTGTTGTTTTTTGTTTTGTTTACTATTTAATATAAAATTTGCTTTTAATACTTCTAATATGCGTACAACGGTCTGTAGGCTATGATGTATATACAGCGAATCACCCTGAAGGTTACTGTACTAGATCGGGACGAGTGGTAAGACGACCTACAATATTTCAACAGTACAGAGTAGACCTAATTAGTGTTGGTCTAAAACTGTAATTGTTTTTGTATTTTGCATTATTAATTTTATTGTATTTTGTGCATTTCTTATATTATGTTTTAAGAGGAGGATGTTTGGATATTGATATTGTAAGTTTAAGGTGGTCATACTGTTGCAACCTCCCAGGCGGTTTGGTTATAATTATATTACACATGTGCGAATCATCTTGTAATTGAAGAACGTAATAAAGTGATTTATAAACTGTAAAGGCCATTACACAATGAAAAAAATAAGGTATAAGAGATAAGAAATAGCGGAATCGTTGATCAATTCACAATTTAAAAATAAGGAATAAGAAATAGTAACAGAATTTCCGTCGCGTTGGATATATATTTCTAATTATTTCTTATTCCCAGCCAATCATAGGTTTGCCTGGCAATGTTATGCGCAGGATGTTATGCGCAATCGATTCTTTCGATATTTTTGACATTCGTGCACACATCGGCAGCAGGTATTCAACCGCTGTGATTGGTTGAATATTGTAGCTTATCGCCCATTGTGTTTTGGTCGCTGTGCTATTTCTTATTGCTTATTTCTTATATCTTATACCTTAGTTTTTTCATTGTGTAATGAGCTTAACATGTGAGTTGTGAAATAAATTATTCATCACAAAACATAATTAAACAATTATTCCTATATTATTACTATAATTTTAATTATAATTTTAATTATTACTATAGTTTTTATTATTACTATAATAAAAACATAATTAAACAACAGTAAATCAAAATTCAAGTATTTACTAAATACAAATTTATCAAATGTTAATAATGCAGTAATCATTTATTTACTACACTTCATTTAAATTATTTTCTTTGGAATTTTTTTGCATTTCAACTACATTTTTATAAATTTGTATATGTTTTGGTTGATATGGGTGTAAAATTGTAAAACAAAACCTTTTAATTTAAAATTTAAAAAAAAAATTTTATTTCAAGATTTTTGGAAGGAATTAAACTTTTAACAGTGGATATTACCTCCTTTTGCACCAATGACTGCCTCAAGCCTTGTAGACACACTTTTAATTTAGTACGCTACGACATATTGGGTGATTACCTCCCTTTCCTGCACTAAAGCTATTATGAGCCCCTGTGAGCTACCAGGAGGGTTAATTCATCCGTTTATACATCGGACAAGTTCCTCCCAAAGATACTCTATGCGATTCCACTCTGAGTTTATACATCTGACCACCACGTGTCATCTCAAAATCGGAATTTCGATCTTTTGGTTTTAATGAACACCCTTCGGAATCGGTTTTCAACTGCATTTGAGACTGCTCAAAGCCTCGTTATGGATCTCGCAATTAGTGCAAAAACTGTTAGAAGAAGAATTGTTGAAATGTACTTTCAACCCAAAAAGCCAGCCGTAGCATCTGAGTTCTCACAGCAACGGAGTGTGACACAGTGTGTAAGCATTGTGTGTTCCATTAACAACCACGTTTTACAGCGTGCGCACACAGAGAGACACAATAAAAACTTGTGTATAGTGCGTGTATAACCAATACTACTACCAATAATTTTCAAAAATTTATCTTTATCTTATCTTATTATTATTATTTAATCTTATCATCATTATTATTTAACCTTAATTAATTTTTAATGATACATAGTTCATGATGTGAATGGAAAGCAAGGAATTTGTATGCAGAATAGGAATTGGCATGTTGTGCGGCTGCAGTCGACTTTGATATGAACTATGTCGATATACATCTGGAGTTCGTGAAGTGAAACTGCAGAAAACCTTCACAATCAAAGTCGGTTACTTCGTTCTCGATGTAACGCCAATTAACTGCCACATTAGTTTTAATTAACAAACTGCCACTGCCGGGATTTGAACCCATAAGCAGAGCGTGCTAGATCGCTTGTCCATTTGGACTGGTTTAATAATTATTAATAACTAATAATAATTCAAAATAATTTAAATATAATTTATTTATTGTTCCAACACTAACAGTTCGACGCTTTTAAACAGATTATGTTAATTTTCTCTGAAAAATATTTATGAAACCATCTGTAAATCATGTGAAGAATTAAATTACGTTCCATTTATTGCACTTTCTCACACACAGCGTACTTTGCTGTGTGCACACAGTGTGTCACACACTCATTGGCTGTGTGATTAAATGGAAAGCAACCATTAATAGAGAGATCGCTCATGCCTATACTAAAATGTGAGGCAAGTTTTGGGCGCTGAAAAAGAGCGACACCTTAGCGTCGAAAGCCGGCGGCTGGTTGCCACTGTGCGAGAAGGAAGCTCTTATGCGAAAGGTCTGTATATTTTGTGGCAACATACAGGGAATCGAGCGTTAGAGTAACAGAGACACTCTTATGCGTTATTTCCTATATGTTAGCAGCGGTTTTCCTTTCAAATATTATGAGTCTTCGCGCATAAGAGTGTCTTTATTACTGAACGGCAACATATAGGGAATAATATTTCAAATTTTAAAAATGTTAAAATAGCAACTGAAACTACAAAAACAAATATTAATATTTTATACAGCTTGTAAAAAAAAATTTAAAAAAATTTGACTAATTTATTCTAAAAATTAATAAAAATTTCATCAATATTGGTGGATTCCCTTTTAATATAAATTTGAAGTACATCCCCGCTTCGATGTGATCCGGGCAACTGGTACTTTGGCAAGTTTTGCCAAAGAATACAATTGGTTGTGCTGGTAATGGCACTAAATACCGAAATCGAACAGCTATTGTCATCTAGTGGTCAGGATAGGTACTAAAATTTTCAGGTACACAAAAAAGTCTCTATATGAGCTTGTATGTATATTGTATTCTTTGGCCTGAGTAAAAGACCCCCAGGAAGTTGGCCCGACACTTTGGAATTTCTCAATAAATAATACATCAAATAATTGCTCCCGATTTGCTCCTAATTGCTCCGCAGTTTTTTTTATTTGCTCCATCATAAATTTTGAGAAAAACTCAAAAAAGTAAAAGTGAAAAAAAACTAGATCGTAGGGACATTTTGAAAAACCGATTTCAGCTGAACCAAGACGATTTAAAGAGTTTTTTATGAACCAGACAATTGCTCCCTGTTTACTCTTAATTGCTCCACTATTAGATATAACAAATTCACATTCGTTATATGAGAAATAATCGAAAAACATGAAGCGGCTATGGAAGTGATGGGAGGCAGGCCAACTTCACAACCCGAATTCGAATGAATATAATAAACGAAACTTAAAAAGAATTGAACTGATCAATTGCTCCCGAATTGCTCCTAATTGCTCCGCAGTTTTTATTATTTGCTCCATCATAGATTTTGAGAAAAACTCAAAAAAGTAAAAGTGAAAAAAAACTAGATCGTAGGGACATTTTGAAAAACCGATTTCAGCTGAACCAAGACGATTTAAAGAGTTTTTTATGAACCAGACAATTGCTCCCTGTTTGCTCTTAATTGCTCCACTATTAGATATAACAAATTATATGAGAACGTTATATGAGAAATAATCGAAAAACATGAAGCGGCTATGGAAGTGATGGGAGGTAGGCCAACTTCACAACCCGAATTCGAATGAATATAATAAACGAAACTTAAAAAGAATTGAACTGATCAATTGCTCCCGAATTGCTCCTAATTGCTCCGCAGTTTTTATTATTTGCTCCATCATAGATTTTGAGAAAAACTCAAAAAAGTAAAAGTGAAAAAAAACTAGATCCTAGGGACATTTTGAAAAATCGATGTTCAGCTTAACCAAGACGCTTTAAAAAGTTTTTTATGAACCAGACAATTGCTCCCTGTTTACTCTTAATTGCTCCACTATTAGATATAACAAATTATATGAGAACGTTATATGAGAAATAATCGAAAAACATGAAGCGGCTATGGAAGTGGTGGGAGGTAGGCCAACTTCACAACCCGAATTTGAATGAATGTAATAAACAAAACTTATAAAGAATTGAACTGATCAATTGCTCCCAAATTGCTCCTAATTGCTCCGCAAAACTCATTAATTGCTTCTCAATTGGGTCCAAACTAATGATAGAAAATCTGTTCACATTAAGACCTAACCGGATGCTGGAGCATTCAAGTGGAATTCTGAGCGCGTAATTCATTCATTCAGGTTCCTTCTGTCTCGAGCCAGGAGACACCGAGATACAAAGCAGTGATCGGAGGGGTATCGAAGGAGACAACGAAGTCGGCTTCATCCTCGGGCAAGAATTTTACGAAGGGACATTTAGAATTAGAGTCGGAATCCAGCTCTCGCGAATGATTCTCGAGCAGTCGATTTGTATTTTTTATTTTTGAATTGGCGCCTTATTCTGGAGGTTCTGCTTCGCGTCGTCCGCCAGCAGTGTCTCTTCCGTCGAATCAGAAAAGTGTGGTTATGTTCTGTACAAAATTCATTTTAATTAGCGAATAACTTCGCAATTATGGCGGAGCAATTAAAAATAAGGATGGAGCAAATTGAAGCGACAAAAGAGCAATTGTCTGGTTCATAAAAAACTCTTTAAATCGTCTTGGTTCAGCTGAAATCGGTTTTTCAAAATGTCCCTACGATCTAGTTTTTTTTCACTTTTACTTTTTTGAGTTTTTCTCAAAATCTATGATGGAGCAAATAATAAAAACTGCGAAGCAATTAGGAGCAATTCGGGAGCAATTATTTGGTGTATTATTTATTGAGAAATTCCAAAGTGTCGGGCCAACTTCCTGGGGGTGAGTAAAAGGCGATAAATGGAACGTCGTTTAATTCTTAAAGTCGGTTACAGATGGTATTCAAAGATTAGTTCATAAACAAAATGATTATTATCAAAAACATAACCTGTTTACTAAAATAAACATTTTTATAGAAGAAAATGTTATACTAAAATAATTATCGTAATATATATATCGTAATATATATATATATAATATATATATATATATATATATATATATATATATATATATATATATATATATATATATATATATATGATGATTTCTTTGGACCAAGATTCTAAAAATTCGAACCAAAATAAACATTTGTTTAAAAATGAAACTTTTTAAAGTAATGATATACTTCAGTTAAAGAAGCTGCATAAACTTTCTCTTCTGGAGTTTTTTATTTATTTTAAATAAGAAAAATACTATTTTTTTTACAAGAATTTCATTTTCTTGACTAAAGTATTTGGCCAAGGAAGTCTCTCTTAGGCCAAGACTAACGAACTCTACTTTAAGGTATTTTAAAAACCGTTCAAGAATTTTAGTTTATTCGCTCAACTAAACATATGCTTTTGGTTCGACTGAGTAGTCTTGAATGAAAACAAGGGTTTCTTTATTGAAGCAAATATTTTGAAGAAAATATATTTTCTTGAGGAAAGAAATTCCATCTATCGGTGTATGAAAATTAAATTTTAAATGTTTTCAAAACATTTTCAATTTTTTTTAATTTCTTTATATTACGTAAGATTTATGATAGCCCCCCCCCTCCACTTGTATGCAAAAATAAGAAAAAATTACGCTCCCCTATCCCCCTAAACCTCCTTACGTAATACTTGAACGCCCCTCAAGTAAAAAAAGCACTGAGCTCTATCTATATCAGGGATGTCAAAGATACGGCCCACGGGCCCCCGGCCGTAACAATACGGCCCGCGATCGCAATGTGTGACAGACAGAAGAATCATGACTTCACTCGATTCCTCTACGGAAGTTTTAAAATGCGCACACTACAACATTTATAAGTAATTTCAAGGGCAGCGCGTGCCTAGACATGCGAGAGAGGTAGACAGTAACGCTATCTCTTAGCAACAAGCGGAAATACCACGAAGGCTAGAATCTTCCACGCGCTTCGAATCTAGACTAGAACTTTCCTTATTGATATAAAAGGAGTGCGTCGGCACGACGTTAGTCAGTTGAGTCGAGTAATCGAAGCGATACGGTCGGAGAAAGATTTTAGTTAATTTAGTTGTACTGCGACATAGTGATTGTGAAGGTATTGTGCATTTGTTTGTGTCGTGCGCATGCGATATCCATAATTGTTGTGTCGAGTTCCATAATTGTTACGATTTTGGCATAATGTCACAAAAACGTAAAGTTGATAGTGAGTGCAGAGTTTTTCAGTCTAAATGGGAAATTGCATATTTTTTCATAGAATGGAAAGGTAAACCACTGTGTTTGATTTGCAATCGAACAGTTGCTGTTTGTAAGGAGTTTAACTTGAAGAGACACTATGATACGAATCATAAATCAAAATTCGATTGTTACACTGAAAAAATAAGAATGGACACATTGTCATCTTTAAAATCTAAACTTCAAGGTCAACAATCGATGTTTACTAAAGCTAATACTGAGAGCGAAGATGCCCTGAAATCAAGTTTTATTATTGCATTAGAAATCGCGAAGAGATCAAAACCTTTCACTGATGGTGAGTTTATTAAAGACTGCATGTTGAAAGTTGCCGATGTTTCATTTCCATTTCAAAAGTCAATAATTAAAAATATTTCGCTGTCAAGAAACACTGTTGCTTCAAGAATAAATGATTTATCTCAAAATTTGGTTCTTCAACTGAAGGAGAAAATTAAGGAATTTACAAACTTTTCACTGGCTGTTGACGAGAGCACTGATACTGCAGAGGATACAGCTTAACTTGCTGTTTTTATACGAGGTATTAACAGTAACTTTGAAATAACTGAAGAACTATTAAAGTGCGTCCCATTGACAGGTACTAAAAGAGCAAATGATATTTATTTTGCAATTGAGCATTTGATAGCAGAATACGAACTCGACTGGAATATACTTAGCAGCACAACTACGGATGGCGCTCCTGCCATGGCTGGCAAACATTCGGGCGTTGTAACTAAGTTAAAACAGAAAACATCAGGGAATTTTGTGGGATTTCACTATATAATTCATCAGGAATCATTGGCATCCAAACATTTAAAAATGGACCATGTCATGCAACCTATAATTAAAATAGTAAATTTTATATGGAGCAGAGGACTAAATCACCGACAGTTCAGGCAGTTTTTACAAGATTTGGACGAAAAGTATTCTGATGTCCCTTATTTCACCGAAGTTCGTTGGCTCAGTCGAGGAGTAGTTTTAGAAAGATTTTTTGCATTACGTGACCCTATTCAAGCTTTCATGTTAGAAAAAGGCAACCCAATTGATTATGACAATGACTGGTGGGTTGATTATGCCTTTTTAGTAGATGTGAATAAACAATTGACTGATCTGAATGTAAAGTTACAGGGTAAAAATCTGATTGTCACTCAAATGTATTCATGTATTCAAGCCTTTGAAACAAAGTTGAGGCTGTGGGAAAATCAGATAAAAAATCAAACTTTGGATCATTTCCCTCATTTAAAATCATTTGGCACGGTGAACCAAAATTAATTGGATCAATATTCTCAACTTCTTCAAAATCTGATCACGGAATTCAACAATCGTTTTCAAGACTTCCACAAAATGAATGAAATGGAATTCCCTATTTTCAACAATCCATTCAAATTTGAAGCTTCACAGGCACCAGTTCATTTACAAATGGAGTTGATAGATCTTCAATCAGACAGTATTTTGAAAGAAAAATTTAAAGAGGTTAACGCTCTTACATTTTATACACAATATTTCAAGAGTTTGGATAACTACCCGCAATTAAAAAAGCATGCAGCACGCATTCTGTGCATGTTTGGTAGCACCTATTAATGTGAGTAGATGTTTTCCGTCATGAAAATAAATAAGAACAAACATCGCACAAGACTTACGAATGAACATCTCCAATGAATTCTTAAAATAATTACAACGAATATGATACCTGACATCAATGAGCTTGTCAAATAGAAGTCAGGTATCTGGATCCTCGAACTCAAAATAATTACCCTCTTTTATAACTTTGATATGATTTTTAACAACCTTATATATTTTAACAATTATATACTATATAATTAAGTAAATAAAATGTTATAATAATTCAATACATTTATTTTATTTGAATCTGGCCCGCCTACACATTCTAAATTTAATATATGGCCCTCTGCAAAATTGAGTTTGACACCCCTGATCTATATGAAATATTGGAGGTCAGAGCAAAAAAGTGATTATTCCATGTTTGTCTAAAAACCCGTGAAATTGGTTTCTATGATACTATTTAATTAAAGAATACAATGTGTGTGTTCGGCCGAACTAAGAAGTAAGAAATCTTAGTAAGATAGTCAGAACAAATATAATTTTGTTCTGAGCATCTGAGTCAGCCAGTTTCGGCCAGGACACACTTTCTTTTTCTTCTTAATCAGTGTTGCCAGATATCTCGTTTAACAGTAGATCTACTGCTTTGATAGTATATCTACCTTTTTTCTTGAATAAATAAAAAAATTTTTGAATTTGTGTCATTTTTTTCAATTTTTTATAATAATAATAAATTTAAAACTCCCCAGTCGTGCAAATACAAAATCAGTCATTACAGAACATATTCCATTATTTGAAATAATAGAATATGGTTCTGTAATTACTTTAAGGTATTATTTTATAATGGGATTTTAAACAATAAGTAATGCAATATATGACAAATAAAAAGAATTAATATTATTTAATATTTGAAGAAAAAAAATTCTATAATATATTAAATACTAATGTAATATAATTTATATTATTCTGAATAAAAGTATTTATTTCAAACTATTTAAATTGGAATTTTCACTTTTTGAATATTTTATTAATGAATATTTTATAACGCTTAGCGTTGAGTTGCTTACGCTCCGCGTTAACTTTCACTTTTTTCTCGTTAACTAGTGCTTCGTGTTGATTGACGCTACACGTGAAATCACGCTTCGCGTTGAATCACTGACGCTTCGCTTTGATTAACTAACGTTTCGCGTTGACCTAACGCTTCCTATTGACCAACGCTTCTCATTGATCAACGCTTCGCGTTGGGTGACTAACGGTTCGCTTTAGCTTGCGTTTCGCGTTGGTTAACGCCTCGCGTTTACCAACGCTATGCGTTGATTTACTAATGCTTCGCGTTGGCTGACTTACGGTTCGCTATCTTACGGTTGGCTGACTTACGGTTCGCTTGTACAGTTCACTGACGCTTCGCTTTGCATAACGAACGCTTCTCATTGGCCAACGCTTCGCGTTGCCTGACTTACGGTTCGCTTTAGCTTACGTTTCGCGTTGGTTTCAAAGAGGTTTTTCGGGTTTCGCAGAGACCCGAACTGCTGGAGCCATTGCACTAAAATACCGCGCTTATTCGCTCCGAGCGCCACCGTTCTCAGCGCCATGCGTGGTCTAATATATTCTCTACGATATATTCTCTATGATATATAATGATTATAATTATATCTATAGAGTATATATTATCTCTATGCTATATATTAATCGTTAAAAAGAGATTGCTCAACCTACGCGATTCTCTTCCTTTTTCTATCTGAGGGGCAACTTTTGACTCGGCTTGCCTACTCTGTATATATTATCTCTATGGTGAATTCAGGTCGATTAGAAAACAATTTTTTATAAATAAACTAATTACCGTCAAACGATTTAAATAAACCATCATTAACCATCAAACGACCGTCAAACGATTGAGATAAAAAATAATTAGATTTAGTGTTAATGAGGGGCT
The DNA here is from genome assembly GCA_963920215.1 of Nineta flava. Taxonomy (NCBI): domain Eukaryota; kingdom Metazoa; phylum Arthropoda; class Insecta; order Neuroptera; family Chrysopidae; genus Nineta; species Nineta flava. Next base: position 66,816,717 of record OY986042.1, read on the forward strand.
AAATGAATGGAGCTAGTGTGTATTCCGTAATAGTAGCATCAATAAATTGTAAGTTGGCATCACAGAATTCTGCTTTCATTTGTGCATCTTCTCTTTTCGAATAAAAGCATGTAATAAAAGTATCACAGATTTTAATTATTTAAGAAATAAATTTTTTGTTTAAATCGTAAAACATGCTCAAAATAAAGCGTACTAACTTAAGTATCACAGCTTTAATTAACCACATATATTGCATTACTTATTGTTTAAAATCCCATTATAAAATAATACCTTAAAGTAATTACAGAACCATATTCTATTATTTTAAATAATGGAATATGGTCTGTAATGAATGATTTTGTATTTGTACGACTGGGGAGTTTTAAATTAATTATTATTATAAAAAATAGAAAAAAATGACACAAATTCAAAATTTTTTTATTTATTCAAAAAATTAAAAAAACGGTAGAAATACTAAAAAAGCGGTAGATCTACCGTTAAACGGGATATCTGGCAACACTGCCCGTGACGTAGAAACTAAGAAAAATGGCGGCATAAGAAAAGTTTCTTAGTAAGCATAAAGTGTCCCGGCCGACGACTAAGTAAGATAATCTGACTATCTTACTAAGAGTGTATTCCGTAATGATAGCATCAATAAGTTTTAAGTTGGCATTACTTAAAAAGGAGAGGTAGAGATGGATGGTGCTGTGTTCCACCATCATAAACATCATCAAAAGTCGTATGACGTATGCTATTATAATGATAGAGGAATCATTTTTATTATTTATTTATAAATTATACTTAGTTAATCTTATCTAGAGCACGGTAGTGCGCAAGGCCGAGTCTGTTATTAAACAAAATAAAATATAATTTTTTGTTTTTATTCAATTTTATTTAATTTTTTGTTTCTCAGTCATTGCATGATTCTGACAGCAGAAGATTTATGATTGATGATGTTTATGATGGTGGAACACAGATCCATCCATCCCTACCCCTCCTTTTTAAGTGATGCCAACTTGTAATTTATTGATGTTACCATTACGGAATAAGCCCTAAGATTACTTCGGCCGAACACACCAATAATAATAATCAAGAAAATAAATATGTACAAGTTCGTTAATATTTTGAAAAATCAACAAAATATCAATATAATGGAATCAAACACTGACCTCCATCGGTTAATATGAAATAGTGGAGGTCCATGTAGGTAGATAGTAAATCCACCTCAAGAATAAGTTTGAAGCACTCAAATATTCTTCAGAAAACTTTCGGACTATTTCATAAAGAACATCTAAATAAATTATTGGGCCTATCTTGAATGATTGCGATACTACCCAATTATTATATAATTCAATGATATCCCTATCAAGTGGTCTAATAAATCTTGATTCACGTTTTATTCGTGAATTATTTATTGGTAAACTGGACACACGAATTCCAGATTCAACTTGTCACCATTGACGATAATATTGATCTGAAAATCGTTGTTAAGTTTGCTAATGAAATGCATAAATTAAATTCTCTTTCTAACATCGGTTCTTTCCCAATTTCAGGAATACAAAAAACTAATAATTTTTAGAACCGAATGAGATGTTATTAAAAATAAAGTCGCTGTCTTGGAGAATTCAAAAAGGGCACCTTCAAAGACCCACAATAATCCAAAGATCAATTTAAGTTCAAGTGGATACAGTTTGTTGGTACCATAAAGAGTATGGTACCAATGTAAGTGTATTTTACCTTGTTCTTTTTCTAAATTAAATACGCGACCTAAAAAATAAAATAAAATTTTAAGAGCTCTAGTAACGGTTTTTTTAATGATTAGTAACAGGCTAAATTTTTGTCAGTAGCTTCCTTTCAACGAGACGCCCAACTTAATAGTGACTAACGAAGTAACTTGTTTGTTTGACGATAGCAAAAAATTTATCAGTAACAGTTAATTTGTAAGTTAAACTGAGAGATAATGTAATAAAGACTTAAAAAAACTTGTATCCTACCAAAGGGATGGTGTGACAGGCAGGTCCCCCACCCCAACATATATACATATATATATATATATATATATATATATATATATATATATATATATATATATATATATATATATATATATATATGTATGGATGTATATTATTTAATTTTTCATACATTTAAGACATCTTTAACAGATATAACAAATAAAACTCAGATTTTTTAAACTTATATTCACACCTGTACCATGCTATAATGTGGCACTCCAAATTCTAACCTCATGAACACATTTTCACTCGTTTCTAATGGACTTGATAAAATTGATATTAAAAAACTGTTAAATGTGAATGTTTTTAATAATTAAATCCAATAAGAAGTTGTACTTGGTACTGTTTAGACCAAAGTAACTGTGGCTAAAAACTATCATATTATAATCCTAATTTTGATAAATTATGTTATTTTAGGTGGAATAAACACGCCTATAAACAAAATTGTTATAAATGAAGTGGTAAATATAAATATAGGGGTTTTTAATAACAAAAAGACGGAAGTTTCTGCAAAATTTTCGTAAATAAAAATTTTATAATATCTGGAAGCAAGAAAACGAAAAGAAAATGCCGACAGTAATTGTTTTGGATGTTTCTTTATCAATGTCACAACCTCTACCAGTTCCTGATAGTGACAAAGTCAGCTTAACAAGGAATAACCTATCTGTTCATGGAATTAATGCATTTCTGGATTATTTGGCAATATACTCAAAATTAGAATTTGTTGCCTTGGTGAGTCAAATTTTTATAAAATAGTACCAAAAATAACTTAGGTCCAAAAATATTGAAGTTTTTGTCCAAAAAAAGCTTATAATTATGACTGTTTTGAAGGGTGCGTTCATTGTGTTATTTGTGTTACGCTTTGATTAACTTTCTTGAAATTCAAACTAGAGTAGCATGTGTTGAATGGCTTGATCCGGAACCCAAGGAGGAAGTTAGTATTTTTGGAAGAAACAAATTAAATAATTTCATTTAAAAATCTCCATTTAAAATTAAATATAGTTTTTTTTAACAAAATATATAATACTCATTTTAAAATACAGTACATTTGCCGTTGCAGGACAATTTCACTCTAAACAAAATTGTTATTATTTGAGTCACACTGATTTGAATATCGTATAATATTTATTGCCAATGCTATTTCATGCTGTTGTAACTGCTACATATTGTATTTGAATTTTTACTTTACTAAATTTATTTATATCATAATGTCACAACGGATTTTTATTAAATCATTTCAAATAAACTGTTTATATATTTTTTATATAACACTAAGCGTTACTCACTCGCTAACTCGCTCCGTTAAGCCAGCGCGGATGTAGGAAGATGGTCATGGGGGTCATGAACCCCCCCCCCCCACCCCCAAACTAAATATATTTTCTTTTTTAATTGTAATTTTAGTGTTACGTAATTTATTACTACTGAATGCTATTGTTTAATCTTTATGAATTCATGACTAACAAATATTTTCCAATTGGTTATTGATATCATGGTTGATTTGATATAAGTTTAAGTAATTATTCAAAGGGCCGCAGGCGGGTCTCCAGCGTGAGTTAAAATTTAGATTAAACTAACGTTCAGATATTGTGGCAAAAACTATTGAAATTAAAGAAGATAACTATTCCAACCGAGTACTTTAGTTTTTGCCGCAATATGTGAAATATACAGAACGCCTTTTAGTGCGGGGGCCCAAAAACACGAAAAACCCGATCAACTCGCGGTATTACCGATGAAAAATATATTATAATGACTTTAAACGCTTCACGCTGAAGACACGCGTGTGTCCGAATAACCATATCGTTATTCGAAATAATTTTTTAATGTAATTTTTTTTAAATTAAGAATAAATATAACTATATGAAGAATATTAATTCAATTATCAATTGAATAAAATTATCTTTAGCAATTATTCGAATTTTGATATCTTAAAGAATTCTTATAAACTTTTATATTTATTTACTTTTTAAACTCAAGTAATACTTAATTATAAAAATTGACCATTCAAATATTGAATTAGTTTCAAAAACCTAGTTTTCTTTAATTATAATTCTTAATTTAAAAGTTTTTCAAGAATAATAATAAAAATTCTTTCCCCAAGATTAATTCTCTTTTCTAGTGCTTAGTAATTGAAATAATACGAATTTTATAATCAAAAATTTTTTAATGGATAATTTATTACAGTTTTTAAAAAATACGATTTTTACTTATTCTAATTAATTTTTTTTTAGTCTGTGAACAACCCCCCACCCCCCCCGAAACTTTAAGTCTACATCCGCGCCTGCCGTTAGCAAAACTTAAAAATTCCATCCAGTAATTTTTGCGTAAAAACGGTTCAGAAGAAAAAAAAATCACATAAATCTTTTAAGCGGTGTAAGATAAGGATATTTTTCAAATTAAAAAAATGTTGTATCTCATAAAAAGAAACAATATTTGTTCGAAACATTTTTTCCTACATATTTCATACCAATAGTTTTGGTGTAAATTTTCTTTTTTTTTTATTATTGGATGTATGAAAAAATGTTTCAAAGAAAAGTTGTTTCTTTTCTAAGATAAACATTTTATATATTTAAAAACTTTCCTATCTCCCACCATCTAAATGATTTGATACCACGTGTCACGATTGCATAGAACAAAAAACTCAGAAACCGCTTGACAAAATTGAAAAAAAATGTGTGCTTTTCATAAAAGACGTTCAATTATTTTTATATATAAGACTAGTTGTATCCGGCATGCGTTGCAATGCCTTGCGTTTCGTGCTTTTAGTAACTCTTCGCGTTAATGTTTGAACAGAAATTATAGAAAATCGATAAATTTTATGAAAAAAGTTGTTCTTTTTAAAAAAGGATAATTTTTGTTTTTAAACTTTGCTTCTATCTGTTACTGTTTTCGAAAGAGGAATTATTTTATTTTGTGGCAGAAACCTTCTCGGGCACCCGCACAACCACTATCTAAAGTTTAATCGTAATCGGATGAATGGTATAGTAAGACATACGTTACAAACATTCTTTTTTTTATATATAAGATGTACATATACAAAATTAAATTTGTTTTCTTCATAAGTTAAGCATTTTAACCTTAAAATAGTTATTTAAAAACAAGTGAAATGTAAAAGTAACTGAGTTAATTGTTTAAATACTCTATATAGACTATGACTTGAGATGCATATAACTATATGTATAGACATATGTAGTATACACAATTTATATATAATATATATATATATATATATATATTGATTAAACGAATAGTAGTTACAACGAATAGTAGTAACAGAGTACTATAAATTACTAGTATACCTAAACTACTATTCGTTTAATCAATATATATATTGATTATTCGTTTAATCAATATATATATATATATATATATATATATATATATATATATATATATATATATATATATATATATATATATATATTGATTAAACGAATAGTAGTTTAGGTATACTAGTAATTTATAGTACTCTGTTTTTGGAATTGTCTTCTGAACGCAACCTATATCGTATAAACATATTTGGTACTTCTGAATTTGTAATCGTTTTAAGTGTAATGGATTCCTCTGGTCAATTTTTTCACGAAAAGAACACATTTTAACATGTACAATTTAAACAATTATGTTTAAAATAATCGTGAAATAATATATTTAAATACATATTTTAATTTAAAATCAAAAGGTACTTGAGTATTTACAATTTAAACCTAAGTTTTTCTGAGTAACCTAAATTTAAAAGCGGGTTTGATATTTTCTTAAGAAGGTTAAGTGTGGTTATTTGAATGTTAGAATTGAATAAAAAATTGAAATGGGGAAAGAAAATGCAAAAAAGGAAGTACTTTTAAAAAGTATACCAATTATAGCAAAAGTAGAATGTGTTGGATATAGTTTTTTTGAATATTTAAAAAAAACTGGTCGCTATCAGAGTGACAATTTATCTGTTGACGAGAATGATTCGGAAGTAGAATCAAATGAAACAAAATTTGAAGATGATATCAATTTTTTGCGCAGTTTAGATCCTAAAGAATGGAAGGATCAAGATCATTATGCGGTACTCGGTATCAAAAGTTTGAGGTACAAAGCAACTGATGATGATATCAAGAAAGCGTATCGACAGAAAGTATTAAAACACCATCCTGATAAGAGGAAGGCTCAAGGTGAAGACGTAAGAACTGATGATGATTATTACACATGTATCACGAAAGCTTATGAAATATTGGGTACACCAATGAAAAGGCGATCTTATGATTCAGTTGATCCAACCTTTGAAGACTCATTACCAACAGCCGCAGAACTAAAGAAAAATTTTTATGAAGTAGCTACTAAATATTTTGAAATGAACGCTAGGTGGTCCGAGAAAAAACATGTTCAAAAATTAGGTGATGAAAATACTTCGCGTGAAGATGTTGAAAAGTTTTATTCTTTTTGGTATAATTTTGACTCATGGCGAGAATTTTCATATCTCGATGAAGAGGAAAAAGAAAAGGGTCAAGATCGAGAAGAACGACGATGGATTGAAAAGCAAAATAAAGTGGCACGTACTAAACGAAAAAAGGAAGAAATGAGTCGAATTCGTTCATTAGTGGATATGGTATACAATGTCGATCCACGCATTGAAAAGTTCAAAAAAGATGATAAAGATCGTAAACTGGCAGCAAAACGTGCAAAACTAGATGCTGTACAAGCAAAACGCGAAGAAGAAGAGCGTATTTTACGAGAAGCACAGTTAGCAAAAGAGAAGGCCGAAGCTGCAGAACGTGCTAGAATTGAAGCGAAACGACAAGAACGTGAAGCTCAAAAGCGAGCATTGAAAAAAGAACGTAAAATTTTACGTGATTTATGTAAAACTAATAATTATTTCAGTACAAATGCTGAGGAGACAATTACAAATATGACAAATGTCGAAAAATTATGTGAAAGTTTAAAATTAATTGAACTAGAAGAATTAAACAAAAATTTACGTGATGGAGGTCGTTCTGTATTTGTACAAAGTGTTCAACAATTAGAAGAAAAATCTGAAGCTGAACGAAAATCAGTTGAAAAGCAGAATCCTGCAACACCAATTTCAACAACTAATATGAAAAATAGTATTGGTTTAAATTGGACAGGTGACAATGTTCAATTGTTGATAAAGGCAGTCAATGTATTCCCAGCTGGTACAAATCAACGATGGGAAGTTGTTGCTAACTTTCTAAATCAACATGGTAATACAACCGATGGCAGTTTTACTGCAAAAGATGTATTAGCAAAAGCAAAAGATTTACAAAAAACAGATTTTTCAAAGAACCATTTAAAAACTGATATTAATAAACAAGCATTTAACAATTTTGAAAAAAATAAAAAGAATGCTCGTGTTATGGATGAAGTATCAATTTCACAAAATCACGTCACAAATGGGCAAAATCATATATTAAATGAGAGTAATCAAAATCAGTTAGAATCAAACAAAACAAGTGATAAAAATATTGTACCATGGACACCTGAAGAACAACAATTATTAGAGCAAGCGTTAAAAACGTATGCATCAAATACCGCAGAACGTTGGGAAAGGATATCTGAGTGTATTCCAAATAGAACGAAAAAAGATTGCATGCGTAGATATAAAGAATTAGTTGACTTAATCAAAGCAAAAAAAGCTGCTCAACAAGCTACTGTTAAAACATCCTAAATACATATTTCAATCAAAGTATTGTTATCTCTCAGGGGACAAGATCGATGACGATATGCAACTTAGAACAATTTATCAACTACTTGTGTTTTCATTTAACTACATCAATTTATACCTCTTACTAACAAATATTATTCTTTGTATTTGACTATCTTTTCAATTTTTTGTGCATTCATAATTTATTATTAAATATCAATTAATTGTTTTAGCTATTTTTTTGATCTATCAATAAATTAGTTCCAAGAAAATCATGTTACTGTTTTTATTTATTTTATTTCCCCATTCGTTATTAATTAACCGTTTACGACAAATAATTAAATACGTAATTTATTTTTTATAACCGGTATATATAATATTGAAAATATTGGTAACGATTGAAAATATTGAACGTAGAAAAAGTTTTGGTACAGGTGTTCATAAAATGACCTAATTAGTTCATTTTCGTCCGTTCGACAACACGGTAGCTCAAAAGCGAAAAGAAATAATGAGCTGAAATTTTGTGTGTGTTCTAAACCTGAAAAGTAAGGTCAAGTTCTTAAACTATTGGTTTTAGGTTAACAGAGTTAATTATCTAGTTTAGTCAGATAATTTTGCACAAAAAAGGTGCATTTACAAAATTTACGCAGGAGCAGTAGGTCTCGATATATACGGCTAAGAAAAGTTGGTGATAACGATGAAATAAACTGAACTAAGTTTTAAAAGGGACAAAATGTGTCGTCAAATACGTTCAGGTTTATGTCGATCCGTAAGATTACAAAAAAATTATTGTATTCTCGAATATAAATCGTTTACGTTAATAGAGGTCGTTATAATAATTTACGCCATAATTTTTTCGTAAAATTTATGTATTAAACTGTTGAAACTGAGTTTTAAAAGGGATAATGGCGCTGTCTAGAATTCTACTGTAATCTTAGGCATAAACCAACATTGGATGACACATTTTGTCTTCCGTTTAACAGTACAATGCGGATCGTTACGCACATTTTTCTCAACCAAATATCTCGAGAACTATTGATCCTACGTAAATTTTGCATGAAACTTTTTTGTTTTAAATTACCTAAGGAATGAATTTAATAATACCTCTGTTAACGTAAAATCTATATTTTACGTCATATTTGAAAAATAAACCTAATTTCGTGACCTTTAATAACTTTTTTTTTGTAAACGCAATTTCGTTATGGACGTTTTACTATGTTTTCATAGTACCAGTACGAAGAAAATTCGGTTGGAAAATCTCCATTTATATTTTTTAAAAGGTAAGCTAATTTTTTGGTACCATTTCATTTTTAGACTACATGATTTTGGAGTTTTGAAAACTGAAATATCAAAATGACATTTAATATCAACTTGTCGCGAATAATTATATATTTGTTCGTATACGTAGTTTTTATTTTTTAATAATTCGTGGTTTTTTATTTTCCACTTTATGTTTCTAATAAAAAATACCTACTTGTATTTATGTTATTTTCGAACAAGTTTTAAAAGTTATAAACTGTTTCCGAATTGGAGAATATTATTCTATAAGTTTGCTATCGGGGTCAGATCACCTTCTAATATTTCCTGTCGTAATAGCACTGTAAGTGAGAAGGCCAAATGTGTCCCTTAAACTCGGCCTTGCGCACTACCGTGCTCTAGATACAGTACACCCCGACCTAAACTACCCAGTTTTACACGAATCCGGAGTTACGCGATTTTATTACAAGCTTTTATTTAACTTTGCAATGTTAGTATGTTTGTTTAGGTCAAATCTTACAAGCTGAATTTAGAACCACGTCCTCTTATCCTACGGAGTTGAATTTTTACATGTTGGTTCAGTTACGATGACAATGCATTTTTATGATAAAATAGTAGGAATGTCGTGATGATATGCTGCGCAATTCTCGATAGTAATAACATTCAAGAACTGTTGGATTCAGATAAACTGATCAGATAAGAGCTGACAATTGATGAGCTCTTAGAAATGCGTGAGCAAGAGCAAAACATTGAAGAACCTGATTCTTTTGACCCAATTGAATCGAAAAAGGATTACATATTTTGGAAAACATAAGACTCCAACAGAGATCGCCTTTCTGATACAAAACAGAAAATAAAATTTTTTTTAGCGTGCTACGAGGAAATTTTGCTTGAGAATAAAACATCTTAGACCCGTCAGATGACTTTGTTAGATTTTATGAAGCCTTTGCCTAAGGTTTTATTCTTTATTTATTTAATTAAACATAATTTGTATATTTTTTAATTGTTTTTTTTTTTTTTTTTTGTAGACAAGCAACTATTTATCTATTATCTATATTAGTATGGTTGCTTTCGGTTATATTATATCAACGAAAGTGGCTAGCGTTAATTTGAAATTTAAGTATATGTCTGAACATTGATAACATTCTTTGATATCAAATGCTTGATGTTTATCTGTTTAGACATATTACTCTGGTGGAAATAATTATCTTAAAAAACTGAGAATAATTAAGAATAATTCTTTTAAAACTCTGGAAAATACTTCTAAAAGTCTTATTTTTCTGAAAATCTCTGAATAAGTCTGATAATAAAATAAATGTTTTATAAATGATTTAAAGACAGAAAACATATAATATTTTGGACTCTGCCAGAAGAGTTATTCAGACTTAATAATAGTAATTCAGAATACTTAAATGTCAAATTAAGTAAATGCGCTTTCGTGAATATAATATAACCGAAAGGCAACCATACTAACAATGGATAAATAGGCGCTAGTTGACAAAAAAATAATTCAACAAATCCGCCGAAGTATGATCGGCTTTTCACAAACGTCTCCTCATAAGTAACTTTTCATATTTACACAATATGTCGACGTTTCATGAAATGGGCTAGTACCTTCGTTAAAAGACAGATTTCAGTTCTAGTTTTTTGCAGGGTAGTACATATTATGCTTAAATTATCCTTTACCTTCAATTATTTTATTTTTTTGTAGATTGCTTTTTCATCATTATATGAGGTAGTTTGTGGATTTACGAGAGATTACGAAACTATTAAATCAAAATTATTACAAATAGACGAGTTTGATAAAACTTGTATTGAAACTGCTCTACATGGTGTTAATCAATTAGTTTTAGGAGAATGGGGCAACAACACTCCATGTCAGGTCAGTATACGAAATATGTTCGAATATGTGAAAGTCTATACTGGGATAAGAAAATTTTAATAGTGGACTGATAGAATAATCTCCATTTTTCTGGATTTTCTTAGCAATTGCCTCTTAGTAATAAAATTTAAACATTTAAAAACTTTGCTCGTCACTTTGTGTCAGGTTGTAAGGTTATATTACATATAAAGTAAACTCATTGAAAAATTATAAATTACATCCAGTTTTTATTTTTTTATTAAAACAGTTTCGGTTACGGTTATTCAAATTAAACGGTTTTAACCGAATTTCGGTTTCAGTTTCAATTCGGTTGGAATCCCTTATTTAATCAATAGCCAGGAATGGTAACAAAAAATAACAGTTTTGTAATAAGAGAAGTTTTCTGAATTTAATTTCTTTTAAATCGTCAGTCCTAAAAATTACTTTAATGGATACCTTTAACAAAAACGTTCATGCTCATTGGAATTAGATTTCAACCATTGTGGTATGCAGGTTGTTATTTAAATAACTATTATACTATCAATGTTTAAAATATTAATTGTTCGTCTACGTTAGACATTAAGCCAGACATAACTTTGAATATTTAGGTATCCCTATTTTAGTGAACCTTCGAGTTATTCCATCTATACACATTCAATGAGTTTTATGCTGATATTCTAACCGTTTAATAAATGTAAGGGTTTTGGTTACGGTTTCGGTTTTGGAATGTTAAACTGCTTCGGTTTTAAAATTCTAAAATAAAATGATTTCGATTATATAAAATGATGAAAACGGTTTCGGTTACTGTTATTTAGTAATATTTATTAATTAATTATGTTGACGCCTATGATAATTGATATCAGAGGTGTATACTCGTATTATTGAACAAATAAATTGATAAAATAGGTTTCAATGATCCTGTTTAGCGAACTGATCCCTAGAGGGGTCTTAGTTAGTTTATTAGTTTTTTGTAAATATGTTTACAGACTTGTTAATTTTGTGTTTACCAAAAATTTGAATTGGGCACAGAATTAATAAGTTTGTAAGTTTTGAGTTAGTAGTAACATCCAGTTAGTTTGGGATGCATACTGTTTTCGTACAATCTATTGTCAGTTAGTTGAAATAGTGAGTAAAGTATTAGTATCGAAGCATTAGTGATTCAAAAAACATTTAGTTAGAAAAAACAATTATAAAAATAAAAGTGAACTTGGACCATACCCAATTTGGCGGTAATAAAATCTACAAGCTGACAATTGGTGATTTACCGATAATCCTCTTTTTCCCGTTTTATCCTATATCACCAGTGAACAACGGCAGAATCTAATCAAGGTAAGTCCGAAGGAGACTTGAATTGTATAATTGCTTTTTAACCATCATTAGGTTTTAGATTCAAATTTTAATTTAGTCATACAGTCCACTCCACGGACGTTATAAGCTTAGGCGCGTCCAAATTATATAAAATAAAGCCATTCTAAGTTCTTAACTGTAATAAGTGAAAATATAAACATTTAAAAGACTTTGCTCGCTTGTGCGAGTTTAAAAGGTTTTATAATAAAGAAAATTCATTGAAAATTAAGATATTTTAATTACATCCAATAAAAAACCATAATGTTTTCTTAATGTTTCATTCTCGCGTGGCATTTTTTGCTTAGTTCTCGCTACTAACAACGCCAGTATAGATGGCTCTACTGTATGCTTCAATTTAAGCTTTTGTTTATTTGTTTTACGGCATTGGAAACGGCACTCTATATGTCAATGATAATATATAAATACTAGCTTATACCCTCGGCTTCGTCGCGTGTCATTATCATATCTTCGGTTCCCGGCATTGTACCGAGATAAAATACCTACCAGTTTTTAAATCTAATTATAAGCCTTTAAACACAAAAAAATTCATCAAAAGAGGTGTTTTTGCGTGATGCTCGAACAAACAAATAGACAATTACGGTTTTATAATAGTAGAAATTATAAACTTTAAGAAAACAACAGCGTGTTCATATAGTCACGAAATTTAACGAGTGCCGATTCTCCATCAAGCTGACTTACTCAAAGTGGCCGTCGAACGACGTTGTGCAATTAGTAATAAGGAGTATTCGCGCAAAAAATTCAAATTTACCTTTTATCACATACACACAAAAATTTAACGTTAAAAGCCGGTTTTTCAAATAAAATAATCGGTAACGGTATCGGCTTTTTTATTATTTAAAACGGAAATGAATTCGGTTTCGGTTACGCAAATTAAACGGTTTTACCCGAATTTCGGTTCCAGCTACGGTTCGGTTAGAATCCTTGATTTTATGCTATCAATATGTGGAGTATTTTGAACTATTTAATTTTTTTGTTTTCTTGTCACAAAGGATTGTGGATAGGTTCATTTCGGTATAAAATATTATTCTTATATACTTTTATGTAGTATGTCTTTAAGAAATGAGAAAACCTTATGAAATACGTATCAACAAAAATTTTCTGAATTTCTAGGTTCTGCTTATTACAGACGGAAAAACTGGCGTTGGTTCATTATCTTTAAAACATTCTTTATCCACTTGCAGTCAACGTGATTTAATAAATCCATTCCCATTACCATTTTCGTTTCCAGGAAAACTAATTGTATCATTTATAGCGGCATCTGATGATCCATCATTACTAATAAGTAAGATTTATTTTATATTTTCATTATTTAATTATTAAGTAACTTTAATTTTTATAGATAGGAAATATTATCAGAGACTAGTAGATATGGCTGGACCAGATGGGGTTTTATACACGCCGGAAGCTGCTGGTTTAGAAGCATTATCTTTGAGTCATATAACAACAACTTTTCAAAAAGTAGCTGAAGAATGTTATACTTCGTTTAAAGGAACAATATCATGCGGAAACTTAACCTCGCGGGTGTTTATTTCTCCAGCTCCAATGGTAAAAAAATTTGTCAAATAAGATCAAGTTTCTTCAACCTCTGTTAGGGTTAAAGTAATGTCAAATTGGTATTGTATTGCGTACACAAATATTTTATACCAGTGTTGCTAGAAGGTTTCATTTCTTACCTTAGAGACATCGTTTAATCAACGTATGTGACATGTATACAGTAGTTTATTTGAAAAGTTTCCACCAAAATATTTTTTTAAATTTGCATTTGAAACATAATGCAATATGTAATTATATTTTTACCTGACCACGGCAAAGCCAAAAGGAAGGATTATATTTTTAGCAGTCTATGTATGTTTGTATTTATGTATGTTCCACCGTAGCCCTAAACTACTCATCCGATTTTGATGAATGAGGTGCCAGTCTTCGCTTTGTCTTAGTGTTCCGCGTATCATAGTAAATGTGACGTCACATTAAATCCAACGTGGCAGATATAAATTGCATAACACGCTTGCAAAAAAATTAAAATTCACATCTATCGAGTTTGGTATCAAATGAAAGGTTTTAATTCATAAATTCCGAAATTATAAATATTCATTATGCAAAATCGCTGTTGAAAATTAGATTAAAGTTTGTTTAGTCATCTATGCATCCAAACCGCGGGGTATATCTTTTAAACGGTGCAAGATAGGGAAAACCTCTAAATGCAAATAATGTTTATTTCATTAAAACAAACAATTTTTGTTGGAACAAAAATATAATTATTGCATTATATGTGCCTCTTTTAACTAGTTGTTTAAGTAAAATAATCGGTTTCGATTACTCAAATTAACGGTTTTAATCGAATTTCGGTTCGGTTAGTACCTGGTTTTTATCAACGGTATATATTATATATATATACGAGGGTATATTAAGTTTAGTCTCGACTTTAACTCTAGCAGTTGAAAATATTGATCGTATAAAAAATTTTTGGCTATATTAGTTCATTTCCGCATGTTGTCCGTTTGTCTGTCAGTCCGTCTGTCCGTGGACGCGATAACTCAAAAACCGCTAGGAGGTAAAATATCCATCTTTGAAACCGTAAGAGATAGAATAAAAATTTAAGGACAAAAAACTTATCACGCTATTGGCCTAAATAAAATCACGTGGTCAACGTCGATTGACTAATGACAGCTGTCGATTGGTCATCACACGTAATCCTTACATCATCAAATCATATAAAAGACAATATATATTTAAAATCGTTGTAAGACACTCGCTAAATTAACATATCTTCCCGGAGATTACGACTAACTAATTCATAGGAATTCTATAGTCTCTCTTTGATCATATATAAAAATGTGATATCAGTATAAACAACATTTCTTTTTATTATTGACTACGTCTGATTTTTTGTATATAATAATAATGTGCATAAGGAATATTATAACTTTAGTTCTTACTCTGTAACGATTAAAAATATGGATCGTTTACCTGTCTGTTTGTTTGTCAACACGATGACTTAAAATCGACATAGTATATATATTTATAGAGGTATCCTACAAACCTGCACAGTTTAAATATATCTATTTTGATATACATCCTCATTACCTGGTCAGGTATGTCGCAAATTGATATATAATCTACTAATATTAACATATTAGATTCCAAAAAAAGTCTGTCAAAAAAACTGAGAGGTGATGACAAAAAGAGTCGATGATCAGAGGCTCTTTGGGTTAGGCCGTATTCGATTAAAGAGCTTTTGAAAAGGAGAACCCTCGAAATGCGAAAAATTTGAGCCGGACTCATATAATTTTTTCAGTTTAATTTTAACCGATTCACAGCCCTCCCATAATCTCCCCCACTCGAACCAGCTCGGCTGACGCCTTGGGTTCTTTTATTCTAAGGTTCTTTAATCGAATACGACCTAACCCAAATAGCCTCAGATCATCAACTCTTTTTGTGATCGTATCCCAGGCTATAAATTTCAATACCTAATGTCAAAATGAAATTATGAATAAATTCAAAATTATTTTTAGTCATACACAAAAGTGACAGACTTTACAAAAGAAAGATTTACTGTATCCCACGATATTAAAATTTGTGGTTTTATATCGGTAGCAGATATTGGTTCGCCAATGGCTATCAGTAGACATTTAGTGTTACCGCTAGCAATTAATAATCAAGAAGGTAATGCAATTGTTAAAACTGAATCGGGCGATACAAGTTCTGAAGGAGAAGATTGTTTAAATGATGAAGGAAAATATCCATCATTTTGTGTACTTTTGCATGGTGCACTAAAAGTGGAAAATGTCGCTGCTTTAGTTTTACTCAATAAAAATTGGCATGGATTTCTGTATTCATGGGCAGATACAAAAAAAAAATCGAATTTAATGCTCACAGTAATGATGCCTGTATCAACATCAATACCATGGCTAGGCGATTTAAACAATTTGGGAGTATCGGAAATTAATAATGGAGGTTCCGACATATTAGCGACGGCATTTCCCATTAAACCAACTGACAAAAAAAGTTATTCACAGAATTGCGTTGTATGGATTAAACAAACTGGACTTCAATCAGATATACAAAAGATTTTACGACACGCTAGAAAATTACCAGAAAAAACACAACAATTTTATAAGGTAAATATAAAATAATAAATATTGATGGTTATTTTTTCGTAATAATAAAGTTTTGAGGATCAGCAACATATTTTACACATGATACAGCAGGCTAAATTGCCAGGGAATTGTAACAATATTTTTGTTTCTTGTTTTTTAATGATATTAAAAGATTAAAAAATAAAATAAATCTTGGTCAAATTAGCTGAAATTAAAGTAGGTTATAGTGCATGGCCCCCCGATCAGAATTTCTCATGGGCTCAAGATCCAGAAATCCTTGGTTTTTGAGCTTGTAATATTGTCAATTGCCATATATTATTTAATTGCTCAAGCAATTTGATTAAATAATTTAAATACTTCGTCTTTATTTAAAGTAATATATTTTATTTTACAATTAGGTATTTACAATATATATGCAAGTGAAGCGATGTTGTACGTTTAACTAGTTTTATATTAATGACCGTCCATGTATATACCACGTTAAGTCATGGTCAGCTGCTAGTGCTGCCGTCGACCGCGCATGTTACCATTCAACACTATAGTGTTTCAGTTGGCTGATTTATAGCGTGTTCCATTGGTGTACCTTATATCGACATCATTACGGAGCTAAAGACTCTGGTTGCTTTCCATTTAAACACACAGCCAAAAGCGCGCTGTGTGTTAGAAGTGCGATAAATGGAACGTAATTTAATTCTTCACAATTTTTTCTTGTGTCTCTCTGTGTGCGCACGTTGTAAAACGAAGTTTTTAATGGAACACACACTGCTTTCACACTATGTCACACTCCGTTACTGTGTGTTAAATGGAAAGCAACCTCTGGTTATCAGAATTTCTAGATAACTATGTATTACGTGATTCCCATGAACAAATCTATGAGTATTCTAATTAAAAATGCCTTTTTCTGTTATATAGGATATTATCATGCAGGCAGCCAAATACTCAGGCACGGCCCTGGATACAGGACTCGTCCGTAGTAAACCCTCTTTCTATTATATAATAACTTATATGTAGGACTTAAAAAATACAGTGTTTTATATGCGCTGTAAGTGGAATAATGTCGTAAGACAGGCTCACTTCCGATAAAAATACTTTATCGAAATACTTCCATTATATTATTTTTGTGTATACTTAAACATCACAATACTATACCAATATCCATCTCCAGTACAAGTATGATAGAACAAGTGTATACTATTTAGACTAACGCAGCAAAAATAAAAAAATTAACTCACCCGCCAGGAATCGAACCCTGAACCTCTAGATAACGCGCCTATTGTGCTAACCATTACACAACGGGTCATTAGTTTGATGAGTCGACTTTTGAGCTAATCATAATTATTATCCGGAGAGATTTGTATAGTAAGAATATTTGTGTCATGAAGATTCATGTTATCAATAACATTCAAATCGTTCGAAAGTTCCATTTTTTCCTAGGTTATGCACACCTTTACCCAGGAATTGTGAAGTTGTTTAAAATAAAATTTGATATACAGTTTCTATATCCATGGGAAAATAATCTCATTGTATTTTATATGTTATCTAAATATCCGCTTGTTAGCTATATAGATAGGTGTATGTGCAGTCTGTATGTAAGTACATTACAAGCAGAAAGTGAAAATGGGGGCTCCAGGATGCTAGCACCCCATCTATGGAATTTCGAAAAACCAATTAAACCCTCTAATTAGTCATAAAAGGTCAGGTAGTCCCATTAATTGGTCAGCGATAGAAATTCATTCATTCCATGGATGGGGTGCTAAAATTTTTATATGACCTTGAAGAAATTAAAAGATCAATAAATAATTTTCTATCGCTGACCAATTAATGGGACTACCTGACCTTTTATGACCAATTAGATGGTATAATTTCATAATTCGAAATTCCATGGAGGGGGTGCTAGCATCCCGGCGCCCAAGAGGTCCTAAAAAGGTCAAAATCTCTAGTGTTGGATGGAAAGTCACTATCTTGAAAAAACTATCAGTTATGTAAAAATAATCATTATCAGTTTTGTGGAGCATAAATATGAAAATGATTCATATGAAAGTTGTAGGTTTTATAATAAATAATTTGGTGCCGTTTTGTCAGCAGTAGTAGTTCCTCTATACAATATCTACCTCTGAGGAGATTTCAGTGGCAGGCTAGGTTTTTAGAGAAGCTTGACTGTCCGAGAGAGTATATACATTTAACTCCTACGTAGGTTGCCAGTATGGCGTAGACTTCTGCCTGTGAAGATTGATGTGTCAACGATTCTTGCATTTCCAACCTGGTTTTTTTTTTTGTAATCCAGTTATTAGGGCAGAGCTCACCTAAACTATTTTTACGATAACTTATTCATGGGGATGAATAATCACATCACAGAGAACGAAAAAAAAAATCAATTTAGATTCTTGAATCTGTCTTCTCACAAAAACAAAACGTTTCTATATTCTCGTTTTGTCTGAAATAACACAAAATATCGTAGGTTATCATTTTTGCTTGTATCTTATTGTCGTTTTATTCGAACGAAAACTTGAGGAATTTTGTGCTAATATTCATCACTTCAAATTTTCTTTTAGGAATTAAATCGAATTCGACGAGCTGCTATATCTCTTGGTTTTATGGAACTTTTGGATGGTCTAGCATTTATATTTGAACGTGAATGTACATCATTACCGGGAAATGTTCATCCTGATTGTACTATGCAATTATCACATGCAGCAAGTGAATTACGAAAAGCTCATAATAGAGATATTAAAGTTAATGTGATGCCTCTACATACAAAATTTTAATCAACTAAAAAAAAAGCATCAATTTTTTAGTATTAGTTAAAAATGTAATTAACTCAGTTGAATAGACAGCTCTAATTGTGTAGAATCAGTATAATAGCTACCATTTTCATTCTTCAATGTTTCACTGATTAAAATATTGGAATAAAATGCAAAACGTCATCAGAGAGTTGTATTTCGATCATTTTTTCAGATATTTTCTCCAATCTAAAAAAATTATTCAGTAAGCAATTGAAATGTTTAAAAATTAAATTTTTTTTAAATTACCTATGTCGATAAACTACACTATTTACGAGATATTAAATGTAGTGCCATTGTGATTAACATAATCTGCCGTAGTTTAGATAGATACCCTGTGGAAAAAATCTGATAAAAACTCATAAAAACTATGAGAAATAGAAGCTATGAGAAATCGCAATGTTTTTGTCCCTTGAAAAAACTTACAAAATCTCATAAAACTATTTTCTCATAGAAAGAACGAGGAAAAAAATCTTTATCAGAATCTATAAGAAGTTGAAGTTAAAATTTGAAGTTATGAGTTCTCATAGAACATTTGTCTTGCAATTCCTATGAGTTTTTATAAGAAAAGTTCAAGACAATCAAACATTAGTTTTTATAAGAATGAATCAGATAATTCAAGCAGTATTCTTATCAGTTTCTATAAGAATTCTCCTTATAACTATTTATATGGAAATTATTTATATACGATTTTATTATGACAATTCTTATGAGTATTCATATGGAAAGTGTAGGACAATCAAAAGTATTCAAGAGTTAAAAAAATATTTACAAGATTAATTCATTTAATAAAACGGTTTTAATAGTAGATATCTCTTCCTCATTGACGAACTTGTTTAATTTACTTTCATGATTTTAATCTTTTATTATGATTATTATTATTATGTAAATTATGTTTAATTAACTAATTTTAGTGCACCATACCAACCAACATTAATGTGAGAACAATGCAATGATTTATATCACAATAACTACTTGTACAATCGTAGAACACCATACTACGTAATCATTACCCCTTCGATCAATTATACTTATTAAAATTAATATATTTTAAAAAATATAAATAATAAGATCCAATTATTAATTGGCGGAGCGATACGCAATACTTTGTAACCATGACATCAGTGAACCTCAAGTAGAGAGATGTACGTTCGTTAGCGTAATACTGGTAATTAGTGATGGGACAGTTTTGAATAAAATACAATTTTTATTCTAACCATGCTTACGCCGAACTTGTTAATTGAACTATTTACTATAATAATATATATCATTTTTTTAAAGAAAAAACCCATTAAAGATTACAACAAATTGTCTTATACATTCTTAAATTTTTCATATATATATATTAATTTAAAGACATTTATTAATTTACAAATTAACAGGTTAGAAAAATTAACTTTTGTTAATAAATACTAAT
Organism: Nineta flava; assembly: GCA_963920215.1. Classification (NCBI taxonomy): domain Eukaryota; kingdom Metazoa; phylum Arthropoda; class Insecta; order Neuroptera; family Chrysopidae; genus Nineta; species Nineta flava. Next base: position 66,837,129 of record OY986042.1, read on the forward strand.
GTATTCAAATAAATATTTATATATTTTTAATGGCTAACGATGGAGACTTGTTCACGTTCTCGCTGTCGCTCCCCTCCTCACCACTGACGACTCAGATGATAACTCTATCTCAACTGCATTTTCTTCTTCCTTTTGACTTTCCTAAATTTAAAATAAATTAACATAATTACAAATAATATTTACATTTTTTCCAAAATCGATTTAATTTTATTTAAAGAGCCAGCGTCAAATGTTTTTTGTAAATCACTTTAATAAGCTGATAAAAACTACAAACATGTGATTTTGACAATTTTGAGATAGTTTGAAACAATCATGTCGAATTCTTTTTGAACAGGAAGTATTTAATTCACGAGATAATTCATTTTCAAAGTTTATTTCAAGATTATTGATTTTTGAATTCATCAATAAAAAGGGAGATTTTAACCAATTTTAGGAAACCACTTTTACAATAAATTGAATAAAGAAGTTTGAAAAAAAGATGTTTGGTTTTATGAGATAAACCTTTTTTTGTATGACTACAGTAACTAATGTAACAGAGTCAAATATGTGTATATATATATATATATATATATATATTTCCACCAGAGCAGCTCAACTTCGTAGGCTTATTTATGTTTTAATTTCAAATATTTGACCACAACCAATTGGAAATTTGATGTTTCCCAAATGTTTCCAATTTAATACGAGTAATATTCTGTTTAGGAATATTACAAGTTGGTTGGAAAATCAGAAATGAAACAAAATCACTGAAAAAAATTTAATTTATTTACTACTTAATTAATTTACTGAACTAAAATTGAATTGAATATTTTATTTGTAGTAATATGAGATGTTACTTTCTCACTAAAATCTAATGTTAAGTTGATCGGATTAATATCCGAACCTAATTGACTTTACATTTTGACGGATGGCATTTATGTTGAATTGACAAAAATATCATTTTATAGTAATTTATAAAATAAATTTAATGCCAAATGTAGAATTGCATAATACATTCAACAATAATAGACTACAGGCCCATGGCAAAAATTATCCTGTGAAATGACCCACCGTGAAGTTCGTTTGTTTAGAAGACTGCTACTATATCAGAAAATGACTCTCAACCCTATGCCGTCACTTTTGAGCGGTACAGATGAGTACATTGAAAAATTGAATTTTCCAGGTGCAAATGAGGAATTACGACTAATTATTTTTGTGTGGCTTTCTTCTAGTTGATAGATCATTTTAAAAAAAACGAAAACCCTAGTGCCGTACAAAAGTGTAGTGGTACCGGAAGTCAGTACAAATTTTTAATTCGCCGATAATTTGGTTGCGACCTCTGGCTTTTCACCTCTGTACTGGAAATATGTACGGAGTTAATGGGTATTATATCTGTATAAGTATAGAAAAGGAATACACAAATGCCGTACAGTAATAAATTACCAATGTGGCACAAATTGTATCAAGTCAAAATATGAAATGCTGAATTAATATATAAATTTAAGGCTAGCCCATTCTAAAATAAACATATTCATAAATTAAATTAAATTATTATATTTCAAATATAAAATATTACCCGGCCGACTTCCGCTACCTAGTCATACGAGAATCTGGAGTTACGCAATTTTCTGTTAGTTGTTAATTTAAAAAAAAAATTAAATAATAATGAATAATAATTTATTATCATTAATTTTATTTGTTTTATTAAACCTAGGTTTTCCTGAAGATTCATTTATTCGGGACCAGATGCACCGAATACTTTGTATCTGCTGTAACCGAGAGATTCGCAGTTAAATATAATTAGGCTGAATGTTTCTTCCTCCTCGTCGCGCAGTCTGCACATAATGGAACGTGTAGTCCTATTGTGTGTAGATGTTTTCTTAGGTGATAATGTCCGGTGATGAATCCGGCAACCTTTCGAAGTTGTATCCTCTTGGATGCATTCCGAAACAGTATTTTCCGGAGTTTTTGTTGCGGTATATTTTCCCAGTGATCACGGTATTGTAATTTTATCCCGATAACTTGTGTATATGCCGTTTGGAATTCCTTAAATATGTTCTGGGCCTATGAATGATATTTCAACTTCCTTCTTAGCTAAGGTATCTGCCTCTATATAAACTAGAGGTCGGTGATCGTATATATCGATTTCAAGCCCTGACTTGCATTTTGAATATAATTATCACATTTTTTATGAATACATCATAATGAGTAAACGTAGTTTAAAAGAATATTTCGCTGCTCTGATAGAAAGTAAAAAACAGAAGGTTGTGGGTGAAAAAGCCTTTGAACCTGCATCTGATATAGAAATAAACAACGGTGGTATTGACAAAGAACCAAATTTATTAATTAAATTAAATACTGATATGAAAAAATTAACTCGTCAACAAGGAATCGAATCTCGGGCCTCTGGATATCTAGTCCAGTATGCTTTCCTCTACACCAAAGACGATTGTGATGCAACAGCCAACTTTTTCATATTATTCTAATTTTTTTATATTTATTAGACAGTATTAACTTCTGCTGAAGTGATATTTTTATTTAATATTTGTTTATTTGTGTATACTTTCGTGTCAACATACGATGTTTGTCCAAATTCCTTTCGGTTACGTATGACAAACTGTAGAAGACTATAGCGTATACTCCGACACATTTCATTGTCATTGAATTTATTAAGTAAATTAAATACTGATATGAAAAAATTAACTCGTCAACCAGGAATCGAACCTCGGGCCTCTGGATATCTAGTCCAGTATGCTTTCCTCTACACCAAAGACGATTGTGATGCAACAGCCAACTTTTTCATATTCTAATTTTTTTATATATATTTTTTTATATTTATTAGACAGTATTAACTTCTGCTGAAGTGATATTTTTATTTAATATTTGTTTATTTGTGTATACTTTCGTGTCAACATACGATGTTTGTCCAAATTCCTTTCGGTTACGTATGACAAACTGTAGAAGACTATAGCGTATACTCCGACTTTCCTCTACAAAGCATACTGGACTAGATATCCAGAGGCCCGAGGTTCGATTCCTGGTTGACGAGTTAATTTTTTCATATCAGTATTTAATTTAATTAATAAATTCAATGACAATGAAATCTGTCGGAGTATACGCTATAGTCTTCTACAGTTTGTCATACGTAACCGAAAGGAATTTGGACAAACATCGTATGTTGACACGAAAGTATACACAAATAAACAAATATTAAAGAACCAAATGCCAAATACACTGAAAGCGATACTCACAATTCAAGTTTAAGAGAAATTTAAATTTGGGAAACGATGATTTTAATACCGAGAATACTTTTATGGTAAGATTACATAAATGCACATAACTTTTTCTTTACGAGTAGGTCAATAATATAATTATATAATACCATTTGCATATAAAATAAAACTGATTTATAGGAAAATTTAATGTAGCGCACAGTTTGAAATTATAATACTTTATTTAATTTTAAATTGCAAGTTATTTATTTAAAAAAATTAATAATAAAATATATTACAAAGTTTTGACAATAATTATGCTGATTCGAAATAATATTGTATATTCAACTGTTACTAAAAAAATTCTAATTTCATTTGATTTTACATATTCTTTTTACGTTAATTGTTGGATCAGCAATATATGCCATCCTGTCACGTTGTCTTCGATATCCATAAGTCTCGTGGATATCGTGTACATCTAAATTTGGTTTGGAAAAAACTTTTTCTTACAAGTTGTTTTTGGCTATGCGTAGAACTAGTGTATTCTCTTGACGTTACTTGGTACTGTGGCGTTGAATGGGATGTTGGCGAAAAGATTACTACTTGTTTACTCGATTCTTCGTCGGATAATATTCTGGGTTGATTTCCACTACCAAAACAAGAGTTGATGAAAGACATACTAGCGGTGTTTTTCTTGTTTGGTCTTAGTTTTACCAAATTAACTGAAAAATTTTGAAACGGTATATGCCATAAATTATTGTTACACTTGTTAGTGTTATGATGAAGATCTTGGCGTAATGTAATATATTTGTTTCGTATTCGATGGAAAATGGTTTGTTTAATTGCTGTTGTAACTGTTCATAACACCAGTCAAGTAGCCGAGCGGTCTAAGGCGTCATGTCTGCGCAGTATGCAGTTCTTGAAAACTGGGAGGTTATGGGTTCGAATCCCGACATCGGCAGTTTGTCAATTATAAAAAAAAAGAAGAAAAAAAAGAGGCGGTTGATTGACTAAACTGTCCAGTTTCCTTCACGAACTCCAGATGAATACCGGCATAGTTCCTATCATAGTCGGCTGCAGCCGCATACCCTACGAATTCCTAGCCTACTCACAAATTCCTTCCACTCCACTCACATCCTCACATCCTAAGGCATCAAAATGGACCTTATGGTCGAAGTGTAGCCCGTCCAGGGCAGCCTTTACAATCTACCTCTACTGTTCATAAAATTGGTTTAAGCGATGTTGTGCATATTTAAGTTCACCAAGGTCCATGTGGGTTAACTTGATAGGTTAGGTGTGAATTTTGCAATGTAGTTTTATTGGCTTTGTTTTTGTTACAACAGTCGTCGTCTTTAATATTGATTGTTGGTATAAAGTCGTGAAATGTTGAATTCTTCAAAAGTGTCTGTGGTTCCAGAATAACGGTATCTGTATATGCTTTACATTCTTCATGTAGTTGTAAAATTCCTACTTGATTTAGTATTGCTGTTGTAACCTGAAGGTTATTTTTAAATAATATTGTACAACGGGTGTCTTGAGTGTTGACAAATATCCATCTATTTTGGTTGATATTTTGCCATATTTCCAGTGCCGGGTTACCGCCTACGCACGCAACGCTCGTGCGCGGGGCGGCAGAAATCTAGGTTTCCTTAAACCCCAAGCGAACCAACTAACTCCACATAACCCAAGGTGTCCTTAACCCTAAGCGAGCCAACCCCACACAACCCAAGGTGTCCTTAACCCCAAGCGAGCCAACCCCATATAACCCAAGGCGCTCTAAATAATTTTTAAAGCGTCATTGAAGCTTTGTCTGAAATAGAAAAAAGGTGGCGTGACAAGCAAAGAACTATGGGATTTAAAATTATGAAATTTTTTAATGATGATAAAAATGCTTTGATTTACAGTTACAATAATACCTTACGACATTTTCGAGAAGCAAATTCGGTTATTAATTCTTCGCAATCAAGTTTCATTGTTAACTCTACCTCTATAGATAATAATGATAAAGAGTTAAGCTTATCAGTTACTAGAGTGGATCTTAAAATTTTTTTTACACGTTTTAATACCGAAAACGATCTTTCGCCGGTACAATTCGCAATCATTTTACATAAAAACATTTTTAATGCAATGTAAACACTAGGATATACATCGATCAAATTATTTTTACAAATTAATTGACACAATTCAAGAGCTGTTGTTTTAACAATATTAAGTGTTTTTAAATATCCAGCGAAATGATGGCATTCTATGAATAAATTAGTTTCTAAATCGTCTTGATAGCGATTAACAACTGTGTTTACTTTTTCTTGTAATTCAGTAATAGATAAAATATTTAATTTTAATAAAAAACTATATTCTTCATAAATATTGCGGTAAGCTTCGCTGCGTTTTTGTAAATTAAAAATCAAACTATCAATTATGACGTAATAAACATTAATTCTAAAATTATCACTACTGTTTAACTCTACTTTATCCGCGGATTTTTTTTCATCAAAAGGGATTTTTCTTTTACGTTTTCTTGATGAATCATTGCTATATTCTCTCATTTCACTATTTTCAATAGCTTTATTTTCATAAAACTTAGATTTCTTTTCATTTCTCATATCATTCAAAAAGATTTTCAAGGATTCATACAACTCAACAACAGTACCTAACTCACCTAAACATAGTTGCAATGACTTACTGACAGCATTAAATCTTTGTAAAATGTCTGTCAAAAATATTGTTATAAAAGAATTCTCTAATGAATTGAGTGACTTGTAAATACTTTCGGCTTCAATTCTCGTTACAGGTTTTTCGCTTGAATTTTCTATTTAATTTGATTTAATGCTAATAAAATTTCCTTCCAACCATAAAACAAACTGTTACACGCATTGTGTCGCGCAGACCAACGAGTTGTACACAAGCTTTTTACAGTTTTTTTTTATAAAATAACTCGAAAGAATTTCCCATCTATTTGTTGAAGAAGAAAAAAAATTGTACAATTGTTGTAAAAACAACATTCAGCTGCGCAAGTTCCAACTAATTTGAGGGAATGAGCCGAACACGGTACAAAGTCCGCGAATGGGTTCTATTCTTTAATGCGTGCCTGTACTCCAGAATATATACCACATATTACTGGCATTGTCGTAAGATTGACCTCTACATAGTTTGATATCCAAATCTAGAGATTCCAAGACTTCTAGTATGGTTTTTGTCATATTTTCAGCCTTATGACCACAATTTGGAACAAACTTAATAAATCTTTCTTGACGTACTTTCTTTGTTACTTTCGGCTTTCGATTTTACCGACAATGCGACCACTCCAACGCAATCAGCTATAATAAATCGAATTGTTATTTAAAAAATCTTTTTATTTATGTTTAATGTAATTTTTGATTAAAAGATAATGTTTAAATATATTTGCAATTAGAAAAATTAAATATTTCATGAATTTAAATTTAAAATTTGTTATATAACTTTTTTCGGTCTCCTTGCATGGGCGGCAAAAATTTTGTGCGTAGGGGCGTAAAATTGCCTAATCCGGCACTGCATATTTCTGTAGTAGCATGTATGGTTTGTGTAGAGCAACTCGTGGGTATTGTTTTGGATGTAACTTGGTATAAAGCGGTTTCTCAGTTTTCGGTCATTTTTTGGTAAGATGTTGATAAATGTGTGCAAATATATTCATCGGTACGGTATTCGGCTCCAAGATGCTAGCACCCATCCATGGAATTTCGAAAAAAAAATTATACCATCTAATTGGTCATATATAGTCAGGTAGTCCTATTATTTGGTCAGGGATAGAAAATTTTTTATCGCTTTAAATTTTTTTCAAGGTCAAAAAAATTTTAGCACCCTAACCATGGAATTTCGAAAAAAACAATTATACCATCTAATTGGTCATAAAAGGTCAGGTAGTCTCATTATTTGGTCAGGGATAGAAAACTTTTTTTTGACCTTTTAATTTTTTCAAAGCCATACATAAATATTAACACCCCATCCATGGAATTTTGAAAAAAAAATTAGACCATCTAATTGGTCACTAATTGATCATATATGGTCAGGTAGTCCCATTATTTGTTCAGGGATAGAAAACTTTTTATCGATGTTTTAAATTTTTTTCAAGGTCAAAAAAAATTTACCACCCCATATTCCATAAAGAGAAAAAAATAAAGGCACTAATCGATTGAGAATAATCCACTCATAATTGGTCAGTTAAAATAAATAATTGGTCAGACCTATTTCCTGGAATGAACTTGAAAAAAATTTAAAACATCGATAAAAAGTTTTCTATCCCTGACCAAATAATTGGACTACTTGACCATTTATGACCAATTAGATGGTATAATTTTTTTTTCGAAATGGATGGATGGGGTGCTAGCATCTTGGAGCCCGGTATTCTTTACATTTATCCAATTAGGTAATCATAATTTGGTTTTATGAAGGATAACAAGTCGGGGTTTGTTCTACTAGGAATTAGTAAGGAATATATAGTTTGTAAATGTTAAATGTGTCTATTGATGTAATTGGTATTTTTATTATAATTACTAGTTCTTGAAATGTTATAAATGATTTTAAAGTTATCATTTTATAATAAGATTATAAATTTTGCCAAGTAGGTTCCAAGTTTGTGGTGGTAATATTTAATAATCTATTATTCCATGTCTAGCTAAAGATAATGAAGTTGTTTATTTATTTATTTCTCTTTGAACTAATTCATTGATCTGTTTTATGAGAAGTAAATGATCAATAATTGCGATCTGTAAAGTATTCTGGTTAAGTATTCTGCTTGAGTCGTTCATGAAAATATTTAAAAAAAATTTATGTTAGAATTTAGTTTTTCTTCAATTTCGTTCAAATTAAGGACGGTTTCATTAATATGCCTAATAGTAGTTGGTCATTTATTAAGTCATCAATAGAAGATTTATAGAATTTCGCATCATCGGCGTCGGAAATTCCAAATAACCAATTTATTGGGTAACTTAATCCATCTAAAATACCACGTCTGTGTCTTTTAGTAATTGATTTAATGTTTACGTGTTGATTTTCAATATCATCGTGTTGTATTTTTATATTAATCAGATGTTCTATTAGAGACAATGTCATTTTGCATGTGCTCGAGGCATTGTTTGGTATAATATTACAATATGATAAAGATTCAGAATAGCTTTTGTAAGCAATATTCAGCATACTATTAATGTTAGAGAAATTAAAATAGTGTAAAAGATTTAAGTATTGGTTGGATATTTTGGCTTGACCTATATTATTGTCATATAAGCCTGAGGAGTTTGTTACTTTAAGTATGTTATAGGAGTTCGCGTTCACCCGGGTCAGGAGGGTCATCAGAAGCGTTGTCCAAATCATTGAGTTCATCATCTGAAACAAAGGGTTTCAGTTGGTTGAGATGATACGTTTTCAATTTATTTTTAGTTAATTTAATCTTGGCAGTGTTATTATCGTAAACTTATATTACTTCATACGGGCCTTTATATGTCGGGTCGAGTTTCCTATATATTAGAAACAAGATATTGAAAAATACATTCGAGTCTGTGAAACTTGCCAAGAAAACTTGCCTTGTTAAGAAAACAACAATCAAAACATAATCGCAATGATTATATCAATTGCGATAGCATCACCAAAGTCATGAGCGGTACTGGTGATAACCATTGGTATTTTGATTGTTGTTTTCTTAACTCTTTGGCAAGTTTCACAGACTCGAATGTATTTTTCAATATCTTGTTTCATGCCTTTCCAAAAGTATTTTTTCTTGATTTCCTGACATGTCCTATTTACGCCAGGGTGTCCGGATAGAACATCGTCGTGATATTCTTTTAGGATTTGTTTTCGTTGTTCTTTACCCGGATGTATCAAATCTCCAGTTATAATATTTATTCGCAAATTTCCTCCAAAGGAAATGCAGCTATTGTTTTTGCACCAATGTTGAAATTTCGTAAAAATGTCTTCAAATGTCCATCGATCCTACCTATTAGATGTTAAAAATCACTATCGCTAAAATCTAAAGGTCAAGTTCGTTAATAGGTAAAATCGGACAAGCGGGAAGGGGTTTAGAGGGAAGGGAGGAACACAAAATTTGGTATATCTCCCTTAATATTTGCAAATTCGAAAAATTTATCAGGAGTTGTAGGTTCTAAATTTTACTGTAATTTTGTTTCTTATCATTTTCCTGTTACACTAATATTTACAGAAATATTTACAATTAAAGAGTGAAAGTTAAAATTCTAAATATCTCTGTTTACATTAGAGTTTGAAAAAAATGATTAGGAAATGAATTATAGCAAACTTAATTTTCTACAACTTTACTCCTTAATATACATTTTTCGATTATTCTAATATTAAGAGAGACATTTAATATTTTGGGTTGTTTGACACGAATACATGAAATATATTTTATTGTAAAAAACTTTAAAAAAAATTCAACCGACTTCAAAAAACACAAAAAGTATGTGTTTATATATTAAAAAGCTAAAAATAACAATTTACATATTTAATCCAAAAGACAATTCTTGCCCAAACCTATTACGTATAATTTAGTATATGTAAATATATAAGGTATATTAAGTTTGATCACGACTGTAACGCTTAAAAATATTGATCGCTGGCATGAATGTTTGATATATGTGTTCATAAAATTTGGCCATTTCCGCATGTCCGTCTGTCTGTGGACATGATAACTCAAGAACGAAAAGAGATAACGAGCTGAAATGTGTTCTAGAGCAAAAAAGTAAGGTCAAGTTCGTTATTGGGCAAAATCGGACTATATTTGGGCAAAACTGCTTATCTTTGAAACCACTGGAACGTGTTTCCCTGCGATCTGGGGGAGGGGGGGGGGTATATATACATCTTTGAAACCGTAAGAGATAGAAAAAAAATTGTTAACAAAAAATCTTCTTTTTAACAAAACAAGTTTTGTTTGAAAAATATTTTCATAAAATCAATAGTTTTCTCATAATTTGTGATCATATGTTCCTCGGAAAACATTGTTAACATTCCCAATACGCAGAATTTTTAACAATTTAATCACTGATATAGAACTCAGTGTATAATGGGTATTCAAACATTTTAGTCAGTTAGTTACATTACTTAACAGTCGAACATAAAATCTCCTCCTTTTTTTGGGGTTGGTTAAAATTTGTGTTGATTTTGTCATCTCCACAGAAACTCATTTCTATAAGATAACTATAAAATTATTTTATTAAAATTTTTTTTAAATTTTGATTGTCGTTTCCATAGTAACTATAAACAATAATAGTTATATATCGTTCTATTCTGACTATTAATAAATTTAATTTTTGCAAATACTAAAGTCATATCAGATATCATATTTCATTTTGATCACACTAAAATTATGACCGCTGGAGAGTGATTTATGTATTCTAAGGAAATTCGCTAAGTTGACGCAGCTCCTGCGTAACAAATTTTTTTAAATATTATTTTTATTTAAATATTGACTCAAAAGTGTCTTGTTTAATTTTGTTACATAATTGAGGAACGTTTATAATATTTATCTCAGTTATTCAATGTCAGTAATAAAAATAAATTTGATAGAGCCTTGTAAAGATTTTCATGTGATATCGTCTTTAGCTTTTTCTTTGAGAAATAGTAAATATAAATTTTGATTAGATATTGTGGTGATTAATTTAGCAATTCACTAATTTTATTAAATTATATTGTGTATTACATAAAAGGAATGTGAATTATTCATTGATAGATCCGTAGAGTAGGGAATGATCAATGTTTTTAAATCCTCAAAAGGTTGATTGATTTTATTAAAGGTTTGAATATTTAGATTTTGTTGATGAAATAATTTGAAATTTTCGTATGACAATTTATCAACTGGGTCTTGATCTTGTGTAATGTTACGGGTCTAGAGAGTGCGTCGGCATTAGAATTTGCTTTGCCGGATTTATAAATAATTTTGTATTGGTATTCGGATAATTTCAAACGCCATCTGACTAAACGATTAGAAGGATCTTTGCAATTCATTAGCCATTGTATAGTGGCTTGTGATCCGTGATTATTGTAAACTCTTTGCCATATAGATACGGTCAGAAGTGTTTACAACTTTTGATAACACTCAGAAGCTCTTTTTTTGTCGTACTATAATTTTTTTATGCTGCATTCAGTGTAGCAGAATAATAGCCTAATGGTAAGTCCTTGTTGACCTCACCTTGAGAAAGAACTGAACCAATGGCATCATTTCATGCGTCTGTGGTTAGAATAAATGGTTTGTTAAAATCTGCGTATTTTAATATTGGCTCAGAAGTCAGTATTGATTTTAAAGTTTCAAACGACTTGGCATTTTTTATCAAAATTTAATTTTTATATCTTTTTTTAACATAGATGTTAATGGCTTACCTAATTGTGATTAATTTGGTATAAATTTGCTATAGTAACCAGTAAGCCCAAGAAATGATTTAATTTCTTTAATGTTCCTTGGTGCTTTTCGTTCCATTATAGCTGAAATTTTATCTTAAGACTGTACGCCTTTGTCAGAAATGACGTGTCCTAAATATCCTACTTCTTTTCGTAGAAACTCACACTTGTCAGGCTGTTATTTCAGATTATGTCTGCGTAAAGAATTAAATACTCAAGTGAGCTTAAGATTGTGTTCTTTCAAACTTGATGCGAATATTACTACGTCATCCAGGTATGCAAAACAATCTTGACCTACATTATTTATTAGGGCTGTATTCATTAGCCGCTGAAAGATAGTCGGTGCATTCTTCAATCTGAAAGGCATACGGTTAAATTCGTAATGACCTCTTGGTGTACTGAGTGCAGTTTTTGGCTTATCGTTTTCACTCATTTCTACCTGTCTAAAACCGTTTGCGAGGTCTAATATACTAAAGTAGATAGCATTGCCCAACTGATCCAATATTTCCTGAATATTGGGTAGTGGGAAATTATCTGAAATTGTAACATCATTAAGTTTGCGAAGATCTGTTACAATTCTCCATTTTTGGACACCAGATGCAACCTTCTTTTTGGGTACAACCCAAAGAGGAGCTGACCATGGGCTTTCACGTCGTATAATGTTTTGATCTAACATTTGTGTGATTTGCTTTTGTACTTCTTCCTCGTGTACTTTTGGGTATGATACTTCACAGCTCTAGGAGAGGGGTTATTGACCCTAATTTCGTGTTTCAATGTAAGTGTTGAACTTAGGGTGGATTCTCAATCGTCGTTTTCTGCGTTCGACTTGGCGCTGTGAGTGTCAAAAAATCACGCTTGCGGCTGAGTTCATGAGGTAGATATCGCGCTCACAGACGCTTACTCCACAGAGGTAGGGCAGCAAAAGTGTGAGCCCCAAATCTTACTATTTATCAAAACGAATGCTACGTGAGCGGTAGCTAACCATTTTTTGTCATATTTATTCAAGTACTTAAAATTAAAATCGTTGACAAATCAGTAAAAATAGATAGCTATCTTCCCAGATTATTTTCGATCGATTTAAATAATTCAGAATCTGGTAAAACGTATACTATTTCTGTTACTTACGACGAAATAAAACGTTGCCATGTTGACATAAACTAACGCTCACAACGTCCAAAACGAACGATATTTTCTGATCGATTCTAAGCGTTCGTAGGCCAACGTGAACACCAATAATTTGTGCTTATAAGCGTGAGCGCTCAAAGCGTGTGAGCATCCAAGACGAATGCACCCTTAGAGTATCTCCATTCAAGAAAAATATATCATTAAAGGTTTGTTCATAACGGGATAATATTTTGTATCCGGAGTAATTAAAATATTGTTTGGTATTTTAATGTTAGCATCTTCAAGGACGTCGGTAATCACTGTATTATTAACGTCAGCTGTAATAAATTGAATCGGCACGTTTTGTATACTTATGGGTTGTATTTCAATAATTTTATGCAATGCGATCGTGTTATTTTTATAATTTATTTCTGATTGATGCTTAGTAAAGAAATCATGACCTAGGATACCGTCATATGGTATATTGAAATCATGATTTATCAGTTGAAATTTGAAAGGGAAATGATCGTTCGACTTGTGAAGATTCATTAAAAATTCCCCTAGCGTTTTTATTCCTCCGTTTATTCCAGAGAGGTATATTTGTTTTAAAATTTTATAACTTGGCAAGTCCTTTCTTCTTTCTTTTGTTTCAAATATTTTAAAACTTGCCGCGTTATAAAATTTTAAAAACATACTAGGGGAAAACTTGCGAAATAAATTTCAACCAAATTTTTTCTTACAATTAATCAATTTACCTCATTAATTTTCTTGGTAAATAGTTTGCCGTGCTATTTACTTTGTAAATAGCTCGACTCTTTATTGGGATATCATAACTATTTAAGGAGCAACTATTAAATGAAGTATCCCCCCGAAAACTCGGCCCCTTTTTACATTTATGTTTTTGATCGGATTATTTTTTAGAAGAATAGTTTCAGAGACGTCACTTTACTACCTGTGTTTTGCTCATCAAGCCCTTTCATTTGATATTATAGGGGTTAATGTGTAAATTATAAATCTCCATTTTCCGGCGGCTGCCATATTAGATTTAGAATGACGTCACTGTACTTACTGTGTTTCGGTCATCAAGACCTTTCATTTGATGCTCATATCATAGGGGTTAATGTGGAAATTATAAATCGCCATTTTGCGGTGGCCGTCAACATCTGTAAATATTAGAGAAATAAAAAAAATGATAAGAAACTTAATAAAGTAAAACTAATTTTCTACAACTTTACTTCTTATGTGTTTTTCGATTTTTGCAATATTAAAATAGATATACCAAACTTTTTGATCCCCCTCCCTATAACCCCCCTTTCTTCTTTCCGATTCCGGTCATTCTTACATAAAAATTCAACTCCGCAGGATAAGAAGAAGTGGGTCAAATTTAACTTGCAAGATTCCATTACAGACACCGGGATAGGTGAAACTAAATAAAAGCTTATAATATTTGAATAAATGTACTCTTATGGACGCAACGGCCATACCATGTTGAATACACCAGTTCTCGTCTGATCACTGAAATTAAGCAACATTGGGCACAGTCAGTACTTGGATGGGTGACCGCTTGGGAACACTGTGTGCAGTTGCCTTTTAATCTGACTCTCTCGTGAGCGGTTTGTCGTACCGGTCAGGCTTGTGAATTGGGATGATTTTGGGGGCTATGCCAGCGGTAGATAGTGTAACACTATCTACTGGTAGGGACTCCCTTGCTGGAAAGGTTCCAAATGAACAATCAGACTAAGACCCACGAGGCCAACCCAAGCCAAGGCGGGAGACATCGTGCCGAGGGCTGAATGGTATGGGGTCGTAAAATATGTGTGCTGTTAACGATTCCTTTGGGGAACCTGGGGGCACCCCATAGTATGAACCCCTTACCCCGGCATGCGGGGCTCTGCCGGGGTGGACCTTATTTCCTCTGCTAATCGTGGGAACCAATATGGGTCCAAACAAAAAATTTAAAATTAATTTTAAAAAATTTATGCGGGAAAATACCGCTATAGACCTCGTCGATCAGATGGAGCATGAGCTCCATCCTGTAAACGAGGGCAGGGTTTTACAACCGGGCATACGACCGGGCAACCGTTCTAAGAAGCAGAGAAGCCGTGGGGAACAGGGAGCAAGAGGAGGCGGGCACTCGAACTTCTGCGCCGAAAACTTCCACCTCGGTGGGAGAAAAGACACCAGGAAGGCAGGTGGGCACTGACCACAGCCAACCTAGAGGTAAAGGGGAGAAGAAACCTCTTCTACCCCCGAGCGGACAGCCTGGGGCAATCGATGACCCACTCCGAAGGGGACTGAGTGGAGCAAAATGCAAGTGGTACCTCCGATTCCTCAAACGGGGCATGGCCCCTGAAGAGGCTAGGAAGGCGGCCCTTGAGATTCTCATCCCCGCCCAGAGCACAGAAGCGAGGTACCTCGCATGTAACTCCCCCCTTCAGGGAGATTATTAAGAAAGGCCGAAGTATGCGTCGGCACTGAGCAACACCAAGGTGGCTCTACTGCCGAAAGGGTACCCAGAGCAGTACCTGACCACCGAACAGCAGACTTCGGCAGAGCAAGGTGTGGTTGAAGCCATGCTGAAAGCAGAGAAGCCCTGCGTTGGGAATCTAACGTTTGAAAACATCCGGTTCCTTAGTGGCATGGTGGTCATCACATGCAAGACCCAGGAAGTGGTAGAGTGGCTTCGGGAGCAAGCTTCCAAGCTACAGAACTGGGATGGACCGAGGTTGAAGGTCGCCGTGGGGAAAGATATACCCGCAGGTGAGACCATCAGTATCTTCTTCCCAAGAAGTGCAGGCACGGACACTGCGACTCAACTTCGTCTCCTCGAGGTGCAAAACCCGGACATCCGGGTAGCCCTTTGGAAGATGCTTAGTACAAAGGAGGATGTCAAGGCCATAGGGCAGCTGACCCGGTTTCTTATCGACAACCTATCTGCGGAGAAGATAAAGGAGCAGGGCTACCATGTCCATTACAGATTCGGAGCGATCCTTGTGGATGGACTGAAGAGGGGCAAATCTGGCAGAGTAGAGCAGGAGGAGGAAGCTCAACTCACCGGAGCTCCAGAGATGGAGGTGGAGCAGGTGCAGGTGGCACGCGAGGAAGAGCTCAGCCTCGACCTTCTGCAAGCAGCTCCGGAGGGAGAAGAATTGCTCTCAGGCGAGGAGGCTTCTTGAGGAGGGAAGGGCAAGCCCTTCCTTCCAAAGGGAGTAATGAATGTTAACGACACCACCAGGGTTGCCCAACTGAACGCCCACCACTCCAAGGGGGCATCTTTAGTTATAGCGAGTCTCTTCGCCAGGCAACACCTGGGAGTCGTGCTGATCCAAGAACCCTGGATCTAAGTTAGGTAAGAGGATTGAACTACCGCGATACGACAGTCATTTGGGACAAAAGTCATTTGGGGCAGTTCCGACTGCAACAAAAGAGGTGAATCCCTCTTAGAATTCTTACTAACATCCAATCTCGAAATCCTAAATGTAGGCACAACGCCTACTTTCGTAACAAGAGCTAGAGAAGAAGTGTTAGATATCACTCTGTGTAATCTGTCGACGGGGCAATGGGTCAGGAGATGGAGTTTCGTCGGAGCCATCCCTGTCTGACCATAGAATCATTCAATTTGAACTAGAAGGGATCACCTCGGGATCCTGTGGTATCAGGAACCCGAGAAAGACCAACTGGAATAATTACGTCAGCAACCTTGAAGACATTCTAAGGTTAGTGAACTCCAAAGACAGGGAGCCTCTGACGCTGGAACAGGCTGTTGACGAACTTGATGAGGCAATTACGGAGGCATATCGATCCAGTTGCCCACTGATCGTCAACAAAACCAAAAGGCAGGCGCCTTGGTGGAATACTCTCTATATATCTCTCGAGGCTCTATAACGAGACTCGCAGGCTCTTCAATACAGCAAAACTGTGTGAAGATTGGGACAGTTACTCAGCAAAATTGACCGAGTATAACAAGGAGATTAGAAAAGCTAAACGGAACAGCTTCATAGTGTTTTGTGCAGGCATCGCCACTGTCCCTGCACCGGCCAGACTGCACAAAGCTTTATCCCGAGACACTCAATCCCGGGCACAAGCACTCAAAAGGCCGGATGGAAGTTTCACGGAGGACGAGGAGCAAAGGGCTCTTCTACTCCTGGAGACTCACTTCCCCGACAGTTCTCCTACTCAGGGGCAGGAAGATTTGAGGTCTCCATGCAGAGCGACGAAAGAGAACTGGAACAGGGCTGCAGAAGTCTGCACCCCTGGGCGGTTGAAATGGGCAATTGACTCATTTCAGCCTTTCAAAGCAGCCGGAGTAGATGGCATCTTCCCCGCTCTATTACAACATGGGCAAAAGGAGATTTTGCCTCATCTCCTCCGGATCAGTAGAGCCAGCCTGGCGCTAGGGCATATACCTAGCCCCTGGAGAAGGGCCCGAGTTACTTTCATCCCCAAAGCGGGGAAAAAAGATCAGTGCCATCCGAAGTCTGTTCGACCCATCAGCCTTACATCGTTTTTCTTGAAAACGGTGAATAAGGCGGTGGGCAGTTGCATCAGAAGTCAGGTGCTGGAAAGGAGGCCTTTGCACCCCAACCAGCATGCGTACAGGGCAGGCAGGTCCACAGAGACGGCCCTTTACGAACTAACGACCGCAATAGAGCGGGGCTTTGATGCGAGAGAAACGACCATGTGCGCGTTTCTTGATATAGAAGGCGCTTTTGACAATACCTCACATGAGGTAGTGAAAGCATCCTGGAAAAACGGGGAGTGTACGTCACGATATCGAGATGGATAGGCGAGATGCTCGCTTCCAGAACTGCCGAAGTGAGGGTGGGAGAGAGAACCATCCGGGTCGGCACAACGCGAGGCTGCCCACAGGGAGGGGTCCTATCCCCTTTACTGTGGAGCCTAGTAGTAGATGACCTGTTGCACGGGCTTACGGATCAAGGCATAACCTGCATAGGATATGCCGATGATATCGTGATCCTGGCAACAGGGAAGTTTGAGAGCACGGCGCGTGACCTCATTCAAAGATGGCTAAACGCTACGAGGAAATGGTGCCAGTCAGTGGGGCTGAGCGTCAACCCAGCCAAGACCACTGTGATGATATTCACCAAGAAAAGGAAACTCCCGAGTCTCCAAGCACTACACCTTGGAGGCGAGGAGTTGGAATGGAAGCAAGAAGATAAGTATCTAGGCATTATCCTAGATTCTAAGCTGCTGTGGAACCGACACTTGAAGGAAGTTACCTCCAAGGCTACCAGAGCCCTCATGGTGTGCAGACGAATCGCATGCAAGTCCTGGGGATGTAAACCAAGAATCCTGCGATGGATGTACACCATGATGGTAAGACCAGTCATCACCTATGGAGCGGTGGTCTGGTCAAAGAATACCGAAATCGGGAGAGCAAGACAAGGACTCGCTAGAGTACAGCGTCTGGCATGCCTGTGTATCACAGGCGCCATGAGGTCATGTCCAACGGCTGCGATGGAGGTCATACTGGACCTATCTCCTCTACATCTAGCAGTGGAGGGTGCAGCACAGAAAGCGTTGTTAAGAATAACGGGAGGGGAAAAGGCCTATAGGAGGGCTATTACGGGCATCAAGCCCTTAACCTCTTTGTTAGACCTACCCCGAGATAAAGCAAGTAGGAAATTCAGCTTCGATAGGAACTTCACTACGGAGCAAAGCAGTAAGCAGGAGTGGAGTGGGGAGGACATGTACTCCCTCAAGCCACATATCATAAAATGGTACACTAACGGGTCAAAGACCAACGAAGGCACGGGAGCGGGTGTATTTGGGCCTAGAACCAGATACTCTGAACCCATGGGGAAGTTTCCCAGTGTTTTCCAGGCGGAAGTTCGTGCAATAACCAGGTGTGCTGAGTTCAACCTGAGCAGGAATTACAGGAAGCGGGACATAGTGATACTCTCTGATAGCCAAGCTGCCATCAAAGCACTAAGTGCATGGAGCATCAACTCTAAGATGGTGTGAGAATGCCTTGACCTGCTAAACAGGCTAGGCAAGGAGAATGACGTTTCTCTGAAATGGGTGCCAGGCCATGCAGGCATGGAGGGGAATGAGACTGCTGATGAACTGGCAAGGAAAGGATCGTCAGACCCTTTCATAGGACCTGAGCTGTCCTGTGGAATAGGCGAGGCCTACCTCAACACAGCCCTCTGGAAGGCAGAGGAAGCAGAAATAACCCAGCTTTGGGAAGATTCCCCAGGGCTGCGGCAGGCCAAGATCCTTCTCGGGCAGTATAACCGAAAGAGATTCGAAATCTGCATTAAGCTCACAAAAAATGAGATACGAATCCCGACCTCCGAAAGATGAGAATCATCAATGACGGCTCATGCAGATTCTGTGAGCTGGAGGAAGAGACTCCAACTCATCTCCTACTTGAATGTGAAGCCGTAGCACGAAGAAAGGCTGCTTGTTTTGACCAGTACCTACTCCAGGAGGATGACTTACCATCCCTGCACCCCACCCAGATCATCAAATTCCTCCGAGAATTGAGACTGGCTGAGGAGCTCTGAGGCAAGCCTTAACAGAGCAGTAGTAGGGGGTCACAATAGATCATATTGGTCGCAGTGAATTATAACCTCCAAGTAATAATAAAATATTGAGACAAACTAAATAATGGATGGAAATTTTTATTGAATTGTTCAATCAACATAAGAACATATTCGATTTTTAAAATCGATTGCCTATATCTGATCAAACTACCATGTAGAAAACATTATAAGCATAACTTTTTGCTCTTTTCCATTTTTTCCCAGGTTTTGAGATATTCCGCGTCGAATGCAAAAAACAGCATCCTTCTAAAATGTCTGGAAGTGGATTAAACTTAAACACATAAATTTAATTTTTTGTTTTTACCAATTTTGGGTCTGTTCCGTTGTGAAAATTAAATTTTCCCGACGATGTTTATTTAAGGTTTCAAAAGTTCCGCGTCGAATGCAAAAAATTTCTGGAAGTGGGTTAAATCATAGAGCAGCAAAGTTTTAAAAAATCGTGCACAACTCTCAATAGTGGTGTGTTGCTAAATTTTGTATATAAATAGAAATATGGATCAATCATAGAGCAGCAATATTTCTTATGTTAATTTTATCAAAACAAAAATGCCAAAATTTTCCATTTACCGATATAAATTTCGTGGTTTGATAATTTTCCTTTCGGTTTGGGCACTTTATCTAACTGTATGCCAAATATCAACATTTAAGGACTTAGGTCTAGGACTCTAGGCCCTGAAATTATGATTATGTTCCCAAAAATTATGGACGTTCCCAAAAATAATTTTTATAATACTACATAAATGCGTCACGTTTTTCAATTCAAACTCGCGACTTATACTCTCTCCACTGTTTCAGAAACATTACTGACATCTTATTTTTGTCAATTATTTGTTAACATGGAGTTCGTCTCCTTGTGTAGTCTCCATGCGAAGGGCTCTCCACTATTTGTCAAGTCAATATTTGGTTATTTTACATTTAAAAATGGGTATTAACATAAAATTTTCTCATTAGTGATTATGGATTTCATTACAATTATATAATCTAGAATCTGAAAATCCTTCGTTCTACTGTTGTATCATATATTTCGATGAATTTTGAATTATTCAAAAATGGTCAAGATTTTTAAGAATAAATATGAATCTTTAAATTCTATTTTAGTTTTTTGAGATACAAAATACATGTAAAGTATGTATTCTGTCTATCTCATAAATTTAAAAATTAACAAATAATATCTGTGTTAAAGATTTACTACTGTCGTCAACAGGATTATGGGATAAATTTTCAATCCAGATCGGTTCAATTTTATTGAACGGGAGTGTATGTATTATTTATAATCAAATATTTGTATTAAGGTGCGTCCACACTTGTCGGTACGCACGCTGCTCGTGCGCATCGAATTCGTCATATTTGGACGAGTCGCGCGCTCGGCGGACAACGATCCATTTCGAGTCGGTTTTTTCAACGAACACATTGAATGTTCGCAGTTCATATTTGGACGGGAACGTGAAAGGTTTGACGTTTTTAGCGCGCATGTGATTGTTTTTTTTTAGAAATTAATTGAAATATGTAGTATTTTAGTTCAACTTGTAAATTTGTAAACTTGTAAACTTGAAAATTTTTCAAGTTGAACTAAAATGTTACATTTTAATTAATATTTTTAGATTATTTTCAGGCTTAAATAACGGGTTTTTGTGATTCATTTTTTTGACCAACGACGACGTTTCTCTTTGTTTTTAGACAAACTTGCCATTAATAATGCCGCACCATAATCGCGAGATTTTCCCGTCCCGTCGCATAATCGCGTAGTTTACAACTTAATTGCAAAATAAATACTATGTTCGTGGGTTTCCTATGGATCGCCGGAGATTCGTTGAAATCAATAATTCCAACGAATCAAAAGCGAACCACTCGAGGTTCGTGGCGCGTAAGCGTGGTCGCACCTTTAGTCTCAGCGGGTATTAAGTAAAACAGAAGCATATATGTCTGCACCGTAGTGTTTAAGTCTCTCTTCCTATACCATCTAGCAATATAGTAGTAAAACATATATGACTTCATATAAGACGGATGGAGGTCAGTAGTAATTAATAGTATACTTATAAACACGCTCGGCGAGAGCCAGATCGAGCCCCGGGGGTAAGATATTGTGCCCCCCCCCCTAACCTAACAACGTAATAAAAAACTCTTATAATTAAAATAAATTTTTTTAAATTTTAATTTGACTCAGATACTTAAATTTTACAATAATTATTTAAAATTATACAAGATTTATTTAAAAATATTAAAAATCGGCATCTGCCTGTACATACATTATAGCTTTCCGAGCTTTTTTAGTGGCAAAATTTTTAATTACAGTTTTGAAATCAATTGTTCGTGCTAACTGTGCTTCGAGAGCTAACATTCCGAGACTGGAGACACGACCTTGTACGGAGCATGATCTTAAGAAATTTTTTACCCTTGCTAGAATGCTAGACCGCATAAAACTTAATAAATAAAATATAAAATAACTGATGCATTATTAATCCACAAATGAAAATCATATAAAACATGGCGCTGTTGACACTTACTATTTTACAGTATGTTAGAACAATATAAGTAAAACGAAAAACAATCGGAAAATAAACAATTTCAACCAAATTGTAACATCATTAAACTAATAATTTTAAACTACATATTATATTAAAAATATTAAAATAGAATTCAAACCATTCAAAAACTTAGTGGTCGATGAAAATATTGTACATAATTGGAAGCTATTCAGTCAAAGTTTTGAAATTTATATGCTGCATCAGGGCGTACTAGCACCCCAGAAGTTCAAGCTGCAATCTTATTAAATTTCATTGAAGAAGAAGGGTTAGAACTGTATAACACATTTAAATTTAGTGAAGCCGACTGCAAGGATGTGACCAAAATACCACATTAAGCCACGAAGAAATGTTATATATGAACGATTCTTGTTTTACTCCCGAAAACAACAGTTGAGTGAAAGGTTCCACCACTTCCTAACTGAAATCAAAACGATGGTAAAAAATTGTGAATTTGGTGATAAAGAAGAAGAAATTATTAAACCGGATCGATGGTAAATATTATTCCGTATAGAATTTAGCAAAAACTTGTTCTCTTATAATTCCCTAAATAGCTTATATTCGAAAAATCAGCACTGTAGCTCTTTTCGTTCATAAGATATTTCGGGGTCAAATTGGCTCTGATTTAACGTGTAGTAATAGTACTATAAGCGCGAAGGCAAAAAACCCCTTAAACTCGGCCTGTCGCACTACCGTGCTCTAGATAAACAAATGAAAATTAACAAACAGACTTGCGCTTCTATTGTATCATTAAGGGCGTATGGAGGGTTTGAGCTGAAACTTTTATTTTCAGTTACACTATATGTACAACCAGTTTTAACTTTAAATGCATACGTGAGTTTAGGTTTTTAAAAGAATTAAAAACAGGGAAACAGTGAATAATAAAATAAACTTATTAGAAATAATAAAACTAATTATAAATGAACTAGTACAGGCTAATCCACCAAACGATCGAGTATTTTAGATTAATAGGTTGCCATTCGGCTTAAACTGCTCACCGGAAGCGTTTATAAGACAGAATGAAAAAGTTTTTGGGGATATAAGCGAAAATAATATAGGAATAGAAGAAAAATACGATGAGTTGGTTAGAAAGTGGCGCATAGAGCTAATGGGTTGTACCATTTGTGAAAAATTTAGAGTTTCAAATCAAAAACAATCTCTGATTTACCATGAACTTCCAGATAGGCCGTTCGAAAAAATTGGTGTTGATATTGCCACGTGTCAAGGAAAAGATTTAATAATCATGGACTATTTCTCAAAATGGTTAGACATTATATGCTTCAATAATAAAACATCATCAGAGATAATAGCGGCCCTAAAAACACTCTAGCAATCATGGTATTCCAGTTGTAGTAATCGCGGACAATATGCCGTTTAGTTCATTCGAATTCAAAAATTTCGTGAATGCTTGAAAATTCTCAATACGTCAAGTCCTCACTATGCACGAAGCAACGGGTTGGCAGAAAAGGCGGTACACATAGTCTAAGATATAATAAGTAAAAGTGCTGAGGAAGAAAAAACTTGGAGTCCATTCTTCTAGAATACAGGGCAACTACAATTCCTTCGCTGGGAGTTGCACCTTCACAAATTCTTATGAGCAGATTACTACGAACAAAATTAACAGTAGCTGATGCCAAATTAATACCGCAAATTCAAAACGACCTTAAGACCAAATTAAATCGTAATAGGGAAGGAGTTTAGTGCAGGACAAAATGTAATGATCAGACATTCGAAATAAAATCAGAATTCCTGGACCTGTTGTCAAACAATATGAACTACCAAGGTCATACGTTGTCAAAAATACAAACGATAAGATAGTTAGGCGAAACACGTATCATCTCCGCCCATCTTTTAGTTTTGCAAAAAGAAGTCGAGCTAGACCCATCGAAGAAGAGGTAATAGTAAGAGTCCCGCAACCACTAGTAACGGGGGCCACAAGTACAGGTTCCACAACCCGAAGTAAGATTGCCACAACCTATAAGTGAACCAAGCGAGGATAGGGGCATAACTGAGAATACAGATTCGCCGATTCGTAAGGATAACAAACCCGGCCAGACTCGATCAGGTAGGACTATAAATAAACCGGAAAGGTTCAATGATTATATTTAATTAAGTAGATACATACGTAATAATATCCCAGAGTTCAATAAATCTATTTAATATTTTATTAATTCCAGAATATCATTTTGTTTTGCATTCGTTTCATATTTTCAGTTAAATAAATGTAATTGTCGAGGGAGAGATTTTGTATTTAGTTTTAGTTGGAAACGTCGCTACTCATAACTAAGTGACAACGTAGCATGGTTCGCACCATTGAATGTAATATAGTAAATCCTTACATAGTATAAAATAATGTCCCCCAGCTGCGTTTGTCTGTCTGTCTGTTCGCGACAAACTCAAAAACTACTCCGCGGATTTTCCTGCTGTTTTCACCAATGGATAGGTTCTCGAGGAAGGTTTTAGTATATAATTTGTCAAGTTTTTGTACACATTGGTCCTTACACATTATAAAAATGATTCATGAGGAAGGTATAGTTGTATAATTTATTGATGTATAGGTGTATAATTTATCAGTCCTTGACGGGAGAAAATATTATGTTACTTGGTTATAAGGGCGTTACAAAATTTTTGCGGGTGAAGCCGCGACGGGTAATGCTAGTAAAATATAAAATAACTGATTCAATATTAATCCACAAATAAAAATCATATAAAACAGAAGCAGCTCCTGCATAACGAATTTTATTATTATATAACGTTTCTAATGAAAGAAAATCTAAGCAGTGTAAAAAAAGCTGACGCTCGGGGATTATTATCACTAATTGATTTTCTTTTATTTTGCAATTGCATATGTTTTATGATATTTTGTTACGTTTTAAAGGAATCAGTGACATGTTACAAAATAAAAATTCCCTCATCTCACAAACCAATTTTCTTATAGAAAATGTCAAAGAGAAAATTCTGATTATTTTGATAAACTTTATAAGACTGTCGTTGAAACAGCCAATGCATGTGTTGCTGTTCAATGCATGAAACTAACAACGTGTTAGAAAAGTGCCAACAAAATTTAAATCGTTTGTTATATATAACTGAACCTATAAATTTGGAGAACACAAGTCCAAATTCTAAAAAGAAACATTCAAGATTCATTTATACTTTACTGTGATTGATATAATTTTAAGTGAATTAAACATTCGCCTTTCATTCCACAAGTATTTATTCACAGGTTTGACTTGAGTTAATCCGAATTTTAAATATAAATTTTTAATTTTTGAGAATATGTCTGAGTTCGCCAAACACTACAAATGTAACTTGGAGCTATTAAAATCAGAATTAATAATAATGCTCTTGAAAAATATGAAATGGAAAACAAACAAAAATTATTTAAGAAATTCGATGACCAACGAAAACGTAAGTACTTTAGGTTTTATATATATATATATATATATATATATATATATATATATATATATATATATATATATATATATATATATATATATATATATATATATATATTGCACATACACTTCCGTTCATAAAAATGGAACCAGTAACTCACATTCTAAGCTTATATATTACTTACAGTAATATTTAAAATGTTTCGACTGGTTCAATGTTTATGAACGGGAGTGTACATATAAAGTTACAATATAATATCACATGTAATGTTGCTTCAAATAGAAATCTTCTCTATTTTGATACAACTCAAAACTTCAAAAAATAATACTGCACTTGC
Organism: Nineta flava; assembly: GCA_963920215.1. Classification (NCBI taxonomy): domain Eukaryota; kingdom Metazoa; phylum Arthropoda; class Insecta; order Neuroptera; family Chrysopidae; genus Nineta; species Nineta flava. The sequence continues at coordinate 66,862,627 of OY986042.1, forward strand.
TCAGTAAAACAATCACTTGCATCAAAACTATCACGTGTAAAAACACCCATATGTTATATATTTTTTGCCCTGACTGTTAAAAATGTACAAGCAGAAAAGTTTATTTTTAATTACGAAAAAGTAATTTCTCACTACCCCTTTTCAAATTTGTTTCATGTCCATGTCCATTTTCGTCAAATAAAACAAGAAATTGCCAATTTAATATTAAGTATTTATTGTTTTCACAATTTATTTGTTGTAATATCTGTGTTGTTAATTATGTCTATATCATCAGTATGTATTTGATTTGAGTTTTGAGTGACGCCTCCCTCATTATATAGTTGTTCATAAACTATATTTATAATTTTTAATAAACCCTCAGTTAATTCTTCAACTGTATATGGTTCATTTAGCATTGGTACATGAATAAAAATTGAACACTTGCTATTGAAACTCAATGATTTAAAATATATGTATTCACATAAATATCTAAAACAATAAATTAAACTTATTTAAAAAAATTTAAGTCACTCGATAGGTTTAGCTATGTAGCGAGTAGCGGTATTCATATAATTTTAGATAGTATATTTTTATGGAAAAAATACCTCAAACCTATTACCAGTTTTAAGGCTCTCATACACGATCAAACCATTTGCGAAACATCCGTTGTTGCACAAATAATTTGATGTTGTATGGCATGGATTGAGTTGTCGCACAATGGTTTGAACTAAATCGGTTGGAGGACATCCCCATACACAATCTAGCAATTTGTGCAACAACCTGTTTGCGAAAACAATTTGATGGTATATGACATGGATTGAGTTGTTGCACAGCGGTTTTAAAGAAATCTGTCGGGATCGATTTTTATTGTGCAACATATCCGCGCTTGACAAGCGGTTTGAACGTGTATGGCAGTGTTTGACAATCTTTTTCCGAGTGAGAATCTTGTCCAGTGTTATCTTGTTATTCAATCCTTACTGTTCATTATTTACTTAATCATTCGTTTTGTCATTATGGTAGTTTTGTAGTCAGCAGTTGAAGTTAATCTAAGCTCTGTACCCAAGCGGGCATGGCTAAATGACCTCTTTATCAACCAATTCTTCACCCAGCCCTCTACTCGTCACTAGTTGGTTTTTTAGACTCTCTAAAAAACCAACAAAAATGGCGGTATAACATTCGTCTGTGTCAGACATTTTCTCTCGAGATCATCATACAATTAAAATTAAGTTTGCACAACTTGTTGGAAGGTGTATAAACCAATGCTTGTGCAAACACGATGTTGCACAAACACGCTGTTGCGTAAATGTTTGATCGTGTATGGGGAAATTTTCTACGCCACCATTGTGTTGCACTAATTGTTTGATCGTGTATGGCCTTCAGAGCAGAGCTGCTTGTATTCCCATTGTTATATTTTATTTTGTGCTATCTAGTGTTTGCAATAAAAGTTTTTTTAGGAACTCTGTTTAAAAGTTTTTATTACCTTCCTGCGTTTTTTGATACACATGCTTGGACTTGTTTCGAATTCATATTAAATTTTACACAAATATTATCTATGTCTACACCAGTTTGAAGTACATCAGGTGAATCATTTAATGTACAACATTTACCCTCTTGACATAACTTTCCAACTGCATCTGATGATAGATATCCTTTTTGATGGGCACTAGTTTCTAGTGTCAATTTGTTAGCCATATGAGAAACACCTACATGTACTACAAGCTGAAAAAAAATTGTATTTCCAATTTAAAAAATATTTGTTGCTTCTTCAGAATAAATACATCACTATTCCTCAGAATAAATACGCATCTTTTGGAAATAGATATTAATTAACATTTATCTTATTAATGTTCATATAGTGACTTTTTTCATTAATCAAAAATAATATCCATGTCCATTCAAATCAATAAATATAATATACGAGAAAAACAGTTTGGAATGAAAAACGAAAAAATACGTGTTCAATATTTTTAAAGAAGCTAAATCCAATGATACCAAAGTGCCCCCCACCTCACCCTTTAACATCTTAGATGATAATTCCAATTTTTATACCCGGTATATGTAAATATACAAGGTATATTAAGTTTGTACCGACTTTGTAACGATTGAAAATATTGCTCGCAGAAATAAATGTTTAGCATAGGTGTTCATAAAATGGCCTAATTCGGCCATTTCCGTATATCTGTCCGTGGATAACTTAAAAACGAAAGGTGATAGCAAGTTGAAATTTTGTACGTCTGTTCTAGAGCTAAAAAATAAGGTCAAGTGAATGTGCAAAATCGGACCATGTTTAGGAAAAATTTCATTACTATGAAACCATAAAAGATAGACCTCTGAAAAAATCTGAATAACTCTTCTGGCAGAGTCCCAAATATTATTTGTTTTCTCTCTTTAAATCATTTATAAAAACATTAATTTTATTTTTTCAGAGATTTTCAGAGAAATAAAACTTTCAGAAGTTTTATTCAGAGTTTTAAAAGAATTATTCTTAATTATTCTCAGTTTTTGAAGATAATTATTTCCACCAGGGCAACTACTACTCATAATATTGATAAATTCAAATTATTCACTTTGATGTCAAAATAATGTTACCATAGAATTTACAAGATCAAGTTGCTGAAGAAGTCCCAATAAACGGACGAAACGTCCAATTATGGTCAAAAGTGATGGTATCTTAATTAATGTTACAAATATTTAGACATATTTCTTAAATGTCAAATTAAGTAAACGCTAGTCACCTCTATTAAAATAACATAACCGAAAGGCAACCATACCAACAATGGATATAAATAGGCACAAAAAGTTTGAAATTTACTAACGATAAAAGTGGGCGGGAATCTACGGTGAGAGACCTAAAGCAAATTAAGGCTCAACTGGGGGAAATATGCCACGGTCTTTCAAGCAGAAGTCTACGCCATACTGGCTGGCGTCCGTGAGAACCTACGTAGAGGCTACATAAACCAGAACGTATTTATAAAGATTATTAAAATAATCAAAGAGAACTCTAGGTTTTTTTGAATTTTTCTAGGTTTAATTTTGTTATTTATTATTTTTTTTTTTTTATTATTTTTATTTTGTTATTTATCATTTTTTCTGTTACGTTAATATTTACAATTTAATACTGAAAGTTAAAATTGTAAATCTCTACGTACACATTAGGGTTTGAGAAAAATAATAAGGTAATTAATTGTAGCAAACATGATTTTCCACAACTTTGGTACAAAAACAGCTGATTTCCTTTGGAGTAAATTCGCTAAAAATTTAAAAAATACATTTTAGCAAAAGTTAAAATTTCTTTAAATTTAGTATTTTGTTTTTTATTTTATTTGAAAAAAAGGCAATTGAATATATTATTACAATTACATGAATAAAAAAAATAAAAAAATTATGAAAAAAATTGTAAACTACATATAGAAAATATCGTATAAGAGTGTCTCTTTTTCTCTTATGTTTATTTCTTATATGTAACCATTGCGGGAAAAAGACACGCTTATGCCAAATATTACAAGACGTTTGGCAACATATTGAAAATATCGCATAAGACTGTCTCTGTTCCTCTTATGTATATTTCATATATGTTGCCAAAAGCTTCTTTCCCACACATGGTAAGAATGACAAGAGCTCTCTTATGCGTACAATATATTAGAGTAACAGAGAACTACTAACAACAAGCGCCTTAATTGGTTGCTAGTAGAAGGAGAAGCTCTTATGTAAAATCCTTTCGAGTGCGACTAGCAATGACAACATGCTTCCAATTTTGGCCGCTCTTTTTCAGCGCTCGAAAATGGTCCCATCTGTTAGCATTGCGTGAGCGATCTCTCTATTAATCCCTGGTATCACACACAGTATATCGCACACTCCGTGACTGTTAGTAGAGTCAAATTAGCATTTTTCAGGCAAGTTGCTTGGAACCGCAATTTTTTTTAAATCGATTCATTTTGATGTCCTGAATATGACCCTAAATTTTGACGGTCCGACTCGTGACGGAACAGGGTCAAAATTGAATTTGATTATAACAAAAACGCGTTTTTTCTTTTATTTTAATTTAAATTTTTTGCGTTTTTTGAACTTTGGTAATTTTTTCCTCGAATTCTACTAAACCGATTTTAATGTTTATGGGCTCATTTTTTTTTTATATAGAATTAAATAATATTCTATGTAATTTTTAAAATTTTTAGTTTTAAAAGATATTAAGAAAAAACGCGTTTTTGTTATAAACAAATTCAATTTTGACCCTGTTCCGTTACGAGTCGGACCGTCAAAATTTAGGGTCATATTCAGGACGTCAAGATGAATCGATTTAAAAAAAATTGCGGTTCCGAGCAACCTGCCTGAAGCTAGTTTGACTAATATGTATGTTAAAATGGAAAGCAATCACTATTATAAGTACTTCTTTTGAAGTACTGCGCTCTATTGATAAAAATCTATACCTCGTGATATTGTGCCTCAAATTGGAACCACTTTTTTAACATAACGTTCGGACGGGTCACCAAATTTAGCCCCCCAGAATTATTATTTTTTTAATTTTTATTCTGATATATCGTTAGTTCGTCTTTTGTTATTGATTGTTCACTATAAACAATTGTTTGTTCTTAATTTGTTAATTTAAAAAAAATTAATTAAAAATATATCCTCAAATTGGCCCCCCAATTGCAATTAGTAATATTTGTTTGTCATTATTATTGGACTATAAATATCCATTCATGATTGTTCATGCATAAATAACGTTTGTTCTTTCTTCAAATTGCCTATTTTTTGTTTAATTAACAACTTTAATTAGCTGAATACTTGTATTCAAAATATATGTGTATTGCGCATGCGTAAACTTTACGTTTAAAACTGTCTTTATGAAAATTACAGTGATAAACATAGTGATTACAGTGAGTGTTAATAATTATTATTCATAAATTAAAAATAATATTCGTTTATAGAATAAAACAAAGATTTTTAAAAATCGACTATTGAGGATAAAAGTAATTATTTTTAATTTAAAAAAAAAAGCTCATTTAGAATCCATAATTGCTCCACGTCTATTATTATTAATTAATTTATTATTAATTTTTGAAAAATTGCATTACTGAAAAAGTAGTTTTGCTAAAAAGACTGCTTTAAACGTAAAGTTGACGCATGCGTAATACACATATGTTTTGAATACAAGTATTCAGCTAATTAAAATTGTGAATTAAACAAAAAATAGGCAATTTGAAGAAAGAACAAATGTTATTTATTCATGAACAATCATGAATGGATATTTAGAGTCCAATAATGACAAAAAGATATTAAAAATTGCAATGGGGGGGAGGGAGGCCAATTTGAGGATATATTTTTTAATAATTTTTTTTTAAATAAACAAAGAACAAACAATTGTTTTTAGCGAACAATCAAGAACAAAAGACGAACTAACGATATATCATAATAAAAATTCAAAAATAAAATTCTGGGGGGCTAAATTTGGTGACCCCGTTCGGACTCCTGTATATATACTTCGTCTATACAATAGCGCGCTTGTCATTAGCGATCGGTGTTCACTCTTATGGCGTATTCTCATAACTAAAACCAGGGTTGCCAGAATAAATTCTATCAAGTATCCTTATCTGTATTGAAAAGGAGCCAATTACAACACATAACAATAAATATTTTTATAGCCAACATAAAACATTACATAAAAGTTATTGAATCTATTAAGAATTAAATGTAATACAACTGCATATTTGTTTCTTAAAAATCGAATCATAAATATTTAAATTATTAGACAAATATAAAATATTTATTTATATAAATATATTTACTTATTTCTATTGTTTAAATAAAAACAAATATTAATCTAAGTTATTAAACTTAGTAGCTTTATCTTTGCTCATTGTATTCTTACTTAAAAATAATGTTAAGCCATTTTAAATTGTTTTTTGTAAACTAGCGTCTATTTATTTCCATTGTCAGTATGGTTGCCTTTCGGTTATAATATACCAACAGAAGCGACTAGCGTTTACTTACTTTGACATTTAAGTAATATGTCTGGATATTGATAACATTTTTTGACATCAAATGCTTCATATGAAAAATTATACACATCTAGGGATGGGGATCGAACTCACGACCTTCGGCATTCTAGACAAATGCTATGCCAACTGAGATACCTTAGATGTTATGGTAGTGCTATGTAGCACAAAGTTAATCTATCTCTAATTTAATAAATGAATAAGTTATTTTATTTTTTAGATAAATGTCATTTATTTATTAAGTTTTAATTTTTTTTTAAAACTATTATCAAACAAAAACATTATAATTATTTAAATTACTTACAATCAGACTTTAAAAAAATTTTCAGTCTTTTTCAATATTAATTATGCAAATTTGTTGATTGTAGCGCTTGATAATCATAGTGACTATTAGTAACACCTGATCGATACGCGCGTAAACGGTTAAACATACGATAAATTTAGAATTGAAAATTTTGTTCAATTTTTTATAATTAAAAATGAATAAAATAAAATATGTAAAAACTAATATTTTCAATATTATTGCCTATTCTTAAAAAGTGCCTAAATTGCAATTTCTAGCACATGTTTTAAAGTAGTTCAAGCATATAAAAAATAGCCTAATTCGAGAAAAGTAACACAATCTGGAAACCCTGACTAAAACTAACACAAAAATGACAAATCCTAATGTTTGCCGCCAATTTTATAAACCGCAAAGGCACAATAAAAAAATTTTTTAAACCTACAACTTTTCTATTGCACGCTTTTCTCTTCGACGTCAACTTTCGCCGGAAATCGCATTAATACCCAATTCACCCCTGCTAACGCATTTACTTTTTTTACGTTTATTATACGCCATTTTACCATTTCCAACTGTTCCCGTCCTGTTAACAATTTTCTTTTTTTTTTCCTAAAAATAAGTTAATTCGATTGATCTATAAGGCACAAATCAACTATAAAATTTAAAAAAATGACATGAACTTTTGTGGCCAAGTGTACATTCTGATTTGAAATAACGAAGCAAGTAATTGCAACAATAACTAACAACTCAATTTGATTATGCCTTTAAAATTTATATTACATATGTATCTATATACAATAAAATTTTTTATATCTATATCTAGATTTTAATTTATTTAGAGTAACTGTATCTGTATCTAGATTTATTTAAAAAGTATCTGTTCAGCACTGCCAAAAACTATCATTGCTAGAGTATTAAAATTGTATTAACTTTATATTTACTAGTGTTAATTAGATTCAGAGACATGGAAGAGGTAAATCAAAAGTAACTTAAAACGTTTTGTGTAGAAACGCACTTAATTTCCTAAACGTTAATAGGTCGGAACATTTGTTAAGAAAGTACTATTTTAATCAAACATTAAAGCAATGTTTGCTTTTTTATAACATAAGAACTATACTAGCAACTGAAAAATCAGCATACTGTTTTGATAAAGTGGGATTTTTCACACCATCCCGACAGTCGAATAACGACATTTAGCCGATCACGACACTAAACTTTAATCTATTCACATATACCCGTCTAGCAGCCCAGCATATCGGACTCGACCCACATTATGCAAATTTTTCTTCAGTCGCTTACGAACATGAAGCGGGATCAGTTACTAGCTTGTATCTTGTAATATATAGAAGTTTAAAAAAAAAAAGAAAAAATAGAATGCAATGGGTTCATTCAATGCTAATCTTTTTGAGGAGTTGAGAAGATATGAAGATAAATTATTTGTTTTGATAAACGATTTTCGTATCAGTATTGACGATTTCTCGCACAGATCAAAAACACTATTCAACGCAAGAACACATCATTCACAGAATGTATCCCCCTAAACATAAGTTGCGCTGGAAGAATGGAAAGTGCAGACTAGTGTATAAACGTACCGGTGTCGGGTAAAAATTTAAACCTCCAAAACACTGGCCCGGCTAGACTCCAACGACACGACAGTCGGTCACAGCACGCCACTGGGAGTTAAGAATTAATAAAATTATTAAAAACAGGAAACTATTGTGTTCCTGTTTCCAGTATCAGAAAATTTTTTTTTTTTATACTTTACAAATTAAAAAATTATACCTACTTTTGGACTCAATTCACTCCATAGAAGCGGTAATTTAATATCAACTATTTCATATTCCACAGGTATCTGTTCCGTAATAATTGTAAAATTGTCATTATGGTAATTTTGTAATAATTTAACTGCTTCCCAACTTGCATTTATTTCATGAAATCGAAAAGGTCCAAATCCAGTTACCAGAACAACATCTTTGTTACTATTTTGTAAATTTAAACTCATTTTAACTTATCAACAAATTTGATTAAATCAGCATTAAATTTTTGTATGTGTTAGTATATTCATATCAGTATATTTCTATTTTTATGAAATGATACTTAATCAAAATGGAAACCAAAATGTTTCTAAAATCTAATTATTTACTATGGAGGTTAGAATAGAAGGAGTGTTATCTCCATGTTATAAAAAGTGGCCCAAAATAGAGGAAAATTAAGATAGCGCTAGTGTACTGGAATACCAATTTTAAAGAAACTAAAAGTAGATATTAAAAGTAGACAAGGATAGGCTAACATCCGCTTTGTAAAGGCGGAATTTTTAAATGATTACATAAATCATATGAAACCTCAGATGTTAAAGAAGTAGGAAGACTATTTATTTAAGAAATTCCATGAATATAATAAACAATGAATTAGTGATGAATTTTCAAGTCACAATCAATTTGAAAAGTTAAAGGTATTTTAATAACAAAATTATAATTAAGAAACTTGCAGTAATATATATTTCAATTCATAAATTTTTTTTCAAAAAATTGAATAATCAAATTTTTATCGAAGATAGAAATTAAAAAATTGTTTGATAAAAATTTAATGAACCATAAATTGAATATTTCTATATTAAACTGTATATATATATTTTTTTTATGTATATTATTTTTTATTTATAAATAAAAATGATAACATTCAAAATGGGATTCAATGTGGTCTGTAATAAAAAGCAATAACAAAAAAAATATGATATAGAAAAGATTTTTATTCACTTTAAATTTTTATTCTGACAGTTTTTTTAAATATTGCACATTAAAAAACACTAAATATAAATGAATAGAAAATTATATATAACAAACAAAAATTATATTATACACAAAAAAACTAACATTGAGCTTAAAATATTTTTTTTTTTGCGGCAGGGTGGTGGGAAATGCATTGACGCTTAGAGTGTGCGACTCCTGGCCAGCCAGACTACCCACTAACCCCCCCCCCTTTTGGGACTTCGAGAGCTTGCTCATACCTCCGCAGGTTAAAAAATAACTATAACAAAACTTAACAAAATCACAGAATATCACAACACTGCCTAGTCAAATGAATTGACTAGGTAGGAATTTAATAACAAGATATAAAACCAATTAATAACCAAAATACTGGCAGTATGGAAATATCCCGAATCTTTTTTTTTAAGTCAGTAATCGATTTCTCAGGATCTACTAGTACTTGCTGTTCTTGTGGCTCTATAATATTGTTTTCCGGTTGCGGTTGAAAGTCGTTTTCAATTTGTTCTTGAAAATCTGTTAAACTATTATCGACTGGCGGTTCGATTTTTATCTGATGTGACTAATTTTCTGCGCTTTCTACTTGTTGAGACTCATGATTAAACTGCTGTAACGGTTCCGATAGTGATTGATCTTGATGTTCAATTGTTGGTAAAGCATTTTTGTGCAGTTGTTTATTATGTAAATAAATCAAATTAATATCATTGCCCACAATAATTTTATCATACATTTTTATTTCGTCTTTCTTGAAATGATGTTGACAAATATAGTCTGTATCTTTTAAATATATGCCTAAACACGTTGTCCAATTTTTTAACCTTGCAGGTGACTGTTTAGTAGAAAGAAACAAATAATTATAATAAAAAATTATCAATTACCAATAAACTTAGTGATATAATTTAGTGAAAATAATAGTGATATAATTTTTAAGAATTTATATTTGATTTCCAATGAAATTTATTTTATTATATTTAGTGACTTCTCCTTTTTTTTTTGAACAATTTTGTACAGATGGGCAATTTTTAATTGCACAAACTTTTCCCATATTACATGAAATCATATATGCACGCTACAATAATAAAAACTCTCTGCTATCTATAAAAATGGCACAATTTACAATAAAGTTTTTAGGTTATACTACTTCCGGTTGGCAACTTCACTTCATTCTATAGTAACTATCTTCAGAGCAAGTCCACCTTCTCACGAGCGCTATTGTGGCCATTCACTAATTTTCCGTTTTTCGCGGACACTTTTTGAGTTTAACAGCCATAAGAGATAACACTCCTTCTATTTCTAACCTCCATATTATTTACTTAATTTTATCTCATTGTGTAATATTGTGCAAGATTATTACATACAGAATGATTCCACAGCAAATAGGTACTGTATTTAATTCATGACATACCCCTTACATATTTTAAATACAAATTATATAATTATTTTATTCATTCAAAATCTTTTATTTCTGTATTTTCAAAAAAGATTTAATAAATATATATTGGGTGCATTCGTCTTGGACGCTCACACACTTTCAGCGCGCTCAATCGTCATTTTCAGCGTTCGACTTGGCGCTGTGAGTGTCAAATAGTCACACTTGCGGCTGAATTCATGAAGTACAGACACTTACTCACAGACACTTACTCCACATGGGTAGGGCAGCAAAAGCGTGAGCGCTAAATCTTACTATTTATCAAAACGAATGCTACGTGAGCGTAAGCTAACCAAACTTTTGTTATATTTATTCAAGTACTTAAAATTAAAATCGTTGACAAATCAGTAAAAATGGCTAACTATTACCCAGATTATTTTCGAACGATTTAAATGATTCAGAATCTGGTAAAACGTATACTATTTCTGTTACTTTCGACGAAATAAAACGTCGCCATGTTGATACAAACTAACGCTCACAATGTCCAAAACGAACGATATTTTCAAATCGATTCTGAGCGTTCGTAGGCCAACATGAACACCAATATATTGTGGTTATAAGCGTGAGCGCTCAAAGCGTGTGAGCGTCCTAGACGAATGCACCCATAGAAGCTCATATCATGACTTTTTCCGTTCCCACAATATGGTAGCTAATAACTATGGAGGTTAGAGATAGAAGGAGAGCTATCTCCATGTTATAAAAAGTGGCCCAAAATAGAGGAAAATTAAGATGGCGCTAGTGTATTGGAATACCAATTTTAAAGAAACTAAAAGTAGATATTAAAAGTAAACAAGGACAGGCTAACATCCGCTTTGTAAAGGCGGAATTTTTAAATTATTGAATATAATAAACAATGAATTAGTGATGAATTTTCAAGTCACAATTTGAAAAGTTAAAGGTATTTTAATAACAAAATTATAATTAAGAAACTTGAAGTAATTTATATTTCAATTCATAAATTTTGTTCAAAAAATGAATAATCAAATTCTTATCGAAGATAGAAATTAAAAAATTGTTTGATAAAAATTTAATGAAGCATAAATTGAATATTTCTATATTAAACTGTATATATATTTTTTTTATGTATATTATTTTTTATTTATAAATAAAATGATAAAATTCCAAATGGGATTCAATGTGGTCTGTAATAAAAAGCAATAACCAAAAAATTATGATATAGAAAAGATATTTATTCACATTAAATTTTTTTTCTGACAGTTTTTAAAAAAATAGAAAATTTTATATAACTTAAACAATTTTGAACAGGTGGGCAATTTTTAATTGCACAAACTTTTCCCATATTACATGAAATTATATAAACGCGCTACAATAATAAAAACTCACTGCTATCTATAAAAATAGTATAACTCAATTACAATTCACAATAAAGTTTTTAGGTTATGGAAAATAAGTCAACTATACTACTTCCGGTTGGCAACTTCACTTCGTTCTACAGTAACTATCTTCAGAGCAAGTTCACCTTCTTACGAGCGCCATTGTGGCCATTAACTGAACCCTAATTTTCCGTTTTTCAGGAACACTTTTTGAGTTTAACAGTCAACTCTCCTTCTATCTCTAACCTCCATACTAGTAACCTAACTAACCAGAGGGCAATAGAGTATGTATTTATATTATATATATCTGTTAGAACCACAATCCGTCGCAGTCGCTGACAAACTGTCGGCTGAATAATATCGAAGTGGGGATGCAGCTAATTGTTTCTTTTTTTAAAATACAGTTTATTATTTTTAAAAAAAGATTGTATATAAAATTTTTCAGCATTAAAAATAAATAATTTTTTTTATATTTAAGTTATTTAATTTAATTGTTACCTAAAAGTAAATAAATAATTGCAGTTTTTATATTACTTTAGATATATTGTTTTGTAACTCGGTAACAAATTCGAAATTTTTTATTAAATTTATTATTTAACTCTTACGAAATTGTAAAAATTTGGCATTCAAAAGAAGTGTATTTATTAAAATGATATTTTTGCAAAATAAACAAAAAAAAGACTTTTAAACATTTGTATATCCAGAATATGTAAATATACAAGGTATATTAAGTTTAGTCCCGACTTTGTAACGCTTGAAAATATTAATCCTTGACAAAAATTCTTCACAAAGGTATTCATAAAATGACGTAATTCGGCCATTTCCGCCCGTCTGTTCGTGAAACTGATAACTCAAAAACGAAAAGAGATAACGAGCTGAAAATTTTTTTGTGTATTCTAGAGTAAAAAAATACGGTCAAGTTCGTTAATGGGCAAAATCGGAACGTGTTTCCCCCCGCTAGGAGGGGGAGAAATATACGTTTTTGAAACCGTAAAAGATAGAAAACAAATTTGTTAAAAAATCTTCTTCTCTTCACGATAACTCAAGAACGAAAAAAATAACAAGCTGAAATTTTTTTATGTATTCTATAGCAAAAAAGTAAGGTCAAGTTCGTTAATGGGCAAAATCGAGCCATGTTTGGGCAAAATTGGCAAAACTGCCTTTCTTTGAAACCGCAAGAGATATAACAAAAATTGAATAACAAAGAATCTTCTTCTTTTTTAACCTTTGTTTGAAAATTTTTTCCATAAACTCAATAGTTTTCTCATAATTTTTGCTCAAAAGTTCCTCGGAAAGCGAAAAATATGCCCATCTTTAAAACCATAAAAGATTTTTTTTTTAATTGTGGGAGAATTCAAAAATTATTAGTCCGTTTTTTTCTTTCATTTTTAGCGAATTTCCTCCAAAGCTATTGTTTTTGCACCAATGTTGGAATTTCGTAAAAGTTTCTTCAAATGTCCATCGATCCTACCTACATTTTAAAAAAAGTACATATATATATATATATATATATATATATATATATATATATATATATATATATATATATATATAATTTTATATATATTTTCTCGTGTGGAGTTGCTGATCTCGGGCGCCTCCCCAGTTGGCGGATAGAAGAATGCTCACCAGATATGGTGGGTACCGAGGAAATAAATTACTCGGGGCGGACCAAAACAGCAACTGCTGCCTTGAGCTAGGGATGTGAGTATCCAAAGGCTAAGGGAGTTAACCCTTACAGAAAAATCCGCAAGCTGGGAGGCGAAGTATTAAATCCCTTCATCACAGCAAAATAATAAAAACCCATGGGAAATGAGTGATGATAAAGAACAACTATCCCAGGTGGGTACCCTGTTGAGGAATAATCTCAGCGCTGATTCCGACCGGGTGAAAGCCCTGATGGTCGGCGCTGGGCCCACGGATTCTGGGATGGTTCAATCTCACTTTCTACTACGTACACCTGTAACGAACAAACAGCCCTCGATGGCTGGAAATGATACCAGGGTAAATAGTGCAGCAAATAGTCCGTTTAACCCAACGAAAATCCTGATAAGTTCACCTCCAAGATCTCAATCATGCGGAGACTTGAGAAGCCCAGAGTATCACACAGTAAATGAGGATAAGAGGGGTACCAAAAGACGCAGAACTCCTTCTCCAAAACATGAAAGTAACCTTAAGCTAAGTTACGGAATGGATATATATAATCTGATACAGAATCCTGTGGAAAAAATCTGATAAAAACTCATAAAAACTATGAGAAATAGAAGCTATGAGAAATCGCAATGTTTTTGTCCCTTGAAAAAACTTACAAAATCTCATAATAAAATAAATAATAAATTCATTTATTTGACGTAAATCAAGTACAAATCCTTCAAACATTTCTTACAAAAAGAAAAAAAAATACAAATAGCTAAAACTAAATATTATATGCATGATGGCTTAGTAGAGATATGTCTGCCTTTTTATCAATATATGTCGCAGATACGTCGTTATAGTTTTCATAATCTCTAAACTCGAGCAGTTAAGAATAGACTGAGTTGTAGTTAGTCCCAGTTTATACAGTTCCTCTCTTTCTTTGCCTGCAGTTCCTGGACAGTCCTCTATCAGATGCTTCACGCTTTCTGCCGACTCACACAACACACATATTCTAACTCAATCCACTTTCATACTTTCCCACTTAAACCCGTACATTCTAAAATTCGCAATCAGATATCTCTCACTTCTATTACACACATTCACATATCTAGCATCTTGTTTATAATGATCTAAGGATATAAAGGTGCTTAGACTCTCTTTCATTCTAATATCATTCAAACTTTCACGTATCGCTAACTCTTCAATTTCTCTCTTAATCTTTGATCTCACACAGCTCTCATCCAATTCATTCAATCCTCTTTCGTTCATTATATCTCTTATTCTACCCAAAGTACCCTCAGTCAAACAGATTATTTGCAGCTCCTTGTTGCTATTATTAACCCTATTGCGGTAATTAAAAGCCTTTGCCATGCAGTAATACTCCACACTCCTAATGCCCATTTCAATATTAACTGCAGAGTTGGGAATGGATTTTGTTGTTTATAGTTATTACCATTTCCAACCCACAACTCGCTTCCATAAGTTAATATTGGAATTATTAAAGTATTGCACATTTTCAAAATCACATTTATAGGGAAATTTTCATATCTGTACACATATCTTCTAACACTCATTAAAACTTTCATTGCCTTTTCAGTCATACGTTCCACATGCTCCTTTCATTTCCCGTTACTACACATCACTATACCCAAATATTCAAAACTACTTACATTCTCAACAATCACTTCTTTATACCTCCATACTTCATTCATACTACTTTTTCGTCCATTCGTCACTATCATCATTTTTGTTTTTTTAACATTTACATTCAACAACCATCTTTCACAATACTCCTCTAAACCTTTTAAAAACCTTCGCATACCTCCAACTGTTTTTGAAATAAACACCACATCATCTGCGTAAGATAATATTTTTATTTCTTTACCATTAATACATGGTGATGTGGTGTTTATTCCCTCCATCCATTCATACATATCATTTATATATACCAAGAAAAGAAGTGCCGATAAGTGACAACCTTGCCTAAGACCTTGAAAAGTCTTTAAGTCTGGGCTTACATATCCGTTTCCCAATCAAATACAACACGCAGTGGACTGATATATTGAATTAAGTATTTCAATCATGTGGATTGTCATTCCGATATTTACAAGTTTATTCCACAAAAGATGTCTATTTACTTTATCGAATGCCTTCTCAAAATCTATGAAGCATAGATAAGTTTTGGTTCTTTTCAAAGCCAATGACTTGTCTATGATTATAAAATCTCATAAAACTATTTTCTCATAAAAAGAACGAGGAAAAAAATCTTTATCAGAATCTATAAGAAGTTGAAGTTAAAATTTGAAGTTATGAGTTTTTATGAGTTCTCATAAAACATTTGTCTTGCAATTCCTATGAGTTTTTATAAGGAAAGTTCAAGACAATCAAACATCAGTTTTTATAAGAATGAATCAGATAATTCAAGCAGTATTCTTATCAGTTTCTATAAGAATTCTCCTTTTAACTATTTATATGGAAATTATTTATATACGATTTTATTATGACAATTCTTATGAGTCCACTATACTATAAAGCTAGAAGTGAAGCTGACTGACTGACTGATCTATACAAACTCTAAGGCACGTCTAGACATGATAGAAAGATGAGGTTTTTTGCATTCGACGCGAAATTGCTTGAAACCAACGAGCAAAAACCTGAAAACTTAAGGTTTTTCATTGCAACCCCCCGGAAAATCGGAAAAACATCCCCCAAAAACTTTTTACAATTCATGCAATGTTATTTTCTGTGACGCGGAGCCAAGGCCGAAGGCCGCCATTGTGGTCAAGGGGGGTACCCTCCTTGCGAGCAGAGCGAGTACTCATATGGAAAGTGTAGGACAATCAAAAGTATTTAAGAGTTAAAAAAATATTTACAAGATTAATTAATTTAATAAAATGATTTTAATAGTGGATATCTCTTCCTCATTGACGAACTTGTTTAATTTACTTTTATGATTTTAATCTTTTATTATGATTATTATTATGTAAATTATGTTTAATTAACTAATTGTAGTGCACCATACCAACCAACATTAATGTGAGAACAATGCAATGATTTGTATCACAATAACTACTTGTACAATCGTAGAACACCATACTACGTAATCATTACCCCTTCGATCAGAAGATCAGTCAACCAATTAAATATTTACTTATTAATTATACTTATTAAAATTAATATATTTAAAAAAATAATAATAATAAGATCCAATTATTAATTGGCGGAGCGATACGCAATATTTTGTAACCATGACATCAGTGAACCTCAAGTAGACAGATGTACGTTCGTTAGCGTAATACTGGTAATTAGTGATGGGACTGGTTTGGATAAAATACAATTTTTATTCTAACCATGCTTACGCCGAACTTGTTAATTGATCAACTATTTACTATAATAATATATCAGTTTTTTAAAGAAAAAATCCATTAAAGATTGTCTTATACAACAAATTGTCTTATACATTCTTAAATTCTTCATATATATATATATATATATATATATATATATATATATATATATATATATATATATATATATATATATATATATATATATATTAATTTAAAGACATTTATTAATTTACTAATTAACAGGCTAGAAAAATTAACTTTTGTTAACAAATACTAATGTATTCAAATAAATATTTATATATTTTCAATGGCTAACGATGGAGATTTCTTCACGTTCTCGCTGTTGCTCCCCTCTCACGACTGACGACTCAGATGATATTTACCTCAACAACAGCATTTTCTTCTTTCTTTTCTAAATTTTAAAAATAAATTAACATAATTACAAATAATATTTACATTTTTTCCAAAATCGATTTAATTTTATTTAAAGAGTCAGCGGCAAATGTTTTTTGTAAATCACTTTTATCAGCTGATAGAAACTACAAACATTTGATTTTGACAATTTTGAGATTGTTTGAAACAATCATGTCAAATTCTTTTTGAACAGGAAGTATTTAATTCACGAGAAAATTCATTTTCGACGTTTATTTCAAGATTAGTGATTTTTGAATTCATCAATAAAAAGGGAGATTTTAACCAATTTTAGGAAACCACTTTTACAATAAATTGATACGAATAAAAAAGTTTGAAACAAAAGATGTTTGATTTTATGAGATAAACCTTTTTTTATATGACTACTATTATAAAAAAATGGTTAATCGTAATCTCATAAATAAGAATTATATTATTCAATAACTAATGAGTCACAAGCAAAATCTGAAGTGTCTTAATTGAATAAATGTGTGCGAATTAAAAAAAAAATTAATTAATGTTGGCTATTCGTAACGAGACTATTAATAATAAAGAATATTACATTTAGCTAAAATTATAATTTTATTTCATAATTAAACCAACAATTATATATTTTTTTAAAATACAATTTAATTTAAATTACCTTATTTATTGATGATAATCGTAAAAATATCGATAGTGTTATCTTCAAGAAATTTTTCCTTGGGTCGTGCTTCAGATATATCTCATATGCTGCTGGTGGAAATCGTATTCGTCCACCCTTCGGAATTGACTCAGCAAGTTTTTCTTGTAAATCTAAATATATATAATAAAGTTTTAAGAAATTTGTTTATTCTTTTCAATATATTTTAAAATTGTAATAGTTTTTTGTTTTTTAAACGAAGCTAATGATCGGCATTTTTTAAAATAATTTGTATGCTTTACACAAAATATTTACTAAATTTTCGTATTATTTATATACTAAATATTAATTTATTATCATAAAGGATTATATTTTCATAAAATATTATGAAAAAACATTCACATTAAATAAAATTAATTTCATCAACTAAAAGAAATTCAAAGTTATAGCCGTAAAAATGATTTTTACAAAAATGATTTTTACACATTTTTATACTTACCTTGTTTTATGAATTCACAATTTACGAATGATAACTTCTTTAATTTTAACAGAAAATATTTTTAGATATTTTATATAAATTTAAAATTGTTTACTTGAAACACATGAATTATCACAATTAATAAATTTCAACAAAGCATGAAGTATGAAACCAATAGATCTTATCATTTCAATTCACTTAAATCGAATGCAAGAACAAGAAGAAGCATGCAAAAATATTCGTTCAAGTATAGTATAGTGTTGCATTCCCACCTTTGACACCAATTTTTATGTTGCGTCCTTTTGTGCAAAATTGGTTGTTGCAGGTGATGAATGTCCGCTGCCACCAGAGCAGTTGATTAAAGCTCAACTTCGTAGGCTTATTTAATTTCAAATATTCGACGTCTCAAATACTTGACCATAACCAATTGGAAAATTTGATATTACCCAAATGTTTCCAATTTAATACGAGTAATATTTTGGTTAATAAATATTACAAGAATGGTAGATAAGTCAGTAATAAAACAAAACACTTAAAAAACTTAATTTAATTTATTTACTAGTTACTTAATTAATTTTGACTGAATTGATTGTTGAAATTTGAATGCTTGATTGTTAAATTAATCGGATTTAATATCCGATTCTAATTTAAATTACATTTTGACTGATTGTATTTAAATCTAAATCTATTTGAAATCTAAAATATATTTGTGAGGTGATTTACAGAGGTTTTTATATGCGAAAATCGACTTAGTTAAAATATATTTGTGTTACACGCGCTATAATAATTTCTTCAACAAATGTATTTATGCTGATTTTGCAAAACTTGCCTAGTGACTTTTTAGTATTAAATAAATTTTTGTTATTACAAATTCTTTTGATTGCAAAATACATTCAATAATAATTATGCCATTAAACTTAAATAATTATAAAAAGGTTTTATCGAGTTACGCAACACCTCCCCTCATAGAAAAAGATTCAAATAATTTTAAAAATATTTGAATCGTTTAATTACAAAAAATAAAACGTATAAAAATATAAAATATGAATAAAGAAAAATATGAATTTAAAAAATTTAATTTTACAAATGAAACTTTATGATTGTCTTTGATGATTAATTTATCAGTAATATATTAATTGTAAACGCTGATTAATCCACACCAATTAAAGATAGTACTTCCTTAATAATTTTAAAAAAAATATTTGAATCGTTAAAATTACAACAACAAAAATAACACGAATAAAAATATAAAATATGAATATAAAAAATATGAATTTAAAAAAAATTAATTTTACAAATGAAACTTTATGATTGTCTTTGATTATTCATTTATCAGTAAAACATATTAATTTTAAACGCTGATTAATCCGCAATACTTCCATTCCACAAAATATTACTTCCATTGTATAAAAACAAAAAAAAAGTTCATTAGTGACACAATTTCTTCGACATGCTGCATTTTGATGACCCATTGATTTAGACCAAGTAGTTTAGAACAAGTGTGCTTTCCAGGTTTGTTGCTCCATTTATCTGATTATGGTTGATTGTGTGCAAACCCAGTTTTTCATGGAAACTTCTTTACAATGTTAAGTGATCTCAAAAAATATTGTTGGATATAGGAATATGAATTAGGAATACTTAGGGAGTTGGCAATGTAAATCATAATCATTTCGTTTCGTTTTTGTTTTATTATTTCTAGGGATGCTAGATTATTTGATTAACTTTTTTATTTCGAAATCCGTATTCGTTGTGATGGGTTCGATTATAAAGTTTTTTGTTTATTTTTATGGGTTTCGTGAAATTTATAGCAATGTTAGTGAAAGTTTTAGAATTAATATTATTGGAATGGCATAGAGGTTTTAACTTCAATATACAATTAAAGAAAGCTTCGTTAGTTATTGACTTTGAGTTAAATTGTTTTACAGATGAGAATAGTATTCGCTGCTTAATGTGTTTTGAATTAATTATTTTAACGTCTTGTTTTTTACTTCTAGACGATGGGTGTTTTGACGATTGAATGATAGCTTCATTAGGATTGGAAGGTTTTAAATTATCTTTTAAAATGATTTTGTAATTTTTATCTGATTCGATTTCAACTTGTTTTACGTTAAATGGATTAGGATTTTCGCTCGGGTGCATTACTGGTATTTCGTTTATGGTTTCAGGAATAAAGTTTGGAAATGAAATGTCAGTAGAGTCTGTTTTTGAAAGGGAAATATCTTTGTCTTCTATTACGTCATTTAGACTATTCATTTGAATCTGAGATTCTTGATGAGGAGGTATTATATTTTCATCTTTATCTTTATTGAAGATTATTTTAATATTTCTGTCATTAATAGTCCAGTCATTATTAAATAAATTTTGTTTATTAAATTCCGGAGTGTAGTTTGAATTAGTGTAGTGCAGAGGATTAAGACTTTTAGCAACGTAATGTTGAGCATTTGGATTTTGGTAATGTTGTAGGTTAGAATTGCGATTATACTGTGAGTTTGGATTTCGATAGTACTGTGGATTAGAATTTCGATATTGTTCTGGGTTGGAATATTGATAATGCTGAGAGTTTGACTTTCGATAGTGCTGTGAGCTAGGATTTTGATAGTGCTGTGAGATAGGATTTCGATTTTGTTGTTGGTTATAGTTACGATGTGGGTTATAAGAATGAGGTTGATGATTCGGATTTGATTAAGGTTGGAAATATTGTAAATTTGTTTGATGAATTTGCATATTAAGAAATTTTTCTTCTGATATCGCTACAGAATAGGCTTCATTAAGGGACGAAAATTCCTTTAATCTTAGAACTCGCGATATTTCTCGATTACTATGTAATACAAATCGTCTTAGTGCGGTTTCTTTGATAATAGCCGTTTTACCTTTTAATTCTGTAGGGTCAGAATTTTGAATTGCAATCAAACATTTAGTAGTCAATTTTTCAAGCCTAGAGAAATATGTGGAAATATCCTCATACGTTCCTTGTCTAGAAGTTTGTAGGTCTTCTAGAAGTTGAGAAATATGAATATGATCAACATATAAAATTCTTAAACTATTTTCTAGTTCTTCGAATCCTGATATGTCATTCATGTTTAACTGTGCCTTTACATATGGCGAAATTCTAGAGATTATGAAAAAGTATATTAAGGGTTGTTGAGGTTTACTAGCTAATTGCATAGCATTTTTTGCATTAGAGATAAAATGAGGAAATTAATCACGATCGCCGTTAAACGGTGTTATTAATGATGTTAAAAAATCTATAGTTGGAGATTCAAGATATTGCTTGGAATTGCAATTTGATTGTACGTAAGAAATAAGGCATTTTTGTAGTTTTTATGTTTTGTTTATGAGAGAAAAAAAATTATTTGTAATAATAATATTTATAAGGGTTCCGTAGGGAAAAGAAATTATATTTATTATTTTAAATATATGATTTTTGATCATTTGAAAGTAACAACAATACAAAAATGATTTTGATAGATGTAGGATTTCAGAAAACAATACAAAAAATTGATTTAGAATTATTTGAAATTATATTATTTTGTGTATTGTTGAGTTTTGAGTTTGATATGAATTAGTATAACAATACAAAAAATTGATTTAAAATTATTTGAAATTATATTATTTTGTGTATTGTTAGTTTTGAGTTTGATATGAATTAGTATAACAATACAAAAAATTGAATTATAATTATTTTGATTAGTATGATTTTGTGTATTGTTGAGTTTTAAATTTGATATGAATTAGTATAACAATACAAAAAATAGAATTAGAATTATTTGGATTTGTATGATTTTGTGTATTGTTGAGTTTTGAATTTCATATGATTTAGAATTACAATACAAAAAATAGAATTATAATTATTTGAATTAGTATGACTTTGTGTATTGTTGAGTTTTGATATGAATTAGTATAACAATATAAAAAATAGAATTAGAATTATTTGGATTTGTATGATTTTGTGTATTGTTGAGTTTTGAATTTCATATGATTTAGAATTACAATACAAAAAATTGAACTAGAATTATTTGAATTAGTATGATTATGTGTATTGTTGCGTTTTGAATTTTATATGATTAGTATAACAATACAAAAAATTTGAATTAGAATTATTTGAATTAGTATGTATTTGTGTATTGTTGAGTTTGGAAATTTATATGAATTAGTATAATAATACAAAATATTGAATTATTATTATTTGAACTAGTATGATTTTGTGTATTGTTAATTTTTGAAATTTGATGAGATTTAGATATTGTTGAGATTTGAATATTGTTGAGATTTAGATAATGTTGAGATTTAGCTAGTTGAGATTTTGTGTTTGGAAAGTTTTTCAGTTTTGGAATTTAATGAGATCAAATTAAGTAATTGTAAATGAATGTTTTCTTCCGACTTACCTGGGTTCGTTTTTCAACCAAATCACTGGAGTAAACTGCTGACACAATTGTTCTTTTACCAAGTCTATGTTGGGGTTTGCGAACTTGAGTCCAGCGTGTTGAATATCCCACCGCTGCCACCAATTTTTATGTTGCGTTCCCACCTTTGACACCAATTTTTATGTTGCGTCCTTTTGTGCAAAATTGGTTGTTGCAGGTGATGAATGTCCGCTGCCACCAGAGCAGTTGATTAAAGCTCAACTTCGTAGGCTTATTTAATTTCAAATATTCAACGTCTCAAATACTTGACCATAACCAATTGGAAAATTTGATATTACCCAAATGTTTCCAATTTAATACGAGTAATATTTTGGTTAATAAATATTACAAGAATGGTAGATAAGTCAGTAATAAAACAAAACACTTAAAAAACTTAATTTAATTTATTTACTAGTTACTTAATTAATTTTGACTGAATTGATTGTTGAAATTTGAATGCTTGATTGTTAAATTAATCGGATTTAATATCCGATTCTAATTTAAATTACATTTTGACTGATTGTATTTAAATCTAAATCTATTTGAAATCTAAAATATATTTGTGAGGTGATTTACAGAGGTTTTTATATGCGAAAATCGACTTAGTTAAAATATATTTGTGTTACACGCGCTATAATAATTTCTTCAACAAATGTATTTATGCTGATTTTGCAAAACTTGCCTAGTGACTTTTTAGTATTAAATAAATTTTTGTTATTACAAATTCTTTTGATTGCAAAATACATTCAATAATAATTATGCCATTAAACTTAAATAATTATAAAAAGGTTTTATCGAGTTACGCAACAATAGACACGCTTTTTTCTCATGTGGCCATTTAATGTTTAGTCAATTCTTGTAACATATAATCGGTTTCAGATAACCGACAAATAATCAAATAAATTGAATCGTTTATTTTTAAAAGATAACATGTCCATTATTTAAAATGATTTTTTTGTGGTTCATTAGAGATTGGAGGTGTTTCCATTTGCCTATTCTTCGCAGGGTACTCGTTACATTTTCAAAACATAACATGTCCGAGACCTCAGATGTCTAATAAACCACAAAAAACCCGTTTTCAATTATTAAATTTTTTAACTTCTTAGACATTTTTCAATTATTCTAATATTAAGAGAGATAAACCAAATTTTATTTCCCCCGCCCTCTAAAAAGTCCCATTCCCGATTATGTCCATTAACGAAATTTGTCTTTCAAATGCCTGAATAAACTTAAATACCTGTTTTCATTCGAATCGGATAAAAACCGTGATCGCTAGAGTGATTACAGATATATATATATATATATATATATATATATATATATATATATATATATATATATATATATATATATATATTATATAAATATATATATATATATATATATATTTATATATATATATATATATATATTTATACAACCATATTTTCTATGTATATATAAATATATAATTTATATATATATATATTATATATACATAAAAAAAAATAAATATTATAGTTTATTTGTTTATTTCAAACCGACAATAGTATTAGAATATTAGATTTACAATTTTATGGTCCATCTATAATCTATATAAATATACAATAAAATCAGAGGTGGGCAGGAGTTGACTCCGTCAAGCTCTGAGTGAGAGGTAGGGAAGAGAGATAGAGTTAATACAGGGTACCTACCAATTATTAACATTTTCATTTTTTAATTAAAACATTTTCTGAAAAAAATATAATAATACCAAATCTTTTTTATGGTCACTATTATACAAAGTAAATAATACAATCATTCAATACATACTCTGGAATTTTGGGCTGGTAATTTGGGTCATAAAATATACCTTTTTAGTATATATCATATTTGTGTATGAATAAAATAAAAATATATAAAAAATATATATAAATCTTTTGAACCTTTAAGTTTACCGCTGGACCATTGTAATAAAAGAGGGAAATTTTTGCAAAGGATAATTTAAATAGAATTATAGTTTTGGAAATTCCAAATAATTTGTCTAAATATTTTACTATTCATATCCGAGAACTAATAAAGAATTTATTAATTAAATTAAATACTGATATGAAAAAATTAACTCGTCAACCAGGAATCGAACCTCGGGCCTCTGGATAACTAGTCCAGTGTGCTCGATTCCTGGTTGACGAGTTAATTTTTTCATATCAGTATTTAATTTAATTAATAAATTCAATGACAATGAAATGTGTCGGGTATACGCTATAGTCTTCTACAGTTTGTCATACGTAACCGAAAGGAATTTGGACAAACACTTGTATGTTGACACGAAAGTATACACAAATAAACAAATATTAATAAAGAATTATTTACCTGATTTAATTATTTTTTCTTCGTATGGAGTATGCTCAGTACAGTGTCATGAGAATTTGATGAATTAAGTTAAATTTTACATAAAGTGGGAATTTGAGTTCTTCGAGTTAGTTATTGTTATTATTATTATTATGTTTTTTGGTGTATCTCTCCATACTGTAAAAGATATTATTTAAACAATAAATATTTTATAAAACTATTTCTAAATTGATTGAATAAATTATTGGGCAATAATCGGTAGGACAACCTGTATTGAAACATCGTTCCGTCTTGCTTCAAAACATACCTTCTTTACTTACTCTCACCCAGCTTATGGAGAGCCCGTAAGGCTCAGACGGGCTGCATGTGCCCGCCTCTGCAATACAACATGGTATATGAATATATCAGTATATGACTATAATTGTAGACTTTAGGGGTAGGGCGTAGGCAGTTAGTACAGTTTATTGTAAATCAGAGGTGGGCAGGAGATGACTCGGCCAAGCTCTGAGTGAGAGGTAGGGAAGAGAGATAGAGTTAATACAGGGTAACCTACCAATTATTAATATTTTCTTTTTTTAATTAAAACATTTTCTGAAAAAAATATAATACCAAATCTTTTTTATGGTCACTATTATACAAAGTAAATAATACATACAATCATTCAATACATACTCTGGAATTTTGGGCTGGTAATTTGGGTCATAAAATGTACCTTTTAGTATATATCATATTTGTGTATGAATAAAATAAAAATATATAAAAAATATATATAAATCTTTTGAACCTTTAAGTTTACCGCTGGACCATTGTAATAAAAGAGGGAAATTTTTGCAAAGGATAATTTAAATAGAATTAAAGTTTTGGAAATTCCAAATGATTTGTCTAAATATTTTACTATTCATATCCGAGAACTAATAAAAAATTATTTACCTGATTTAATTATTTTTTCTTCGTATGGAGTATGCTCAGTATAGTGTCATGGGAATTTGATGAATTAAGTTAAATTTTACATAAAGTGGGAATTTGAGTTCTTCGAGTTAGTCTACTTTGAATTGAAAAAGTGAAAAGTACTTTTTGTAGTAGTGGAAATTATTTTTCGCATAGTTTGTTTTTCAAAAAAAATAAAATATTGACTATACTATAGACGATACTATATAATTATTGGGCAATAATCGGTAGGACAACCTGTATTGAAACGTTCCGTCTTGCTTCAAAACATACCTTCTTTACTTACTCTCACCCAGCTTATGGAGAGCCCGTAAGGCTCAGACGAGCTGTCTGTGCCCACCTCTGGTGTAAACTCGTACTTACAAATCATTTAATAAATCGAACGTACACACTCACTATTTATACCAGAGGTGGGCAGGAGATGACTCGGCCAAGCTCTGAGTGAGAGGTAGGGAAGAGAGATAGAGTTAATACAGGGTACCTACCAATTATTAATATTTTCTTTTTTTAATTAAAACATTTTCTGAAAAAAATATAATAATACCAAATCTTTTTTATGGTCACTATTATACAAAGTAAATAATACAAGCAATCATTCAATACATACTCTGGAATTTTGGGCTGGTAATTAGGGTCATAAAATGTACCTTTTTAGTATATATCATATTTGTGTATGAATAAAATAAAAATATATAAAAAATATATATAAATCTTTTGAACCTTTAAGTTTACCGCTGGACCATTGTAATAAAAGAGGGAAATTTTTGCAAAGGATAATTGAAATAGAATTAAAGTTTTGGAAATTCCAAATGATTTGTCTAAATATTTTACTATTCATATCCGAGAACTAATAAAAAATTATTTACCTGATTTAATTATTTTTTCTTCGTATGGAGTATGCTCAGTATAGTGTCATGGGAATTTGATGAATTAAGTTAAATTTTACATAAAGTGGGAATTTGAGTTAGTCTACTTTGAATTGAAAAAGTGAAAAGTACTATTTGTAGTAGTGGAAATTATTTTTCGCATAATTTGTTTTTCAAAAAAAATAAAAGTAGTGAATTTAATAATGTAGAGGACATCGCAAGCAGTCTTGGATAAGTTCAGATTATTATTATTATTATTGTTATTATTATTATTATGTTTTTTGGTGTATCTCTCCATACTGTAAAAGATATTATTTAAACAATAAATATTTTATAAATCTATTTCTAAATTGATTGAATAAATTATTGGGCAATAATCGGTAGAACAACCTGTATTGAAGCATCGTTCCGTCTTGCTTCAAAACATACCTTCTTTACTTACTCTCACCCAGCTTATGGAGAGCTCGTAAGGCTCAGACGAGCTGTCTGTGCCCACCTCTGTTGTAAATATATCAATTGTTTATTTGAGTTTTTTCCAACATCTGGACATGTTGCTATAATATTGAAAAATGATAAAGAAAGTTTTATCTTATAATCTTGATAGTTGTACAATCGATAACGTAAAAATCCATTGTGAAAATAAAAAATGAAGATTAATTTATTAAAAATAATCCACAATAAGAATTAATTAAATTAAATACTTATATGAAAAAATTAACTCGTCAACCAGGAATCGAACCTCGGGCCTCTGGATAACTAGTCCAGTGTGCTGCCTGTACACCAAAGACGATTGTGATGTGACAGCCAACTTTTTCATATTATTCTAATTTTTGTTTTATTTATTAGATAGTATTTACTTCTTTCTGAAGTGATTTGTTTATTAATATTTGTTTGTTTGTGTATACTTTCGTGTCCACATAACGTTGTTTGTCCAAATTCTTTTCGAATACGTATGACAAACTGTAGAAGACTATAGCGTATACTCCGACAAATTTCATTGTCATTGAATTTATTAATTAAATTAAATACTTATATGAAAAAATTAACTCGTCAACCAGGAATCGAACCTCGGGCCTCTGGATAACTAGTCCAGTGTGCTGCCTGTACACCAAAGACGATAAGAATGATACACAATAAGAATGTTTGGGCAATATGGGCAAAACTGCCCATCGTTGAAACCGTATGAGAAAGAAAAAAATGTAACGACAAAAAATTTTCCTTTTATAAAAATAAACAACTTTTGTAATAAACTTTGTTATATAAATTCAGTATATACCGGGTATTTAAGAAATTAAATCAGTTAGTTGTTATTTTTACTTGTTGAAATTAAATTTAAAATTTTTGCCCCAATTCCCAGAACAATTATTTGAATTTTATAAATACGTATTTCGACTACAAAGTAATCATCATCAGTATGAATTGAGAGGTTTGAAGGGATTGCGCATACATAGGTTTCACATTACGATTTTCTAGGGGTTGCGATGAAAAAATTAAAGTTTATCGAATAACCCCATTAGTTTGAAAAAATTCTCCACCAAATGCAAAAAACCCTATCTTTCTAGGGTTGTTTTCCCATTTTTTTAGAGGGTGGTAATGAAAAATTTTAAGTTTTTCTAATTACTAATTCTAATGCAAAAACCGCATCTTTCTAGCATGTATAGAAGAAAAAAGGTGGTTTTAGGGGTGTTTTTCCCATTTGCGAATGGTCGCGATGGGAAAATTTACTATTATAAAATAATCCTGTTGTTTTAATCCAGTTGCACTCACAAAATCGATCGAAAATCGATCAAAACCGATCTTTCTAACATGAATAGAAGTGAAAAGGGCAGTTTTACGGGTGTTATTCCCTTTTTCGGGGGGTGTTGCGATGTAGGAAATTCATTTTTTCAATGCTTTCTGTTAATTTGACTTCAATTCGGGTTGATTGGTGAAAATCCCATCTTTCTAGCATGAATAGAAGTGAAAAGGGTAGTTTTACGGGTGTTATTCCCTATTTTGGGGGGTGTTGCGATGTGGGAAATGCATTTTTTCAATGCTTTCTATTAATTTGACTTTATTTCAGGTCGATTGGTGAAAATCCCACCTTTCTAGCATGAATAGAACAGAAAACCGTAATTTTCAGGGGTGTTTTTACGATTTTTCCCGTCGGTTTCAAGCAATTTCGCGTCGAATGCAAAATCTACAGCATCTTTCTAGCATATCAAGAAGTGCCCTAGATTTTGTATAGATGAGTGAGTGTGTCAGTCAGTCAGCTTCACTTCTAGCTTTATAGTATAGTGAATATATACTTATATATATATATATATATATATATATATATATATATATATATGTATATATATATTTTAACCATTTGCCAAAATTTTGTAAAGTCTTTTCCCAAGTATTCGCTTTGTTAAGAAAATATTAAAGAGCTGCAACTAAAGTTATGTAATACCAAAATGTATAATAACATTAGCCGTTGCGATTTTTTTTTTTTTTTTGCGCAAAAATTTTCTAGAGGCCTTATAACTGAGTAACATAATATTTCTCCCTGTCAAGGACTGATTGTCTTAAAACGCTTTTATAGAAACGATTTTCGAAAAACGTCGAAACGTCTTTTTCTTTAAATAAAGAAATAGACGTTTTCAACTGCGGACTATTTTCTTATAAAAATGTTTGATTTTATAAGATATATTTTGATATATTTCTCATAACTTCCAAGTAAAGTTATGAGAAAACGCACTGCTTTTGTCCACTCAAATTTCTCATACAATCTCATAGAATCTGATAAATTGAATTTTCTCATAAAAACTGATAACATTTTATAAGATTCTATAAGAAATTTCAATTCATGATAATTCTCATTGAAACTTATAAATTCTACTAATTTTTATGAGTAAAATTTTAAAAGTAGATTTTATGAGATTGTATAAGTATTTTCAAAAATTATTAACCCTTTTTTTCTTATAAAAATCTTATAGAATCTTATAAAAAACACAGTTGAATAAACTCATAAAAACTTATAAAAATGAAAGTTCTCATATAATCTTAATAAATTCTCATAAATTCTGAGTGACATTTATCTTATAAAATCTCATAAATATATGAGAAAACCAAAATCTCATAAATTTTTATAAAACTAGTATGAGAATTTTTTTCACTCTCATAGACATGTGAGAACTTATAGGATCTCATAGAAACTCATAAATATTTTATGAGTTTTTATAAGGTTTTATCAGATTTTTTCCATAGGGAAACTACAAAAATAAGTTAACACTTTAATTAATAATAAAGAAGTTAACACTTTAATTAATAACAGCGTCGAAGAACAACCAAATGTCAAAAAGGAAGTAAAGAACAATAGCATGAAGGTACTAAATGCAACGAGAAGGCTGGGAGATAAACAAATAGAGGACTGGTTCTCAAACTTGGCTGCTGCTGATATCGAAGAACAAACCGAAAAACACAGAGGTGTTTGCAATATGGCTGATAAGGTAACACAAACGGATAATACAGAAAACTATGGGCACATGAAAACAACTGAAAGAACTAGTACTTCTACTAAAACTGTTGGCCAAGACAGACTTGATGCCGATATACTGATGGACTCAATCAGAAGAAAATTGAAAGAAGATCTCGACACTAAACAGCTGGCAGAACTTATAAAACTAGACTGACCCTCGCGCACATTCTAGTTCTCAACAAGAAGCAAAAGAAGCATCCAAACGGCTACGGAAGATACTGCCAGGGTCATCCTCTATTATTCCGAAGATATTGGAAGAAATGCAATAATTGCGTCCTTGCAAAAGCAATATCCAGCCATCAAAAGTCTACTAGACCAAGGAAAATTGAAAGAAGAAAATCAATTTGTAGTCCTTGCTTCTAAAGATAGCGTTACGTTGGGCGAAATAGACGATTCACCGACAAAAATAGTCATATTGTGCGGTCTCAGTCACCAAACCAACGAGGAAAACCATATCTCCCAGATAATGGACTCATTGTATAAAGTAAGTAACACGCTGGAAGTCTATGGCTATGGAAAATGCATCGTAGCACTGCCTACGAAATACGTCCATCCCACAGAGCAAAAACTAATAGAATATTGCGGCAGGAGAACAAACAACAGAGGTACCTGGAAAGTACCAGGTGTGGATAGGCAAACACAAAGGATCGAATAATATGCGACACATAAAAAAAAGAAACGATACAAAGAGGAAAGACACAAGCACTATCATTGTACATACGGAGAAAACAACTGTGACTCTTATGCCTCAATAATTAAACAGATGAAAGATAACGTTGACCCGGAAAGCGCGGGTATACAGGTGCAACGGATAAGCAAAACAAGTGATGGAAACCTTAAATTAGAAATAAAGGAAACGACTTCGACGATACATGCGATCAAAAAGAGATCCTGGAAAGCGTTGCAAAAAGTCTGAATAGTGAGGAAATAAATGAAGAGAATCCAAGTGTGCAACTATGGACAAACAAAAGCGGTGGAATAACGGCATCACTAAACATAACAACGGACTTGGCAAATCTTTTACTACAGAAGCAATATACCAAAATAGGGTGGTTACGATGCAAAATAACAGAGAGAATCCAGCTGCCTCAATGCTTCAGGTGCAACGAGTTTGGACACCTAGCTAGAAGTTGTAAAGCGCCAGAATCTGGAGACAAAAAATGTCTCCGCTGTGGAGCAGCTGAGCATACCGCAAAAACTTGCGACCGTGAGCAACATTGTTTCATCTACAATGTTACAGAACACAGAGCTGACTCAATGTCATGCCCAGATTATCGAAAAAAAGTTAACGATATCAAAAGCTCAAGAGAACGTACGGCACTATTCATAAACACATAAAATGGCCAAAATAAATATTCTACAGGGCAACTTGCAAAGAAGTGTTGCTGCCCATGGTCTGATGAAATAAACCGCCTTGGAATATCAAACTGCAATTGTTATAATACCCGAGCCAAACTGGAAACTGGCAAGAAGGCAGAAGCTATTCTCTGATGAGGCAACAAATGTTGCAATTAGAACTTACCAATCTCTCAGCCCACGTATTTTCAACTCAAATAAAGGGTCAGGATTCATGTGGATTGAACTGCCGCAGCTAATCATATATGGATGTTATATTTCTCCAAACGTAAACATAGAAGAATACAAATCCTTCATCACATCACTGCAGCTGAGCATCAGGCAGCATAAGAAAGAAGTAATAGTTGCTGGAAACTTTAATGCCAAATCGATGGCCTGGGGATCAAAACAGGAAGATGAGCATGGTACATAGGTGATGGAAATGATTGCCTCGGTAAACCTTGTAATCTTAAACAATGGCACCGACCCAAACGCGGAAGGAGCTCATCTTACATAGACATCACATTGAGTACCGAGAAAATATCAACTTCAGTGCTTGGCTGGAAAATCCTATCACAGGTGGAGACCCTGAGTGACCACCTGTGTATCAGCTGACTTGACTCTGGGTGACAATCCGACGACCCAAACTCAGAAAACTACGACAGAAGGTTGGAAGTACTCAGCGTGGCTGGATGGCAAATTCTGCGAACAAATGGGACAGGTCTTTCAAGAGGAAAATATAGTTTGCCTGGATGCTTGTAAATGCACTGAACTCCTAACAGCAGTCTGCATCAAAACGTTCCCCAAGAAATGGCAAATAGCTACACGATAGCCAGCGTATTGGTGGAACAAAGAAATAGCAGAGTACCGCAAGATCTGCATTAGTATGAGGAGAACCTCAACTAGAGCTAATCGAATGAGGTCAATTTCGATAGAAGATGCTAATAGAATGCACTTCGAGTACACTAAAAGTAGAAAGGTATTAAGAAAGATGATATTAAGCCGGAAAAATGAATGCTGGAGAGACGCACAAAACGACGTTGATCTGGATGTTTGGGGTCTTGGCTACAAAATCGTAACAAAGAAATTTGTAAGGCCCAGCGATACAACTATACCCTTCAAGGAAAAACTGGAGATTGTTCAAAGTCTGTTCCCTGGTGGTACGCCAGTAACTCAGGCACCACAAACATGTGATAACACTGTGATGCTGTTTACAAGGGAGGAGCTACAGTTAGCTGCCTCAAAGTTAAAAAATGGTAAGGCTCCAGGACCTGACAATCTGCCGCCGGAGGAAATAAAAGAATTTTTAAACAAGCTATCCGAAGAGTATCTAAACATGATGAACCACTATTTAACCCGTGATATCTTCTCAAAAATATGGAAGTCTGCGCGTCTAGTTCTACTAGAGAAAGGTAAAAAGACGAATCATACCGACCGCTATGTCTACTGAACACCCTAGGCAAACTCTATGAACATTTGTTGCTGAAACGATTAAAAAATGAATGTGAAGGGTTTTCTCAATCACAATTTGGCTTCTGCGAAGGTAAATCAACTATAGACGCAGTGAGTGCAGTTCTCGCCATAGCCCAGAGAGCGCAGTAAACGATGTGGTAACAGAGGACAATGTGTGCTAATAACGCTGGACATCAGAAATGCATTCAATACGGTCCCATGGCCAGGAGTCATTAAGGCGCTCCGGGTCAAAAGTACCCCTACCTGGTACGAGTAATTAAAAGCTACCTGCACGACAGAGCAATAATAGTGGATGGAAAAAGTATTGATGTTAACATTGGTGTGCCGCAAGGATCAGTCCTTGGACCATATCTTTGGAACATATACTATGACGAAATACTGCGCGTTAAAATGCTGCATAATATGCAAAGTGTGGTATTTGCGGACGACCTGGCGCTTGTTATCACTGCCAAAAACCAGGAACTCCTACAAGATAAAGTAAATGATACCATTTGGGTGATAAAAAACCACCTTGAAAATCAGATGGCCCTCACTCTGGCACCCGAAAAGACTGAGATGGTGTTATTGTCATCAAAACGAAATGTGACCAACATGAGCATTATGGTGGGTGATACCAGTGTTACAGCCCTGTGATACAGTACCTTGGGATCTGGCTGGACAAAAATATTAAAATGGTAGGGCATCTAAACAAGGCAATAGAAAAGGCGAAGAAAACTGCCCAAAATATATGCTGTCTATGCCAAACTTAGAAGGACCAAGGTCGAGCAAAAGACGCGTGCTGTGCTCTGTTGTTCTCTCCGTCTTATTGTACGGTGCCCCTTTGTGGTCGAGCTATAATACCCTTGGGTATTATAACAAGTGCAGTTTGATTTTCCAAGGCGGTTTTTTCCATCAGAGCATGGGCAGCAACACTTCTTTGCAAGTTGCCCTGTAGAATATTTATTTTGGCCATTTTATGTGTTTATGAATAGTGCTGTACGTTCTCTTGAGCTTTTGATATCGTTAACTTTTTTTCGATAATCTGAGTCAGGTCCTGTAACATTGCAGATGAAACAATGTTGCCCACGGTCGCAAGTTTTTGTGGTATGGCCAGCTGCTCCACAGCAATTTTGCTTGCCATAGAAAAAAGCTAGAGAGATGCATGAGCAGGCCGAAAATTCGTGTTTGTAACGCTTACTGTACGGTCTCAAATATCGCCCTTGATGTCATATCTGGTGTCCCTCCTATCAAGTTACTTGTTAAAGAGATAGTAAGTGTGTATGAAAACAGAGACAGAATTGAAGATGCAAATACACTGCTCTACAACTGGCAAACAGAATGGGATGACGTAAGATACTCTAATACAAGTACTTGGACAAAATCCCTCATAAAAGATATTGAGAAGTGGACAAAAAGGAAACACGGTGAGATAAACTACTTCTGGACCCAGTTTATATCTGGACATGGCCAATTCAAGGCCTATTTAAGTAGGATGAAAGTCTGCGATAGTGAGATATGTAAATACTGCTATGAGGTTGACACCGCTAACCACACTTTCTTTGTTTGTCCCCGTTGGTCAAACGAGCGACAAAAAGTCAACCAAACGACTGGTACACAACTAGACGCTTTAAACATAATCGATGCGGCCCTAAATACGGAAGAAAAATGGAACGACATCCATGCATTCATCAAGAAAATCCGGCTCGAAGGACCCATGGACGTAGTCGGAGTGTTCGGATTATTTATAAAATTAATTAAAAATTATAATACCTTTCCGAGATTTGAACCTCGATCACAGCCCGCTTGGTTGATATTTAACCAGCGACTTAATGAACACGGCCAGTGTGAATTCAAAATCTATACACAAATTTTATGATACATTCATAACAAACTTGTTTATTCTGGTTACTTGTTTTTACAAAATTATTTATTTGTGATATATTTATGTTATTTATCAAAAACATTCAATTTGTATGACTTTTGATTTTTTTGAATTAAATTTTATGTAATAATTTTTTTCAATTTTTGATTATTTTTTTTTAATAGAAAAACTTTAAATCAAAAGCGTCTATTAATCTTTTTTCAATTTTCGACTTAAAAAAAACTTAGTTTAAGAAAAATAAATAAATCGAGCTATATTATTTTCTTTTTGTACTTCTTTCAAAAAAAAAAACTCCTTTTTCCAAGGAGAAAAATATTGTTTTGTTAAATATTTTTCGTAATATTTCACTTAATATTTTTCTATTTCATAATTAAAATGTGTGTTGGATCAAAAAAATTATTCTCAATAATTTTCATTATAACAAAATCTCCCCCTCTAGACTCCAACACACATTTTCTAACTTGCTATTATATTTGGTCAACCGATTTTTGACTTAAGAACTATTTGAATTGTACTAGTACATTTAGCTAGCTAGCATAACTTAAAAGTGTACGTACACATTACAAGTTCTTCCCTCTTCATCAACGGCGCCTGTTGTTGATTGCCGGTCGTCTG
The DNA here is from genome assembly GCA_963920215.1 of Nineta flava. Lineage (NCBI taxonomy): Eukaryota > Metazoa > Arthropoda > Insecta > Neuroptera > Chrysopidae > Nineta > Nineta flava. Next base: position 66,898,222 of record OY986042.1, read on the forward strand.
GGCCGCAAGTTGTACCCTGACTCTAATGCTCTGGCCTCTGGCTCGTCCACACTTGGTACACCCCGTTGTCTTCCATCACCTCCATGCCTTTGACCCCCCAATCGATCTGGAAGTAGATGGCCGAACACCACGTTCCCAACACTCAATCTTTCCAGATTCCCATTGGCGACGGTCCTTGCACTGGCCGGCTTCAAGAGACCTCCATGTATCTTCGTGGGAGGCACTGTATCCAAAACATATATTCCAGCTGGTAAACTCCTCAGCACTCTGTAAGGCCCTTTCCATCTCGGTGCCAATCCACTATGGGCATCCTACACCTTACTGCTGAGCACTTGATTTCACATCCAGGCGGACTCTCCAGGTTGATAACTGAGTCCCGTTTCCACTTGATCGTTCACTTCGACATTGGCCAAAATTGTTTGCCGAGCTCATTCAACATTATCATTGCGTTCTTGGCCTCTCTCGTTGACCCAATCTTGAATTTCTTGAGGCTCTTCATTGACTTGTATCTGCCAATCCCCAGGCTTTTTCATTTCTGCCCCAGTTACAATTGGGCGGGCGAAAAACCAGTTGTTCGGTTTGCTCTATTTCGTATTGCGAATAAGCACTTGTGTAGTTGTTGGTCCCAGTTTTTGTGTGCTTGGCCCAATAAATTTAAACGCAACAACTTCTTCAACTCTTGGTTCTGGCGTTCCGTGGGGTTTGCTCTTGGATGGTATATTGGCGTTGTCCAAATTTCTGTATGCCAATCTCTATTCACTGCTTTCCATTCTTTCGATCTGAACTGGGGACCATTATCACTCAGAACTGCTCTTGGATATCCATAACGACTAAATACTTCGTCTTTCAGTACTTGGGCTATCTTCGAGGTCGACGTGGCCCCCAATGGAAATGCTTCGATCCATCTAGTGAAAAGATCAGTCACGACCAATATATTCGTTTTTCCACGTGATGTGATCAAGTCGAGGCTGACTACCTCCCATGATGAAGTAGGTCTTCGACTTCTCATTGCTGAACTTGGTTTCTTATTCAGTGGCTTCACTCTAGCACACGTATCACACCCTTTTACATATCTGCGTATGTCATCTTGCATCCCATACCAATACACGCGGTTACGGATCTGACGATACGTTTCTCTCCAACCAGGGTGTGCCGCTTCATCACTATCGTGATATCTTCTAAGAAAACCAAGTCGGCGTTCTTCGGGAACCACTGGCACTTCTTGTACCATCTGTTGACTATGGTACCAGAGGATCCCGTCAGCTACGGTGTAATTAGTTAATTAATATCGATATAATTACTTATTCTGTCCACTCCTCGACGTAGATTGCTTCTCAGTGGACTATTACGATCTACGATGTATCTTCTGATGGCAGTCACATCACGATCTTCATCCTGCCATCGTCGAATATCATCAAGTGTGGTTGTTTCTACTTCGATGACTGAGGGTTATTGGTGTTTTTGCCCTCTTTTCAATCACCCACTCTGGAATGTCCTCCACTTCTTCATCTTCAGCCTTGCCCTGTGGTTGTCTGGACAAGGAGTCGGCGGCTATCTTCTTCGGGGACGTGAATTATTTCAAAATCATAGGCTCCCAACGTCAATGCCCATCTTGTCAATTTTGCTCGACTATCTTTAGTTTTGTTCAGCCATTGGAGCGCTGCATGATCTGTGTATAATTTAAAATGTCTTCCTTCAAGATATCCTCGAAACTTCCGCAATGCCCAGATTATCGAGAGACATTCCTTTTCTGTAGTGGCGTACTTTCTTTCTGTGGGTCCAAGTTTCTTGCTGGCGTAATTTATTATTCTCCTTGTTTTGTCATCATCTTCCATTTGGAACAATATTGCACCCAGTCCGACGTCACTAGCATCCGTATTTAAACAAAACGTCTTCTTAAAATCTGGATGTGCTAGTTTCGGTGCATTTACTATTGATGAGTTGAGATTTTCGAAAGCCTTCTGATGCAATGTTAGCCAGCGCCACTTTTTGTTTTTCTTGAGCATTTCGCTCAGAGGTGCAGCTATATCTTCGTAGTTCTTCACGAAGCTCCTGTACCAACCACATAATCCCAAAAATTGTCGTAGTTGTCTTCTTGTTCTTGGTACAGGGTGATTACTGATAGCTTCATTCTTCTCTTCCTCTCTGTCAATGCCATCTTCGCTCAATGAAGGTGTAGCCCAACCCACGATTCATCAATGTCCAATCTCTGGCTGGTCTTGTTAATTTTTTTGTGACCATCTCGATCCAACAGTCTACGGGCAGATGCGTTTGCCGTAGTAACGCCGTCGCTCTGTTCAAGAAAACTACTGGATCTTCAGCCGGTCTACCACTGAACTCCGGCAAGATGGACAGAAGCGTCGTTGTGTCCAATGCGGCGTGTTCACTTCTTGAGGATCAATACGCATGTCTCGAAGTTGCTGTGTTTGACGATCTTCGATCCGTGTAATATCATCCACGACTTTATTGTATTGTTCGTGCATCTTCGTCTCCAAGCCTTTGATTTGAGTGCGATTCTCAGTGACATTGGTTTTGATTTTCGCGATGTCGGTTTTCACGGTCTCGACATCCGTGGTTATTTGGTCGATCCGCTGAATGCACGCGTCCCTCAGATCCACCATTCGCTCCCCCAACTCGTATTGTACGGTTTGTATTGTTTATGCACACATATAACAAACATTCATCCCTACGATCAATATTTTTAAGCGTTACAAAGTCGGGATTAAGCTTTATATACCTTATACATTTACATATACTGGGTATAAAAATTATACGTAATATGTTTGGACAAGAATTTGACTTTTGGATTAAATCTGTATATTGTTATTTTTAGCTTTTTAGTGTAATGAGTTTTTGTGTTTTTTGAAGTCGGTTGAATTTAAAAAAAAAAGTTTTTTAAGAATTTTTTATAAAATATATTTCATGTATTCATTTCAACAAATATAAAATATTAAATATCTCTTTTAATATTGGAATAATCGAAAAATGTACAAGGTGTAAAGTTGTAGAAAATCTTAGCTAAAATAGCTAAATAGAAAAGTTTGCTACAATTCATTACTTGCTCATTTTTCTCAAACTCTAATGTGAACAGAGATATTTAGAATTTTAACGATTGTATTTTGGCTATTAATAAATTTAAATTTTTCAAATACTAAAATCATGTCAGATATGACATTTCATTTTGATCACACTAAAATTCTGACCGCTAGAGAGTGATTTATGTATTCTAAAGAAATTCGCTAAGTTGACGCAGTTCCTTCGTAACGCCTTTTTTAATTATCTTAAGATACGTACTATTTATGAAAAAATAAATCATTTTCACTTTTCTTAAAAAAAATAAACTAGGGAAAAAAGTTAGATGCGTATGAGATGCCATTTTCCGATGGACACCACACGAGAAGGTGATGAGTCATTGTCCATCAGGAAGGGTAGGATTAAAGAATACAAATAAAATATCTGTATTTTTTGGTAGGTATATGATAGAGGAAGGGTTAGGAATATATAAGAATATATTTATACATAAAATATGTATACATATACATATACATATATATATATATATATATATATATATATATATATATATATACATATATATATATATACATATATATATACATATATATATATATACATATATACATATATATATATATATATATATATATATATATATATATATATATATATATATATATATATATATATATATATATTCTTAACCCTTCCTCCATAATAAACCTACCAAAAAATACAGATATATGTATATTTTACTTAACAAATAAAAATTATTATTAGCGAATTTCCTGAGAGGAAATACGGGACCTATGGTCCCGTAACGAAGATTAACTTTATAAGTATGTTCTGGAATGTAAAGAATATTCGATGAAGACATATATACATAGAAGCTCATATCATGACTTTTTCCGTCCCCACAATATGGTAGCTAGTAACTTAACTAACCAGAAGGCAATAGATGTACTTAATCTGTTGAACCACAATCCGTCGCAGTCGCTGACAAACTGTCGGCTGAATCATATCGAAGTGGGAGTGCAGCTATATATGCAGTCTGTATTGTTATTTTATTTTTTAATGTGTGTCATCTCAGAACTCCGTCATTTATGAACCGATTTTGAATTTTTTTTTGTTTTAAAGGGTTTTCCATTGGTCCCATTGTCACCAAATCGCATTCTGATGAGGGGATCCTCGGGAAATCGAGGAAAATCCTCAATTTATATGTGATAACCGATTTTTGCAAATTTTTTTTTTTTTTAAGTGTATACTCATTTATAATGCAAAAATAAGAAAATTTTTTTAAAAACCGACTTCAAAAAAATTTTTAACAAAAAAAAAACCGACTCCAAAAAAAAAATTTTATAAAAAAACCAAATGCATGTAAAAAAAACTGAAAATCTGTTATGAAAAAATGCACTAAAAATTAAAAAAAAAATGTGTTATAAAAAAATGCACTAAAAATTAGTAGGTCGTTAAAGTAGGTCTACCCATATTCAGACAAATAAAAAAGTCAGTTATAAAACTTGAAAGTCACAAAAAAGCGGAAAATAAAAAAAGTTTTGACAAAATGGAAACCCGACTTCAAAAATCAAATATTCTAAAACCAAAAATGCACTAAAAAGTAAAAACATAATTGCATATTCTTGTGTCAATTTTAGTTCACCTAAGCAAAAGTTTTTAAATATGTACAATTATTGTTATTTTTAGAAGTGGCGTCCAAATTTTATGTGAATTTCTCTATGCTGATCCCACTCCAAAAATAGCAATAGTTGTACGTATAATTTAAAAATTTTTGCATAGGTGAACTAAAATAATATGAATATGAAATTATTTTTTTACTTTTTAGTGCATTTTTGGTTTTAGAATTTTTGATTTTGTAGTCAGGTTTCCATTTTGTCAAAACTTTTTTAATTTAAATTTAGTTTATTATTTTTAAAAAAAGATTGTATATAAAATTTTTCAGCATTAAAAATAAATAATTTTTTTACCTGATTTAAGTTATTTAATTTAATTGTTACCTAAAAGTAAATAAATAATTGCAGTTTTTATATTACTTTAGATATATTGTTGTGTAACTCGGTAACAAATTCTTAATTTTTTATTAAACTTATTATTTAACTCTTACGAAATTATAAAAATTTGACATTCAAAAGAAATTTATTTATTAAAATGATATTTTTGCAAAATCAACAAAAAAAAAAGCTTTTTAAACATTTGTATACCCAGAATAAGTAAATATACAAGGTATAATAAGTTTAGTCCCGACTTTGTAACGCTTGAAAATATTAATCCTTGACAAAAATGCTTCACAAAAGTATTCATAAAATGGCCTAATTCGGCCATTTCCGCATGTCCGTCCATCTGTCCGTGAAAGCGATAACTCAAAAACGAAAAGAGATAACGAGCTGAAAATTTTTTTGTGTATTCCAGAGTAAAAAAATAAGGTCAAGTACGTTAATGGGCAAAATCGGAACGTGTTTCCCCCCGCTAGGAGGGGGAGAAATATACGTCTTTGAAACCGTAAGAGATAGAAAAAAAATTTGTTAACAGAAAATCTTCTTCTCTTCACGATAACTCAAGAACGAAAAAAGATAACGACCTGAAATTTTTTTATGTATTCTATAGCAAAAAAGTAAGGTCAAGTTCGTTAATTGGCAAAATCGAGCCATGTTTGGGCAAAATGGGCAAAACTGCCTATCTTTGAAACCGCAAGAGATATAACAAAAATTGAAACAACAAAGAATCTTCTTCTTTTTTAACCTTTGTTTGAAAATTTTTTCCATAAACACAATAGTTTTCTCATAATTTTTGCTCAATAGTTTCTCGGAAAGCAAAAAATATGCCCATCTTTAAAACCATAAAAGATTTTTTTTTTAATGGTGGGAGAGAATTCAAAAATTGTTAGTCCTTTTTTATTTCTTTAATTTTTTAATTCTGTTAAGATACGTACAATTTATGAAAAAATAAATCATTTTCACTTTTCTTAAAAAAATATGCCGTTGTCCGATGGACATCACACGAGAAGGTGATGAGTCATCGTCCATCAAGTAGGGTAGGATTAAAGAATAAAAATATACTATGGAGGTTAGAGTAATAATAAGAAAAAAAATTCGTTACGCAGGAGCTGCTACAACTTAGCGAATTTTCTTAGAATACTTACTTTAATACTCACTTAGAATACTCACTCAATAAATCACTTTCTAGCGGTCACAATTTTAGTCTGATCAAAATGAAATGTCGTATATGATTTTAGTATTTGCAAGTCCAATTTTATTACTAAATGACATACGTTGAGGGGAATGGGGGTGGGGTGTTAAAAAAGAAGAAAACACAAAATATAAAATATAAAATATCTCTCTTAATATTAGAACAATCGAAAAATACGTAAGGGATAAAAATGTAGAAAACGAAATTTGCTACAATTCATCACCTTATCATTTTTGCTCAAACATGTACTCAGATATGTCAAATTTTGTGTTTCCCCCTTCCTTTAAACCCCCCTTTTCCCTTGTCCGATTTTATCCATTAACGAACTTGACCTTTTGAATACCAAAACCACCTCAAATACCAAATTTCATTCCGATAAAATGAAAACTGTGATCGCTAGAATGATTACAGACACACACACACACATATATATATATATATATATATGTGTATATATGTATATATACACACATATGTATATATGTATATATATTTTATATATATACGCAGGCGCGCAGGAGGGTAATTGGCTCCGGCTCTCGCTCCCAGCCTGCCGTCTCCTATGCCCGCGTCACAGCTACTCCCGCCCCTTCAGCTGACGCTTCAAAATTGGCTAAAGAGCTTGCTCCGCTGATGATGAAAATCATCAGCGAGTTTTTAAATTAAAAAAATGAAGGCCAAGCGTCAGCAAGGCCAGCAAAAGTAATCAAAACGATGCAGGAGGGACCCGTCCAGGCCCCTCCCAAAACTACAACCAAACGAAAGCGAGAGACCCTAAAGAATGACGTGAGAGTTACGGAGGTGACAACCAACAAGCCCACCTGCGAAGAAAAAAGGATGGAGGTGGATCGTGAAAAGACTCCTCCTCCATCTTCATCACGGGGTGAGACGGCTCCGCAGGCGGGGGTGAGCCGGCTCTGCAGGCGGAGCTGAGCTCACCGAAGCCGGAGATGTCCAGGCCTCTGGCTTCAACATCGCCGGGAGGCAGCCCAGCGCACATGCTGCGCTCGAGTAGCCTCCCGGATCGGGAAAAAAGGTTCGTCGTCTCCTACAGGGTGACGTCGGAGACGGATTCAGATTCCGTCACTTTCTCCGACAAGGAGACGACCAGAAGAGACAAAAGAGCCTGGCCGAAAGGGAAACCCAGGAAGTGATCCCACAACTTCCTGGGGCAACCAATCCTAGCCAATAGAAATGGTAAATATATTACAGTGGAATTGCAATGGTATTAAACAACGCTACTGTGAGCTAAACATGCTTCTGGTAGAGCATACACCTATGTGTGTATGTATACAAGAGACACATCTTAGACCGACGGAGACATATACCATCATATACCCTGAACATACCCTGAAGAGTTATACCATCCGCCGGCGAGATGTTCTGCCAGATGTTCGAGCAAGGGGAGGTGTCGCAATATTAATAAGGCAGGGCTTATCTTACCAGGTCCTTCGCCTTGACACCCCCCCCCCCCTACAAGCTATCGCTGTTAGAATATACAGAACGCTCGAACTCACAGTATGCACAATCTATCTGCCGGACTTCGATTGGAGTATCGAAGATCTGGCACGTTTAACCTTGCAACTTCCACAACCATTTCTGATGCTAGGTGATTTTAACGCTCACAATCAATTGTGGGGCTGTGAGCATAGAGACGCACGTGGGAGACTCATTGAAAGTTTTTTGGATGAGTCAAACACGTTTCTTTTAAATACCGGTGAGAAAACACGATTAAACGCCAGAACTGGTGAGATGTCAGCAATTGATCTGACACTATGCTCATCGGCTCTGGCTCATCACAAGTTAAAAGGGGATCGTTTTGATATTGAAAAAGCAATCATTAACCTATTAACACCAAGTAAAGTTGAGACACAAGCCATGGCGTATGGTAAGAAAATGGAAAGTGTAGCTCTAAAAGAATACAAAAAGCTTATGGACCAAAATTTCGAAATTGTTCAAGTCGGTGTGGTCGTTAACATTAATCAACCCTGGTGATGCTGCTCGCCGGATGAGCTATTTTGATTTATGGTTCTGCTATTTGCAAAAAAAAATTAGTCGAAATAAAGTGCCCTTATACGTGCAGGAAGATACCGATATATGATGCTGAGAATGGAAAATGTAATGTGCAATATTTGAAATCAGATGAAAATGGATTACACCTGATAACAACTCATTCCATTTATACTCAGATACAACTGCAAATGTATGTTACAAATATCGCTTTTTGCGATTTATTCGTATACTCACCTCGGGGCTGTGTTTTGATAACAATTGCTCGTGATGAAATTTTTTTAAGTAAGGTAGTTCCTAAACTAGAAAAACTTTATTTTGTGCATTACGTTCAAAGAGTTTTTTTTTAAGTATAGTAAAAGTAAATGAAGTACAAACATACTTGTAGTATTTTGATTGCATAATAAATCATAGAATGGTTTTCTGTGGTTATTAACAACATGTGAGTCAGGCTGAGGGTTAGCGGGGATAGAGACAGTTGAACACACATATAATACGAATGTGATGCATTGCATGTGACAGTGGAGTATAGGCAGTTGAAGAGATACATGCTGTGGAACGATGAAAGGCATGAGTATTGTTGTGTGTTAAGTAGTAGGCAAGCTGAGTCGGTTACATTGGTGTTGTACGTTCGGCAGTGTTTGGGTTGGATATACAATCGTGAATGTATATGATATAAATTGTGTTCAGTGACGTAAGACGATCACTGATGTATGTGATGCAAACTGTATATGGATGGGGTACGGCGATCATTGATCCATATAATATACAAGCTGATAAGTGGATAGTGAATACAATCCTTGACTTTATATTTCATGAATCATTTTTATCAAGTGAATGACATTTAGTGACTGATTATTTGGTGGACAATTTACATAGCATTGAGCGCGCGTTAAATAGTGAATATATGTACAGATAATCAATTTATACAGACAATCGATTTATACTTTTATTGAATTTCATTAATAATTTCATTTGTCGTAATAAGAATAATAAAACGATTTATTAATTAAATATTGCGTTGCGTATTATTGTTGGTACGAACCCATAAACTACAAGCTATTTCGGCGATGTCGTCTGTAACGCTGAAATATTCGGACATCATTAGACAATTTGATGGGAATGGAGATTTTTCCGAATGGATAAAGAAATTGGAGCTGGTCGCGCAGCTGCAAAAAGTGAAAGACTTGGTGTCGTTTGTGCCGTTATTTTTGTCGGGTGGTGCATTTGCTGTTTATGACAGTTTGGACAGTGATTCCCGGGCGGATTACGGGAAGTTAAAAACCGCGTTGAGGGAGGCGTTTTCAGCACCCCCCCTTCTAGCGTATGAACAATTTACATCGCGGAGGCTTCGTCCGGGAGAATCGGTTGACGTATATGTGGCGGATTTACGCCGATTGGGGTTGTTGGTAGACACAACATTGTCGGACGAGTGGATTAAGTGTGCGATGGTGAATGGACTGCCAGAGGCAGTCAAGCAACAGTTAAAGGCGTCTTGCGGTTTGGAGCGACTGTCTCTTTCGCATGTAATTGAGAGAGCCAGGGTGCTAATTGGCAGGCCCGAAGTGGGCATTGGAGCAGTAGCGAAAACGAGGTCGCCGCAGCGGCGGAGGTCGCCAAACAAAGGCGGCGCACGTAAATGTTTTGTGTGTGACAAGGAGGGTCACATGGCACGGTCTTGTCCCGATAAGATAATCACCTGCTACGCGTGTAAAAGGCAAGGCCACATTGCGCCTGCGTGTCCCGACAAGTCAAAAAACACGTAGAGGAGGCTGTGTTGAGTTGTGCGGGCAGCCTCTCTATGACAACATTAGCACAACTTCCAAGGGTGAGAGTGAGAAGAGGCGGATTAGACTTGGTGGCCTTGTTGGATACGGGGTGCACCAAGTCGATGGTTTCGGATAGGATCATTGGGCAAGGGGAAGTGCGCCCTTATCATAGTAGAGTCGTCATGATGAATGGGCAAGATACCACGTGTACAGCTGCGTGTACGATCTCGTTGGAGGTAGCCGGAGTGCCGTTAGAAGTCGACTGCGTGGTGGGACAAATACTGCCCCCATATGACATCCTGATGGGCATGGATGTAGTGAGGTTGATGGGAGGAGTGTTTGTAAGCACAGACGGAAATGTGCAGTTTGGCGGTTGCAAGGGACTTACGGGACAGGTGGCGGCTTGCGCAGACGTGAAGGAAATTGAGGATGACGACTTCCACGCAGTATTCAAAAAGGGCAGGTGGTTGGTTGAGTGGAGATGGAATGGCCAAGCGGGGCCAGTATTAAAAAACACTGTTGGGCAGTACAACATTGCCAAGGAAGCCGAGATGGCATTCCATGAGGAGGTCGAGGAGTGGATCAAAAATGGATGGCTTCAGCCTTATGATGGTGAATACGATGGTGTAATTCCACTGATGGCAATCGTTCAAATTAACAAAAATAAAGTGAGGCCCGTGTTGGATTTTAGAGAGTTGAATGAGTTCGTGTCGAGTCATACGGGAGCAAGCGATGTGTGCGCAGAAAAGCTCAGGTTGTGGAGATGTAAAGGAAAAAATGTGAAGATAGTCGATCTAAGGAAGGCCTATCTGCAGATACATGTTGCTCCCCACTTATGGAGATACCAAGTCGTCCGTTATAAATCGAAAACTTACTGCTTAACGAGACTGGGTTTTGGTTTAAATGTGGCCCCGAAAATTATGACGGGGATAGTAAATTTCGTGCTATCACAGGATCCGAAGGTCAAGTTGGGAACGGACTCGTATATAGACGACATATACGTAGACGAAAGTATCGTAACCAGCGATGAGGTGATCGCGCATTTGAAAAAATTTGGACTGAGTTCGAAATCTGCCGAACCGCTGATCGGTGGAAGAGTTTTGGGCCTGCGTGTGTTGGAAAAAGACGGAGATATTGTGTGGACAAGGGACAACCATGTGGGATCGCCGCGGCCGGATATCACAAAGAGGCAAGTTTTTTCTTTGTGTGGACAATTGGTGGGCCATTTCCCCGTGGCGGGGTGGCTGCGACCAGCGTGCAGTTTTATAAAAAGAGGCCTCTCTGCGTTGGGGTGGGACGAGAGAGCGGACACGAGATCGATAGCAATGTTGGAGGAGGTAACGTTGCGGGTGTGTAATGGCGATCCAGTTAGAGGAAGATGGGACGTGCCCCCTGGGGAGGATGGTGTGGTCTGGTGCGATGCAAGCACTTTGGCTGTAGGAGTGAGTATAGAAAAGGGTGGCAAAATTATAGAAGACGCGTCGTGGTTGCGAAAGCCCAATGATTCGGCACATATCAATCTGGCCGAATTGGAGGCCGTACTCAAAGGCGTAAATTTGGCGTTAAAATGGAAGTTGAAATTTTTGCAAATAAACACGGATTCGGCAACGGTGTTCAGCTGGGTTTCGTCTATAGTTACCAAAGATCGACGGATAAAAACGCATGGGTTGGGGGAAGCACTCGTGCGAAGGAGGCTATCTTTGTTAGATGACGTGATTCGGGAGTACGATTTACATGTGATCATGAATTTGGTGAGGTCGGAAGACAATAAAGCTGATCCGCTGACGCGAGTGCCAAAGCAATGGTTGCAATGGACAAAGGAGCATTTGTGTGCGGTGGCGACAGATGAGAAAACGGCGATAATAGCAGCATCTCATGCTAACCACCACTTTGGAGTTGACCGAAGTTTGTACATTGTGAGGCAGTGCCATCCTGATTTAGATATAACTCGAGGTGAAGTGGAGCGAGTAGTGCGAGAGTGCAGAGACTGCTTATCGATAGATCCCGCGCCGATTCGATGGGAACCCGGGCACTTGGAGTGTGACCAAGTGTGGCATAGGGTGGCTATGGACGTGACACATTATGGGGAACAAAAATATTTGACATTGATCGATTGTGGTCCAAGCCGTTTTGCTATATGGCGGTTGATACGAGATGAGGGACGCGACCAAGTAATTCGAGTTCTGTCAGAAGTGTTTGCTGAAAGAGGTCCGCCGGCAGAACTCCTAACAGATAATAGTAGAACGTTTCGGTCCGAGGAGCTTGCTCGGTTGTTTGCCAAATGGAGCGTCAACGTAATCTTTCGTTGCGTCAATCGGGCGAGCGGCAACGGGATCGTCGAACGAAATCATCGCACTATTAAGAGGATGGCGGCGAGAAGCGGTGGAAGTATTCGAGATATGGTCTTTTGGTATAACTTCTCCCCGCGGGAAGGGAGTAGAGCTGCATCTTCCCCAGCATCGTTGATAAGTTCCTATGTGTGGAGATGCCCAGGACAACCGAAACTGCAAAGAGCTGTGTGTAATGACCCCAATTTTCAAGTGGGTGACACCGTGGTTGTGAGGCCGGAAGGAGCAAGATGTACTACAAGATGGAGAGAGGGAACTATTACCGAGACCGATGACGCACAAGGTAGCGGCAATAGTGTGGAGGTTGATGGGGTGCCACACCATGTTGCAGACGTGCGAAGAATAGAGCCTGCTCTTGAGGAATCGGAGGAAGAGGCGGAAGAACAAGAAGAAGAGATCGTAGAAGGTCGTCCACAGAGGACTAGAAGAAGGCCTGCTTATTGGGAGGATTATGAAGTGGTGATCTAGAGATCATGGGGGCGTGTAGTATTTTGATTGCATAATAAATCATAGAATGGTTTTCTGTGGTTATTAACAACATGTGAGTCAGGCTGAGGGTTAGCGGGGATAGAGACAGTTGAACACACATATAATACGAATGTGATGCATTGCATGTGACAGTGGAGTATAGGCAGTTGAAGAGATACATGCTGTGGAACGATGAAAGGCATGAGTATTGTTGTGTGTTAAGTAGTAGGCAAGCTGAGTCGGTTACATTGGTGTTGTACGTTCGGCAGTGTTTGGGTTGGATATACAATCGTGAATGTATATGATATAAATTGTGTTCAGTGACGTAAGACGATCACTGATGTATGTGATGCGAACTGTATATGGATGGGGTACGGCGATCATTGATCCATATAATATACAAGCTGATAAGTGGATAGTGAATACAATCCTTGACTTTATATTTCATGAATCATTTTTATCAAGTGAATGACATTTAGTGACTGATTATTTGGTGGACAATTTACATAGCATTGAGCGCGCGTTAAATAGTGAATATATGTACAGACAATCAATTTATACAGACAATCGATTTATACTTTTATTGAATTTCATTAATAATTTCATTTGTCGTAATAAGAATAATAAAACGATTTATTAATTAAATATTGCGTTGCGTATTATTGTTGGTACGAACCCATAAACTACAATACTAGTAAACAGTTATATGATAATTTGTTTCAAAAATTGGAAATTTTTAAAAAATGTTAAAATTTTGTTTCTTCTATTTATAGCTAAATATATTAAAGATACATAATAAGGTCAAAATAAAAATACCAAATATTTGTGTAAGTCATTTTCTAATCATAAAATGAATAATTTAATTACAGTTTTGTAAAAGCTTTGTATTTAAATTATTATGATATCACAGTTTATGTATCAGAGTTTAATAAAAATTATATTTAATTACAATTGTGGATTTAATTTTATCCTCTAAATTTACAATTAATTATTTTTACAATTTAATCATATTTTTTATCATTCTGTCACTGATTTTTCCTGTTTAAACAGGGGCTTTTGAATATTTATGATAGCACATATGACAAAAATAATTTCATCAACATGAGGCAAAAGTGACACTGGTACTTTGGAAAGAATATTAAAGTCTTTTATTCTTTGATTCACTCGTTCAATGTGTATTCTCACTGAAGCAATATTGTCAGTCTCATCAACTTCCTCAGGTGTAAATTGTTTTATGTTGCAAAACGGAGGCATAACAAAAATAGCATTTTTTTCTTGCACTTTTGTTTGTATTTGCGGGAAACCTTTATCTGCTAGCACAACATCATCAGGTTCAATTAAATCTACTAAACCGCAATCATTTGTAATGAAACAATCACCAGCACGACCACCATAACACTTAGACAGAAAACTTATAAATCCATTTGGAGTACATCCTACTAAAAATTTCATTGTGTGATGATGCTTATAATCTGAATACATTAAAACTCGATGTTTAACTGCTGGTGGAACTTCTGTGTTTACTTCGGTGCAGTCAATGATAACACGAGTGTCTGGATAATGTAGCTTAAATGATTCTGGTAAAGTTGCTTGAACAGCGGCTTTAGATGGCCAGAATATAAAGTTTTTCAATAGAATATTTAACTGTTGCAAATTCTTGACGAATATCCTATTAACAGTAGTCCGATGAAAATTAAATAAGACTGAAATCGCAGTAAATGTCAAACCTGTTTTTAGCTTCACTAATGTAATTAATAATTTTGTTTTTTTGTCAATGTTAGAACTTTTACATTCTGGGAGTTTATTCAATAGCCATAGAAAGATAGATAATGTAACACCTGTTAAGCTACTCTAGTTTCATTCCTTGTAATAGATGAAAATCCATGAAATCCTTTGCAGTGAGATTGAACAGACTCGAAATTATTGGATCGCAACTGGAATCTTGAACATTTTTTTTCATAGAGGGCATCGAAGCTTCACACATTTTATCTGCAGTTTTTTTTTACAGATATATTGACTTGGACTGCTGCAGTATTAATACCATCATTATTATTCATATTACAAAAAAAATAAGTACAATTATCAGTTATAATAGAAATATCAGGAATGAATTCCTCAGTTTGGCAAGTAATACTTCGATAGGCTGGCGGAGAAACATTCATAACATTCACGTCCCTATGACAGCCGTCCTGAGCTTCTGTTATCATTTCTCCTGCGTCTTGCTCCATTTCAATGTCACTTGAATTATTAATATTTTTATCTTCAATAGAATTTTACTGTTTACACTACTGTTGATACTGTCAATCAATATTGATTCATTGAGGTTGATTTCCTTATTTAATTGACGTGTTCTTGACCGTTAAAATCGTTGCAGACGTTGAATGGAATTTCTTGTATTTTCTTTTCCAGAAAAAATCGAAGGAACATAAGATGGATTTTGGGATTTTTTACTGTATAAAAAAAAACGAAATTTTAAGGTTAAACATACATTTTAATTGAATTATTATCTGTAACTTTTTATTCAAATAAAATACTACTCGGTTTGATTTTGTAATATTTAAATTACAATGCCACTACTGTTAATAATTATAATTTCTTACTTACACATAATTTTTTACTGCATTTATCCACTTTATACGTTCATCATCCTTCTATGAGGCACCACATTTACTCGAGGGAAAACAATAAAATTTCACTGGTTTATCAACTTGCCACTTATGACGAGATTTTTCTGTGCATCCTTTGATACAACAAGATTTTACTGATGGAGACATTTCGAATAATTTTTCAATATTTATTTAAATAAATTTAACTAAATTTAAAATAACGTGTTGTTGCTTTACTTTTTTGCCCGATTATTGCACATTTCTGTTACCAGTTGGAATGGCAGTCTAGCGGCTCGGTCTCTATAACAACGATTTTACAATGCAAGAACTACTGGAGGCGCTAAAGGGGTCAAAAGATACATCATCTGGCCCCAATACAATACATTATGCCATGATCAAGAATCTGCCTTATCCTGGTAAGTGCGGATTACTGGATCTATAAAACAATATTTTTCGGCAGAGCGTTTACCCTCAGCAATGGCGGGAAGCCATTATTATCCAGCTGCTTAAAGAGGGTAAAGATTCATCGCAACCATCAAGCTACCATCCATTATCATTGACTTGCTGCTTACATCGTGGGGTGCGGACCGGGAGATGTTACTGCGGCTCTATTCATCGCTGGTTCTGCCCAGGATGGATTATGGCTGTGTAGTATTCTCCTCCGCCCGGATGTCATCGCTCAAAAGCTCCTAGATCCTATTCACCACGTAGGCATTAGACTTGCTACAGGTGCCTTTCGAACGAGTCCCTCTATGAGTCTATGTGTAGAGTCGGGATTGCCCCCATTGCGGTTGAGGCGTGAGCGCCTGCTGCTCAATTAAGTCGCGGGGGTATGGGCTAGGCCCAACTTCCCGGCTCTCTTCAGAAAATCCAGATTTCTGAGGAGACTCTATGAGAGACGTGCCACGGTCACCAGACCTCTGGCCGTTCGAACGCAGGAGCTTTTAGAGAGTCTTAATTTCGAATTCGCTCAGGTACTTCCCTATAGTTTCCATGAAGTACCTCCTTGGCTGATCCCAAAGGTAAGGTGCCGCTTTGACCTGGCTGGTCTCCGTAAAGATGAGACCAGTTCCCAGTACTATCGGACCTGCTTTTAACAAATTATTAGCGACTACAATGACTCTCTGTGGGTGTATGCGGATGGATCTGAAACCATTTCTGGCGTGGGGAGCGCTATTGCCATTGGCAATAGCTCACATACTTGGTCGCTCTCCCCACAGGCATCCGTATACACTGTTGAATTATATGCAATTTTGCAAGCCCTGTGATATTGTGAAGAGTTTTCGAACCTTCACAATACATTCCTCATTTGTTCCGATTCGTTGAGCGCGCTGCACTAATGTGCACGCTTTCAAGGGACCCTCTGATGCAAAACATTCAAGCGATACTCCACGTGCTCCAGCACATGTCCATCGTTATTGTATGGACGCCTGGGCACATGGGTATACATGGGAATGAGGTGGCTGATGAAGCTGCGCGGGTCGCGGCTGATTCAGACCACTTGGATCTAATTCCCATACGCCCAGAGGACCTGAAAGTGTGCATACGGTTCAAAATTCATGAAAAATGGCAGCGTGAGTGGAACAACCTCACGGAAAAGCTCAAACAGGTCAAGCCAAGCATCAATAAGATGCCGGCACCTGTAAATCTGAGCCGTAGAGAGAGTGTGACCCTCACACGTTTGCGAATAGGCCACACTCAAATCTCGCATGCATATCTTCTCTGCGATGAGGATCAGCCAAGATGCACTGTTTGCAGGACAGTGCAAACCGTGAGGCATATTGTTGAGGAATGTGTAGTCTTTGAACCTTTACGGCAAAGACTACGGCTTCGAGAAAATGTAGCACGAGTATTATCATATAATGTGAGCACCGTGAAGAGGATGATTACATTTTTAAATGAATCTCACCTTCTACGGAAACTCTAGGGCAGCAAACATCTCAGATTTTTTAAAAGTCGTCTCCTTTGTATGTTTTTTACGTACAACCTCGTGCGATTTTAACTTCTTTTTAAATGTTTTGTATCTTTAAATTATTTATTGATTTTATCTGTGATTTGTGGGCCCTTTACACCCACAATATCACATTTTATTACACATAGTTTTTAAGTTTTATTGTTTTTACTGTAATAGTGTGGTCTCTTTACACCCACACTATTACACGTTGTTATATTTTTAGTTTATAAAACTTTTTATTGTTATTTACTTTTTAAGTTTTAAATTTAAGTTTTAAAGTATTTTTATTTGTTGCAGTGAAGGCCTTTTACACCTCACTGCAACGTTGTTATTTTGTTGTTGTTTATATTTTGTTGCTGCTTTTTTTTATAGTTTATTTTTTTCCTACCTAGTCAATTCATTTGACTAGGTAGTGTTGTGATATTTTGTGATTTGTTATGTTTTGTTTTTGTTTTTGTTATTTTTTTTTTTAACCTGCGGGGGCTAATGAGCAAGTTCTCGAAGCCCCAAAAAGGGGGGTGGGTTTTAGTGGGTAGTCTGGCTGGCCAGGAGTTCCACACTCTGTGCGTCAATGCATTTCCCATCTCCCTGCCGCAAAAAAAAAATAAAAAACAAAAAAATATGGACCAATCATAAGAGCAGCAATATTTCCTATGTTAATTTTATCAAAATAAAAAAGCAAAAGTTTTCCCATTTCCCGATGTAAATTTCGTGATTTCATAATTTTCCCTTTGCCTTGGGTACTAGACCTAACTATATGCCAAATATCATCTTTATAGAACGTCTGGTGTAGGCCCTACGTTTTCATCCTCTCTAATGAAAATTGTGGGCGTACCCGCTATTTTTCGGTTTTTAAACCGAAATAACTTTTTAACCATTTATTTCTTAACGAAAAGCAAAAACTTGTTCTCTTATAATTCCCTAAATAGCTTATATTTGAAAAACCAGCACTGTAGCTCTTTTCGTTCAGAAGATATTTTGAGGTCAAATCTGGTCTGATATTTCCTGTAGTAATAGTACTGTAAGCGCGAAGGCAAAAAACCACTTAAACTCGGCCTGTCGTACTACCGTGCTCTAGATACACAAATTACTGAAAGGCAATTTATTTAGTAAAATTTAATTTAAATTTACGATTGCTAAATATGGTTTTGGGTGAAATACCTTGTGGCAAATGACTATTATAAATTTGTCGAATCACTCAGTAGTAATGGCGTAACATATTTAGTACCTTTTTTATAGAAGATAATTTTATCCTTGAAAATAAAATAAATAAATACACAGTGGAAGCAAAATTAATAATATCAATAAAAATGAAATTTATTGAAATACTTGAATTTTTATAAGAAACAAAACATTCTTTTTAACATATTATGGAGATTTCATAATTGAATGAATAACTTAAAAAGGAGTACTTTTTTATATAAATAAAATAAAGCAGAAATGGCATTGAAACATCAAAGAATTTTCTACCATGCGGAGAATTAATGAATTGTAATTTTTCAAATTAAACCAACTAGACTGGACATGAAACCTCGATAAAAGTATACCAAAAATTGTGCGTAGTTACAAATATATAATTTTACATTTCAAAAATAGAAATGAATAAAATGTGGTTATGATAAAAATTTAATGAAAACATGCATGTTACAATTTCTTTTGGGTATTCACAATAAGAAAATGCATGTGTGATATTTTTAGTTACAAAACAACCACGTGGAAAATATTTGTAAATTCAAATTGCACCTTTCTTAGATATAAGTAATATAAAAAAATAATTACAAAAATTGCCATGATGTAATAGATAAAAAGAATAAGTGTACTCACTGTTATGATACGAAACATTAACGTAAAACACTTACATATTCGTTTACAAAAAAAAAATATATTTATATGGAAAATTCCTACCAATTGTATAATATAAAATTATAAAAATAAATCCATCTCAATATTTTTCAATATAAAAATTCCATCGAACAGTACCTAAAGCTATTTTTTCAAATCATGCGTTTTGTATTGCGATTGGGTATTGTGGTGTTTTCTTTAGGTGTTGGTATAATTAATGATTTATTAATTATTCATTTAATTATAAACTCTTTATTTAATTAATTTATTAGTACACACACTTGGCACTTTATACGTCATGCTTGTCATCATCTGTGTTTTTGCGCATGTTCATAAACCACATAACATATAAATCACTGACTTACAAAATACAATAATAAGAGACTAACAAATTACATTACATCCCTTTTCCTTTCAAAATAAAATAAATTTAAAATTCCGGTTTCTGAATGAATACATACAAAAATAAAATATTATATATGTTTTCAACTTAATATGAATACTGAATTTATTGACAATAATCTTTAAGGTATTCTGGAATTTATATTGTTCTCCCAGATCTAGTTTTTACATTTTCTGATAGCGAATTAGTTTTGATTATTTTTATTTATTTCACCTTCTGGTGGCATACATGCATTATTATTTTCATTTTCTGCTTTCATACTTTCATCAGAATGTATCGAACTTTCATCTAAAGGAATACTACTATGATGACTTTCTTTTGTGCCATCATTTACAATGTTTGTATCCTTATCACTATATGTACGTATGTGTTTTCGATTACGCTCAATTTTAGAATTATCATTGAACAAAATTTCATATGATCTAGGCCTATCAAATTTTCGTGTTACAATGCCTGGTTCTAGAGGTTTGTTCATATCTTTTCTAACATAAACATTAGTTCCTACATTTCTTTGGTGTTTCTTTATTGTTATCTTTTTGATATTTTAGACATATTGGACAATTTGAAATTAAATCCTCAATTTCCTTATTCATGAACTGCCAATAAATGATTTCCCTAGCCCTTGTTCTACATTTGTCTATACCCAAATGATTGTAGTGAATTTGTTTTAGCATATCTTTTCTAAGACTTTTAGGTACTATGAGCCTAGTTCCTTTAAAAATTAAGCCATCTATTATGTTGAGTTCATCAGCATATGTATAATATTGTTTTATTGCACTGGGTATTAGATTTTTATTTTGTGGCCAGCCCTCTAGTATAAATTCAGCTAATACTTGTAATTCTTTGTCCAACAAAGTTTCTTAAATATTTCTTTCTTTTCTATGCTTATAAGAAAAGTTTGCATAAAATTGCACACATGTTGATCAATTTCTGTATTAAAATCATGTTCCTCGTTTTCTAAATAGGATCGCGATAGAGCATCGGCTAATAATAATTCTTTTCCTGGCATATATTTTAAAATAAAATCATATTTCTGAGTTCCTAACCTCATTCTTTGAATTCTACCAGGACATTCATTAATCGGTTTTCTAAATATAGATTCAAGTGGTTTATGATCACTTTCTATTAACATCTTTTTGCATATATATATATATATATATATATATATATATATATATATATATATATATATATATATATATATTGATGGAATTTAGATAATGCGAATACAATTGCTAACGCTTCTTTCTCTATTTGCGCATACTTTCTCTCTGTCTCCGTAAGAGATTTGCTTGCGTAAGCTACAGGTAAACCATCTTGTAATAAAACGGCACCTAGACCATTTTGAGATGCGTATACGCTCAATACTACATCTTTGTTTACATCATAATATTTTAATATAGGAGCATTACTTAATAGCAATTTTAATTCATCAAACGCTTTTTGGGTATTTGAGTCCCAAATCCATACACTATCCTTTTTTATTAAGTTTCTCAAAACTGCATTTACTTCTGATAGACACGGAATATATCTTCCTACGTATTTATTATCATACCAAATATACCGTATATTTTTATCATACCAAAGAAAGTACGTAACTCATCTTTATTTTTAGGTGGTTTGATTCCTAATATAGCTTTTACCCTATCTTGCATACTTTTATGCCTTGACTAGTAAAAATATGACCTACATATTTTACTTCTTGTTAAATTAACATTTTGATAAATTAAATTTTATTCCATTTTCTTTGGCTCTATATAATACTTGTTTTAATCGAGCATCGTGCTCTTCTTGCGTAGTGCTCCATACCAGTAAATCGTCTAACTTTTCTAATTCTTTTATATCTCCGAAGGTTTTGTCTATGTATTCCTGATAAATTTCAGTGGCTGAATTTATTCCATAAGGCATGACCAAACCTACTATGGTAAACCTACTATGATTGGTATATTGTTATTAATGTTTCTGATCACAATAAAATCTAACTTAGTTTCATATCTATTTCTAAATTTACAAGATAAAGTACAAATACCTAACACTTGTAATGCAGCGCCACCAAATGCTTTTAATCTAGCTGGCGTGCTTCTTATTTTTATGTAAGGAGCTATTTTTTTAATATCATTTACAGAAATACAGTTACAGTGAGCACCTGTATCTAATTTAACCTTTTTTTTAACATTTTTTTTTATTTGTTCATACCAATCATCAAATTTATTTTTGTTTTTATGTGTTTCTATTGATGATATGAAAAATTCATCTAAACTACATTGGTTTTCAATACTGTTTACATTTTTATTTTTACAAGCCGTAGCAAAATGATTTTTACCCTTACATATATTACATATTTTTCCATACGCTGGACCATGGCTTCTTCCATACCTTTTGCACTTGAAATGATTTATTAAACTGTGTGACTGTTGTTTGCTCGACGTTGAATCTTGTTTTCTTGAGTCGTTACACGTTCTTTTCTTTTCAATATTTTTTTTATTGTAGTTGACTGCACTTTTCTCCATTTTCACCGCATGTACTTTATTTTCTGTTGCCATTGTTTTTAATTGCTCATTTGCTAATTCAGTTGCTTGACAAATCATGATACATTTTTCCAAACTAAGATTATCTTCCCTCAGTAATCTATCTTTAGTTTTGGGATCTCGAATTCCAGATATGATTCTATCCCTTATCAAACTTTCACGTAGTGTTTCAAAATTGCATGAAAAACTCAATTTTCTTAGATCAGTCAAAAATTCATTGAATTTTTCTCCAATGCCTTGTCGTTCTACACTTTCATTTGTTTTGGGAGTGCAATATAATTCAAAACACTTTGTAAACTTCACTTAATTTTTTTTTATCTTCATCACTTATATATTTTTGTATAGCTTCTTCACCTGCTATGTGTTATTACACATAGCAGATGTGTTATTTAATAAAGAAAAGTAAAAATACATAGTGTAAAAAAAAAAATATAAAAAAAACGCCAAATCCCAATACAACGCAGTACTCAACTCAACTCTGAACATGTAGATTCAGAAGCATATAGTTCAAATTATTTTCTTGAAGATTAAAAGAAAATAAATAAATAAATAAAAATGGAAAATTTATTGCTACCTCCTCCAGCATTATTTTTTGAAGGAAACTTGAAAGAAAATTGGAAAAATTAGCGCCAACGCTTTGAAATTTATTTGCAAGCAACTGGATTAGAAACAGCATCGGATACAAGAAAAATTTCCATGTTATTCCATCGAAATTTTTCAAAAAATAATGCTGAAGGAGGTAGCAATAAATTTTCCATTTTTATTTATTTATTTATTTTCTTTTAATCTTCAAGAAAATAATTTGAACTATATGCTTCTGAATCTACATGTTCAGAGTTGAGTACTGCGTTGTATTGGGATTTGGCGTTTTTTTTTTATTTATTTTTTTTTTTACACTATATATTTTTACTTATATATATATATAAAAGTAAAAATCGATGATTAGGTTCCAATCACTTTTGCTCGATTTATAACATTCGAGAACGACTGGACAATCTTGTTAAAAAGATTAGGAAGATCGCCACTTAGTTTTTTCGAGAAACGTAAGAAACGGAGCTCTAATTTATTCGTAGTTCTTGTCGCGTTCGATTATTATTTTTACCGTCGATAATTTATTTTCGGTGTCTTTAATACTGCGCGTCGATTTATTAATAATTATTCTTTCTGAAAACGTCTGTAGGTTTAGTTGAAATAATAAATAATTATTTTACACACTATTAAATCTTTGATTTATTAAAACAAAATTAAACCGATTATTAAAATGAGTAACAGAGATACTCTTATGCATTTTATTCCTATATGCTGCCATCGGTCTCATAACAAATATTATGAGTCTTCGCGCATAAGAATTGACTTTATTACTGTACAGTAACATATGGGAATATTATGTGAGAGTGACAAGGATGCTCTTATGCGTTTCTTGCTATATGGTGTTCTTGCTATATTTAGCATTTAGTATTCCTATGCACACAGATAACATCCTTGTTGCTCTTACACGGGACAAATAAATTTTTTTCATATTTGTTTACCTTATAAATTAATTTAAATTATTTTTTAAATTAAAAATATATACTGATTGTATTTTAAAACACACCCAATCTGCGAACAATATGTAGTGTACTATGATACGAGATTTTTAAAATAATCAAAGAGAACTCTAGGTTTTTTGAAATTACATTTCAAATTTTGCCCCAATTCCTAGAACATTTGTTTGTATTTTATAAATACGTATTTCGACTACAATGTAGTCATCATCAGTATGAATTAGCAAATCGTAACTATCTCTGGGATATGGATTCAGAGATATTATGTTGCTTGTTACTTATTTGATGCGTGTCTCATGGGGTCTCACCAAATTAGCAACAAGCAACATATCTCTGAATCCATATCCCATACTGATGATGACTACATTGTAATTGAAATACGTATTTATATAAAACTTATTTTGACAAAATGGAAACCCGACTTAACAAAAGAAGCACTAAAAAGTAAAAAAATAATTGCATATTCTTGTGCCAATTTTAGTTCACCAAAGCAAAAATTTTTAAATATATATGTACAATTATTGTTATTTTTGGAGGCGGTGTCAACATAGATAAATTCACATAACTTTTGGACACCGCCTCCAAAACTAACAATAATTGTACATATATATTTAAAAATTTTTGCTTTGGTGAACTAAAATTGGCACAAGAATATGCAATTATTTTTTTACTTTTTAGTGCTTCTTTTGTTAAGTC
Source organism: Nineta flava (assembly GCA_963920215.1). Classification (NCBI taxonomy): domain Eukaryota; kingdom Metazoa; phylum Arthropoda; class Insecta; order Neuroptera; family Chrysopidae; genus Nineta; species Nineta flava. The sequence goes on from OY986042.1 coordinate 66,922,612, forward strand.
GGGTTTCCATTTTGTCAAAATAAGTTTTATTTCTCGCTTTTTAGTGACTTTAAAGTTCTATAACTGATTTTATTTGTCTAAATATGGGTAGACCTACTAAACGACCAACTAATTTTTAGTGAATTTTTTTATAACATATTTTTTTTACCCGTTTTTTTTTTTTTTTGTAATTTTTAGTGCATTTTTTTCTAACAGATTTTCAGTTTTTTTTACAAGCATTTTGTTTTTTTTTTGTAAAAATTTTTTTTTTTGGGGTCGGTTTTTTTTTTTGTAAAAAATTTTTTTGAAGTCGGTTTTTAAAAAAATTTTTTTATTTTCCCATAATGAATGAGTATACCCTTTCAAAAAAAAAAAAAAAATTCGCAGAAATCGGTTATCACATATAAAATGAAGATTTTCCTCAATTTCCCGGAGATCCCCTCATCAGAATGCGATTTGGTGACAATGGGACCAATCGGGAATCAAACCCTTTAAAACAAAAACAAAAATTCAAAATCGGTTCATAAATGACGGAGTTCTGAGGTAACAAACATAAAAAAAAAAAAAAATACAGACGAATTGAGAACCATCCTCCTTTTTTGCAGTCGGGTTAAAAATACATACAAATGTTCTAGGAATTGGGGTAAAATTTGAAACGTAATTACTATGAGATGGTTTACTTCGTTCTGCATTAATATCGGAGGCGGGTTTGATACGTTCTCACCACAGACATTTGTCATAAGATCAGTCTTTGGTGGGGACGTCTGCCTGTAGAGTAGTAGAGTATAACGCTATACTGTTAACTGTGCATAGACAGTGATAGATGCACTATACATTGTTTGCATATTGGGCGTATTTTAAAATACAAGCTGTATACTTAAATAGGATTTCCTTTTGTAAGGAATCAACAATATTTTTTATATGCCAAAACCGCCCAAAATAATAAAGAAAGGAGAATAAAAATACGACAAAAGTTCACATCTGTAACCAATAGAAAATTAAATGTTTTACAAAATTTATAAATATTTAATTTTATACTAAAAATGAAAATAAAAAAAGAGCGTTTTACAAACATTTAATTTTATATTACAAATAAAAATAATAGTCCGGTCAAAATAGACATAAAAGTAGTGATCAAATAGCAAAAACTCCGACAGAGCTGAATTTTGGTAGAGACTTTGGTAGAGGAAGAAAAAGAAGAAAACGAAGAAGACATGACTGTTGAAGTCGAATTTGAAGAGTATGAATCAGATTAAAATATAACAGAAATCAGAACTACAGTTTAAATCAATCACCTATATAAGCGTTTCCCAAAGTGTGGGTCGCGACTCGGCACAGGGTCGTAGAAAAATTTTGCCGGGTCGCGAAAAAAAAAATTTTTTACATATAATTTTTTTTACAACATTTAGACACTAGGAATAGTGGCAAAGTCGGTATTTGTACTCTCTTATAGCTTCATCGCCCGCGACTGCGCGTTGTGCTGCTGACGTTGCTAGGTCTTCCCCCCGCACGCACATTACCTGTTGTCCACATGCTTGCGCATGTTTGCTGCGAATTCGTCATTCTAAATATTGTCTTCTCCGGTACGTGTACCACTAACTCAGAAGTATCCTAGCGTAAGCGAAAAAGCGATATAAGTTTAAATGCTTTTTGTCACCACCATGAATAATAGATATATTAGGAGAGCGAACGTAATGTTAAAAAAACGGTCAAGAATTGGTGTAACTATCTTTTATCAGTAGGGGTCACTGGTCTCAGTGCCGTACGGAATTTAAATGTTTAAATGTAGGCGCCAAGAAATCATTTTCATTCAGTTAATAAGAAGTCTTAGTTTTATAGATAATAAAAAATTGTTTTCGATTATCAAGTAATAATTAAATAAATATTAATAATAGAGAATTCTTAATAATCTGCAATAAATTAAAAGATGAAGAATCATAGTGATAATTGCATTTAATAATTACAAATATATGTTTACAATACTAACATATATTAGATAAAGAAAGAAGGTGACAACCGGTAATTACAGACCATATTCCTTTCGTAAATGCAGACACGCATTCCTAACCATAAACAACCTTCCACTCATAGATATATAACAGTATATCTATGCTTTCCCTGTACAACATCGTCCCATTTTTTCACATTTATAAAATTAAACAATTTTTATACTTACAATTATTATTTGTAAGATGTGATAACCGTTGATTTTAATATGTAATAATAATAATATTTCCGTACGGGCAGATTCGCACTGCCGCTAGTGGCGAAAATAATAACTATGATCTCTACACGTTTTTGAGGACACAAAAACAGACGAATTGCCTATGTCGTTCAATCTCCTAATATATCTATTCTTCATGGTCACCACTTATACGTGTGAAACTAAGTTCTCAGCCTTGGTGTACTTAAAAAATAAGTATCGAACCGATTGGATGTCGAACCTAATTTGAGAATAAAATTAACATCATTACCTCCTAATTTGAAATGTGATGGCAAACAACATCATCCTTCGCACTAAGGACAAAATATGTGGAAACAAAGTTTACTTCATTTACTAAAGTTTTAAATGAAAAAAACTGTTAATTTTTTAATAACTTATATTTTTTTATGTAATTATTTTGCAATTTTTGTGTATGAAATAAACAAACAAATAACTTGATTTTCATTAAAAAATAAAATTTCTTTTGTAAATAAATGGTTTTTTTTTTCATAAGGTGGGTCGCGAAAACTTTTAAAACCTCGTACCGGGCCGCGGTCAAAAAAGTTTGGGAAACGCTGACCTATATCAAAATCAATAATCATCATGCAGTAAATATAGTATTTTCCCATACAACTCCATCATAACAGATCATGGAATAGGCCTACCGGGGAAACCACGTTAAAAAAACGCACTAAAAAGTACACTACCTAACAGGTGGTGTGGAAATGTGTGCATATCATGTAATGTAACTCCTTCAACTTTTAGAATGACGATATCTTAGGAATGGTGATTCTTAGGAAAAAAAGTATAAGGACCATTTTTGTTGTTATGAAAATTTTTATCATTGACCTTGAATAACTTTTTTAGCACACATGGGATCTATGGGGACTTTTGGCACTTTATTTTTACTGGTGTACCCAAGGTCTCTACCAAAAATCAGCTCTGCTGGAATTTTTGTTAGTTGAAATGTCTATTTTTACCGGACAATAAGAAATGTTGCTACTAGCATACATAATACAATTGCTAGAATTTCAAATCAAAACAAAAACAAAATATTTTCATTTACTTAATAATAATAGCTCTTTAATTTTAAAATATACTTTTTATTTATAATCCAAGAATATTTTTATGTAAAAAACAATAATCTATTATAAAAAAAATTAATTTTTATAAAAAACAGTAATTAAATTTTTTTTTTTAATTGCTTGAAAAATAATATTTATAATGTTAATAACATTTTTTTATTAATTAAAAAAAAAAAACTAAAATTCCGCATAAGAGTGTCTCTGTCACTCTCACATAATAATCCCTATATATCGCCAGTGACAAACAAGGACACTGTTATATGAGACCACGTGCGTTACAGCTGACAACGTAAAGCAAAAAACGACATAAGAGCATCCTTGTCACTCACATAATATTACCTATATATTGCCGTTCAGTAATAAAAACAGTCTTATAGGAAAAAACGCATAAGAGCATCCTTCACGCACAGGCAGCGAGCCGCCGACTTTTGCCGCTAAGGTGTCGCTCTTTTCAGTGCCCAAAACTTGCCTCATATTTTAGTATAGACATGAGCAATCTCTCTACTAATCTCTGGATATACATAGAAGCTCATAAGTCCACTTTTTCTGTCCCCACAATTATGTTAGTTAATACCCTGAAATCTAGGTAGCGATAGCAGGTACTTAACTTAATTTTTCTCATAATTGAAATTATTCAATTTAATTTTAACCTAAAACTAAATAAACAATCGCAGTTTTTATATTACTTAAGTTTCTTATCAACATTGTTTCCAGCTACGAACATTATGTTTTGAACTTTTAATTTTTCGTGACTGCTACGGAATTATTGTGCAATCCTGTTAAATACCTACTATCGCCGCCTGGTTTGCTGGGTACGAACTAACACAATTGTGGGGACAGAAAAATTGTATTTATAAGCTTCTGTATATGCTTGTGTTCGGCCGAACTAAGAAGTAAGAAATCTTAGTAAGATAGTCAGAATAAATAAAATTTTGTTCTGAGCATCTGAGTCAGCGAGTTTCGGCCTGGACACACTTTCTTTTGCTTCTTAATCAGTGTTGCCAGATCTCCCGTTTAACAGTAGATCTACTGCTTTTTTAGTATATCTACCTTTTTTTTTGAATAAATAAAAAAAATTTTGAATTTGTGTCATTTTTTTCAATTTTTTATAATGATAATTAATTTAAAACTCCCCAGTCGTACAAATACAAAATCAGACCATATTCCATTATTTGAAATAATAGAACATGGTTCTGTAATTACTTTAAGGTATTATTTTACAATGGGATTTTAAACAATAAGTAATGACAAATAAATTTGTCAATATATGACAAAAAGAATTAATATTATTTAATATTTGAAGAAAAAAAATTCTATAATATTTAAATACATGTAATATAATTTTAATTATTTAATTTTAATTTTATTATTAATTTATAATTATAATTGTTTTCTGAATAAAAGTATTTATTTCAAACTATTTAAATTGGAATTTTCACTTTTTGAATCTACGTATGTCCAGTGTATCCACCAAAATACGAATCAGCGTATTTTGGTGGATCTACCGCTTTTTTAAGAAATCGGATCTGGCGACACTGATCATAACCTATTTGTTTATATATCAGATTCAGAACATTTCTCGTGTGTTGACAATTTGTTATTATTGTAATAAGTGAGATAAAAAATTAATAAAATGGATAATTTTATAAGGAGTATTTTAATGGAGGAACTTATATGACCCAGCCGATGATATCAATAATTTAGTGCTACAATTAGATCCACCAAAATAAAGTGGTAGATTCAAAAAGTGAAAATTCCAATTTAAATAGTTTGAAATAAATACTTTTATTCTGAATAATTAAAATTATATTACATTAGTATTTAATATATTCTAGATTTTTTTTTTCTTCAAATATTAAATATTATTAATTCTTTGTTTATTAAATAGTATTAAATATTATTAATTCTCAGTATTTATCATATATGCATTATCTATTGTTTAAAATCCCATTGTAAAATAATACCTTAAAGTAATTACAGAACCATATTCTATTATTTCAAATAATGGAATATGGTCTCTAATGACTGATTTTGTATTTGTACGACTGGGGAGTTTTAAATTTATTATTATTATAAAAAATTGAAAAAAATGACACAAATTCAAAAAATTTTTTATTTATTCAAAAAATTTCGAAAAAAACGGTAGAAATACTAAAAAAGCGGTAGATCTACCGTTAAACGGATATCTGGCAACACTGCCAGTGACGTAGATACTAAGTAAAATGGCGGCATAAGAAAAGTTTCTTATTAAGTATAAAGTGTCCTGGCCAACGACTAAGTAAGATAATCTTACTATCTTACTAAGATTACTATTTCTTAGTTCGGCCGAACAGCCCCTTATATCTGCTGTATTCTATGGTTGAGAACCATGAAGAATAGATAAATAGTAGGAGATCGAACGACATAGGCAATTCGTCTGTTTTTGCGTCCTCAAAAACGTGTAGAGATCATAGTTATTATTTTCGCCACTAGCGGCAGTGCCAATCTACCCGTGCGGAATTATTCTTATTATTACATAATAAAATCAACGGTTATCACATTGATTTTAAGAAAAACTCAAAAAAGTAAAAGTGAAAAAAACTAAATCCTTGGAACATTTTGAAAAATCGATGTTCAGCTGAACCAAGACGCTTTAAAAAGTTTTTATGTACCAGACAATTGCTCCCTGCTTACTCTTAATTGCTCCACTATTAGATATAACAAATTCACATTCGTTATATGAGAAATAATCGAAAAACATGAAGTGGCTATGGAAGTGGAGGGAGGTAGGCCAACTTGACAACCCGAATTTGAATGAATATAATAAACGAAACTTAAAACGAATTGAACTGATCACTTGCTCCCGAAATGCTCTTAATTGCTCCGCAAAACTCATTAATTGCTCCGCAAAACTCATTAATTGCTCCTCAATTGGGTCCAAACTAATGATAGAAAATATGTTCACATCAAGACCTAACCGGATGCTGGAGCATTCAAGTGGAATTCTGTGCGCGGAATTCAAACACATATGAAAAGAATTACTTTGGAATATCATCTTCAAGAGCTTATTTTGACTTGAGGAACTGAGAGTGTCCACATAATTACTCAGGAATCATTAGTGGAAGCTTGTTTTATATTTGCTCCCTCATAATTACCGAGTTATTAATTATTTATCACCAGTTGAATGAGCTATCTCAATGTACAGCTCGACCACCTTTGAACTAAGTGGGGAATGGATATTCAGGATGGAAATTAATAAAATAAGGGCGGAAACGATTTCTCAACTTCTATTGGATAACAAACCCATATAATGTGAGTACTCCACAAAGTACTAAAATAAAAAAGGTACACAAGAGGTCGATATAGAATAGTAGTTAGTAATAGATGAGTCGCAGTAGAAGCATCAACTAGTACAGAAGTAAAAGAATGTAACATTTAAATTATATAATAAAAGAATCTACTTAAGTTAAACGTATTTATTGATTTTAATTGCAAGGATCTCAACAATAATCTAACAAGTTTCATGTTAAAAAAAAAATTCGTTACGCAGGAGCTGCGTCAACTTAGCGAATTTCCTTAGGATACATACATCACTCTCTAGCGGTCATAATTTTAGTGTGATCAAAATGAAATATAATATCTGATATGACTTTAAAATTTGCAAAAATTAAATTTATTAATAGCCAAAATAAAACGAAGTATAACGATTATAGTTTATAGTTACTATGGAAACGACAATCAAAATTTTTTACAATAAAATATATTTCATGTATTTGTGTCAAACAAACACAAAATATTAAATATCTCTCTTACTATGAGAATAATCGAAAATAATAGAAAATCAACTTTTCTACAATTCATTACTTGATCAATTTTCTCAAATTCTAATGTGAACAGAGATATTTAGAATTTTAACTTTCAACCTTTAATTGTAAATATTTCTGTAAATATTAGTGTAACAGAAAAATGATAAGAAACAAAATTACAGTAAAACTTAGTAACTACAACTTAACTCCTGATCAATTTTTCGATTTTTCAAATATTAAGGGAGATAGTCAAATTTTGTGTTTCCGATGTTACCCATTAACGAACTTGACCTTTAGAATACCAAAAGCGCCTCAAATACCAAATTTCATTCCAATCGGAATAAAACTGTGACCGCTAGAGAGTCCACAGACATTTTAAAAGTACATATATATATATATATATATATATATATATATATATATATATGCATATATATATATATATATACATATACATATATATATATATATATATATATATACATACAAATTTTAGCGATAGTGATTTTTAACATCTAATAGGTAGGATCGATGGTTATTTGAAGAAATTTTTACGAAATTCCAAAATTGGTACAAAAACAATAGCTACATTGGGACAATCAGTTTATTTCTCGACCCAGGACCTCGTTTCAGGCTTGCATCAAATTCAAATGACCGAGAAAGATAAACAAAAAACAGCATTTCTAATAAGTTCCGGACACTAAGAATTTAATAGAATGCCATTCGGTTTAAAGAATGCACCAGGACCCTTAGTACCGAGATGCGTTATATCATAGCGCTAGCGCTATATCGTGTTTTTATGACGTCATGCAGTATAATACTACTTTTTTTTAAACTTGGTAGTACCGACATACGTTATGCTTTTTTTCGAGGTATTATAAAATATCGCGTTATCTTAACGCTTAATTATTGGTACCAGCTATTTAGGTGGAGTTATAATCAAATAGTGCCTTTTTTTGTCATTGTTTTATACATTTTAGGTTATTTTTTTGACATTTGTATTTCAGCTTCATTGAAGTTGTAATTATTACGCTTGTGTTCATTGTCTTCATTAAATTTTGTTCATTCAAATTTCTTATATCAATTTTTTTTCTTTAGATATCAATTATTTATTAAGGTATTAGTTTTTAAGATTAGATTAATTATACTTAAAAAATTTTTTGATCAATTTAGTTTCTAGTTTTGTTCAATATATATTAATTAGTTATTAAATATTTAGGGCTAGTTATTAGGTAATACATAGGGTTATAGGATTAGCTATTTTTTGCCAAACTATGTGATGGATTTCGTAAATTTAATTAATTTAATAGAAACATAATCTTTCGTGACCAGTCGAATCCGTTTGATCTGAGCGATCGATATTTTGTTCACCTATTTATATTGAATAAAGTTAGTGTTGCGGAATTAATAAATGATTTAAGACATCATTTACATCGACATTTTCAAAGTGTTGATGACCAAAGATGAATTATTTGCTGATTTATAAATTATTTATTTAAAAATTAAATGAACTATTTTTCCACAAATTTAGTTTGATTTAACAATTATTTTTTTAAATTATCATCTCCCTTATTTTGTTGCCTCTTCCAATGCGTTTGCTTGGTGCTCAATAAACCCGCCGGTTTTCACTGCATTGTGCGTCTATTTTATTATTTGATCGGCATCCTATAATTAATAATTAACACTGCGTTAGTAAAAAAAAATATTTAAAAATTTGTTAAATAGGACTTACGAACATTCACACTCCTGCGTTAAATTGGAGGCGTAGATTGAGGTCTCGATGCGCTAGGAGAATCTCTTTGAAATTCACAATTCACTGCTTAAATTGAGAAAGTGGTACTAATTTAGCTTCTGTTAACGTCCGTTCTCATCTGATGCAATTTTGACTAGTCATTTCTTATGCCTTTCGCCAGTCAGTCACGCCTATAATTTAAAATAAATATATTACATTTAAAACAATGATCATATTTACAATTATGTTACCTTATTTCATTCATCCAGTGTATCCGTGCATGCCATTAAATCTGTCCTCGAACAAGTTTTCAACAACTAGATTTTGTGGCTGAAAAACCTTTTTGTTTCGTTTCAACATTTCGCAAACTAACTAAATCTAAATATTTTTAAATTAACTTATAAATACTAACAAAATTAACCTACTGTAATATTAAATGAAACTCCACGAATAGATAATTTACTATCTAAATTTAATAAAAAAAATTGATAAAAACTACGAATTAAAACTAACCTTGAAAATGAAATGAAACGAAAAAAAATAAACTAATCTATTAAACTAAGAAATAAAAATGTAAAAACTAAACTAATTGATTAATAATATTTAAAAAATTTAAATAGATTTAAAAAAAAAAACAATAAAATTCTGATTTTAACCATACAAAATGATTGAATTCAATAATCATAATATGAATGAAGTTAGGAATTCTACATTCTTGTATAAGTTAAATGGATACATTATCTATGATTGCTACCAACATAAAAATATTTGATAGTTTTTTCAGTAACGCAAATTTAAATAATACCAGACGCTATCATAAGTCAGTACTCGCTTTTTAAACATAACGCCTGTTGAAGGCGCTATCGATAAGAGGTAGTATGATACTGCCAACAACAAAAAGTAGTATCTTAACGTATCTCGGTACTAAGGGTCCTGGAACGTTTCAAAAATTAATGAATACTGTTTTAAGCGGTCTTCAAGGCATTAAATGCTTTGTTTATCTCGACGATATTGTAGTTTATGGTTCATCTTAAGAAACAGAATACGTCACGAAAAATTATGTCTTGTATTTGATAAACTACGCGAACACAACCTGAAGTCGCTATCTTGGTTATATTATAACTAAAGATGGTGTCAAACCTAATTCTTCAAAAATTGAAGCTATTACAAAAATCAGACAACCAAAAAATCCAAAGGATATCAAATCCTTCCTCGAGTTAATCGGGTATTACAGGAAATTCATCCCTCAATTTCCAAACCCTTAACCTCTATTTTAAAAAAGAATGTCCCTTTCATTTGGTCTGATCCATGTCAATCATCATTCGAAAAATTAAAAAATATTCTCAACCGAACCGATCCTTCAATATCCAAATTTTAACAAACCATTTGTATTAACTACAGATGCTTCAAATGAAGCCCTAGGTAGCGTCTTATCTCAAGGAGAAATTGGAATGGATTTATCAATATCGTACTATTCTAGAATATTAAACGCAGCAGAACGAAACTATTCAACAACGGAGAAAGAACTCCTCTCCATTGTAGATTCTGTGAAGCATTTTAGGCCTTATTTATTCGGACAAGAACTTATAATCGTTACGGATCATCGTTCCCTCACATGACTCTTTTCATGCAAAGATCCATCATCTAAACTCGTGCGATGGAGACTGAAACTTATGGAGTAAAATTATAAAATTATCTACAAACCGGGAAAAATAAATTCTAACGCTGACGCTCTCAGCCGTCCTGTTCATAACCTTACGGATATAAATTTTGAAAATTTCCAACAGTTTCACCAAGAAAATCTTGGTATACAAGCGCCTCCGAGATAAATATCTTCATTAGAAAATGTAAAAAATCTCATCATTCCCTACTCTTGCGATCTATCCGAAAATAATAATTATTCATATTATTTAGAAAAAAAATATCCAAACCTTCACTATTTTATTCATCATAGACTGGGAGAAGTAGCTTTTCTAAATTCAAAACAAGAAAAACAAAAAATTATACTCATATTTAATAACAGTTTTACAACGATATTATAGAATATAAACTTTATTCAACTGCATGTTAAATCTACGATGCATTGTTCATCTTCAAAATTTAGATAACCTAACAATAAGTAATATTTCATTTAATAATCCAATTATTAAATTAGAAACTCTCTATTCAATGATCCAATATTTATTTAAAAATAAAACAGTTAGAATATTTCAACATACAAAAATTAAAATCAATACTCCAATAGATATCGAAACCGTATTAAAAGAAAATCACGATCATCCATTAGCTGGACATCCAGACTTCAATCGAATCTACAACGCGATTCGTGAAAACTATACGTGGGATACTATCAAGCAGGATATCCAAAATTATAAAAAACAATGTAAAACCTGTCAAATAAATAAAACAAATTTTGAGCCAAGCAAATCTCCTATGATGATAACTACTACTGCTAACTCATTTAATGAACAAATTGCAATGGATATTATGGGTCTATATACAGAAACTCCAAATGGCAATCGATTTATCCTTACACTCAAAGATGATCTGACCAAATTTATCCCAGCTTACCCCATAACCAGCCACAGTGCTGAAATAGTTGCTATTCAACTACTAAAATATTGTTCAATTTTCGGATTCCCCACTTACATCCTTACTGATCAAGGAACCGAATTCACTTCGAAATTATTTAAAGAATTTTCTAAACTACTTGAAATCAAACATAACTCACCACTCCGAATCATTCTCAAACAAACGGTAGTCTAGAACGAACTCATTTAACTTTACGTGATTTCATACGTTGTTATGTTGACAAAAGTAATGATAACTGGGATGAGCTCCTAACACTAGTACCCATTCTTATAATACTCACAAACATAAGTCAACGCAAGAAACTCCCTATACTCTCGTTTTCGGAAAAAAAAAACAAAAATCCCTTCTCAAATTGAAAAACCCCAAATGAAACCAACCTATTCTAATCTTCTCAAGATGTAAAAAACAAATTAAAAATTATTCGCGATATAGCCAAAGAACAATTAATTCGAACCAAAAATAACACAAAAAACTATTACGATAAAAGTCATAATCGAACATATCCGTTCCTAGAAAACCGAGTGGTTCTCGTAAAGGATAATCTCGCTAAAGCACAAAATAAGAAACTTAATCCCGAATATCGCGGTCCTTTCAAAATTATTCAAATTCACAACAATAACACAGCAACAATTGAAATATCTCGTGCCAAACACCGTACTTATCATTTTAATCAACTGAAACCTTTTATTTCAGATTCGGATAGCGAAACTAGCGATAACAATCAAGATGACACTGATCCTTCTGCTACCAAACCTAATGATCCAGGTCCTAGTAACTGAACCTAGTAAAATTGAACCTATAAATTCATCATCTGGTCTCTTTTATAAAAATTTAGGACAAGCTAAAATAAGTAATTTTCCCTACTTCTATATTTTAATTTTACAATACTAGATGATCAATTAGAATTAGTTAGCGATCATTATTCGAAAGCCCTATCTTCATAAGCCCTAAGCTTCTATCATTATTCGAAAGCCCTAAATAAACTGATTGTCCCAATTGATCGAGAATATCTTCGATATTGGGTATAGGATATGGATCAGTGATGGTTACATTATTCAACTTTCGGTAATCAATTACGATTCTCCATTTCTTTTCACCGGATGCATCCCATTTTTTTGGAACGAACCTAACTTTAGAAGAGCTAGGAGATGATGATGGTTAAATGATTCCCTGTTCAAGCATTTTGTCGACTTGTTTATGGACTGTATGTATGATTGACATTTCAATTAAATGTATTTGTGGAATTTGGATTTTAATTTCTTCATCAGAAGTATTTATTACTGGATAAAATTTTGTATTTTTATCAATCTAGAGCACGGTAGTGCGACAGGCCGAGTTTAAGGTGTTTTTGCCTTCGCGCTTACAGTACTATTACTACACGTTAAATCAGAGCCCATTTGACCCCGAAATATCTTCTGAACGAAAAGAGCTACAGTGCTGGATTTTCGAATATAAGCTATTTAGGGCAAGTTTTTGCTTTGTGTTAAGAAATAAATGGTTAAAAAGTTATTTCGGCTCAAAAACCGTAAAATAGCGGATACGCCCATAATTTTCATTAGCCAGGATAAAAACGTAGGGCCTACACCAGATATCCTTTAAAGATGATATTTGGCATATATTTAGGTCTAGTACCCAAGGCACAGGGAAAATTATGAAACCACGACATTTATATCGGGAAATGGGAAAAATTTTGCATTTATGTTTTGATAAAATTAACATAGGAAATATTGCTGCTCTATGATTGGTCCATATTTCTATATTTATACTAAAAATTTAGCACACACCACTTGTGAGATTTGTGCACGATTTTTTAAAACTTTGTTGCTCCACTTCCAGAAATGCTAGAAGGATGCGGTTTTTTGCATTCGACGCGGAATTTTTGAAACCTTAAATAAGAATCTTTGGGAAAATTTAATTTTCCCATCGGAACATATGGAAAATCAAAAATTAAATTTATGTGTTAAAGTTTAAGCCACTTCCAGACATTTGATAAGGATGCGGTTGTTTGCATTCGACGCGAAATATCTCAAAACGTAATTGTAGATCGAAAAAATTCAATTTTTCCAACGCAATCTCCGAAAAAATGGGAAAAAACGAAAAATTTTTCTATATAAATACTTAAAATCTAGCAACATACCACTATTGAGAGGTGTGCGCGATTTTTTAAAACTTTGTTGCTCCACTTCCAGAAATGCTAGAAGGATGCGGTTTTTTGCAATCGACGCGAAATTTCTGAAACTTAAAAGAAGAATCATTGGAAAAATTTAATTTTCCCAACGGAACATATGGAGAACCAAAAATTAAACTTTTGTGTTTAAGTTTATGCCGCTTCCAGACATTTGATAAGGATGCGGTTGTTTGCATTCGACGCGAAATATCTCAAAACCTAATTGTAGATCGAAAAAATTCAATTTTCCCAACGCAACATCCGAAAAAAATGGGAAAAAACAAAAAATTTTTTAAAGTGTTTTCTACATGGTATTTTGATCAGATATAGGCAAAAGATTTTTAATATCGAATATGTTATTATGTTCTTTGAACAATTCAAATAAAAATTTCCATCCATTGTTTAGTTTGTCTCAATATGCGTACATTTATTCAAATTTTATAAGCTTTCATTTAGTTTCACCCGTCCCGGTGTCTGTAATGGAATCTTGCAAGTTAAATTTGAATTTTTACATGTTGATTCAGTTATGATGACAATGCATTTTTATGGTAAACATGACCGGCATCGGAAAGAAAAAAGGGGGGTTATAAGGAGGGGGATCACAAAATTTGGTATATTTATCTTAATACTGCAAAAATCGAAAAACACATAAGAAGTAAAGTTGTAGAAAATTAGTTTTACTATAATTAAGTTTCTTATCATTTTTTTATTTCTCTAATATTTACAGAGATGTTGACGGTCGGCCGCCGCAAAATGACGATTTATAATTTCCACATTAACCGCTATGATATGGGTATCAAATGAAAGTTCTTGATGTCCAAAACAAAGTACGTAAAGTGACGTCGTTCTAAATCTAATATAGCGGCCGCCGGAATATGGCGATTTATAATTTCCACATTAAACCCTACGATATGGGTATCAAATGAAAGGGCTTTATAAGCGAAACACAGTAAGTAAGGGTACATTTATCTAAATATAGCATTTTGTGCAAAGCCTTTAGCTTTGTATATTTAAGCCTTGCAAAAAGTAGTCATATCCGATCAAAAACATAAATGTAAAAAAGGGCCGAGTTTTCGAGGAGATACTTCATATAATAGTTGCCCCTTAAAAAGTGATGATATCCCATTAAAGAGCCGAGCTATTTATAAAGTAAATAGCGAAAAGTAAAATGTAAGAATGTAAGTGCAAAGTAAAATGAAAAAAAAAATTGGTTGAAGAAAATACGATTACATTTATTAAAAATACGTTTACGATTAAATATTTCCTAGAAGAGAAAATTCGCTAAAAAATTATACTTAGAAAAAAAAGTATTTTCTTCAAATTTGGAAGTAATACTGTCATGTGACAATTGTAAATAAAATTTTGTTTTGAGCGTCTGAGCGCAGCGAGTTTCGGCCTGGCACACTATCTTTTGCTACTTAATAGTATCATACTAAGTAAAAGCTGATTCAATTAATCGAATCGTGTAAAAACCAAAATAATTACTACACCCAAGTAATGAATGGAAATAAAGTCAAAGTGCAAGTCAGCACTATTGACGAATACAAAACATTAAAATGTGTCCTCGATGCAAATAACGTTGCACGACATACCTATAGTCTTGATGAAGAAAAATCATACAAGGTGGTCCTCAAAAATATGCATCATTCTACAAGTATCGAACAGATAAAAAGTGAACTCGCCAAACTGGGTCATAAAGTAACAAACATCATGAATGTGACAAATAAGGAAACTAAAGAAAAGAAAAACCTTTGTAGATTTTTGTTTATCGACCTCAAGCGTAAAGAGAACAACAACAAAATTTATGACAACAAACTTTTTATAAATTCAGTAGTTGATTTTCAAGAACCACACAAAAAAAGGCCACTACCACAATGTAAACGGTGCCAATGTTATGGACACACCAGAAATCAGTGCACACGACCATATCGTTGTGTGAAATATGCAGGTGACCACGACTATAGAGTTTGTTTGAAAAACAAAAATGATGGCATTCCAGCAAAATGTGTTTTATGTAAAGGTAACCACCCTGCCAATTATAAAGGTTGTACGGTTTACCAAAAAATTTTAAATAGAAGAATGCCAATTTGAAACGGTGCTGGTCTTCATTCCACTACAAAACATCAGAAATCAGCCTTCTCAGAGAACAACTTACAAAAGCCCTCCAAAACAAAAATGGTCGAGCTGTTTAAAATAGCTTTATGGAATGCAAACGGCTTAGCTGACCACAAATTTGAAGTTGAAACATGTTTCAACTTCAAATTTGTTTTTGCATAAGAAATGCATTTCTTATGCAACACAAAGTGGATGTGATGCTTGTGTCCGAAACACACTTTTCGAAAAAACTCACTTCAAAATCCCAAATTATTTAATATACAGCACAAATCACCCAGACGCTGACAGAAGAGCAAGAGGAGGAGCAGCCGTGATAATTAGGCAACATATCAAACATCACACTCTAATGAATACAAAGAAGACTTTATGCAAGTTGCCAGTGTCGTGATTGAGGACTGGAAGGACCACTTTCAATTTCTGCTGTATATTGTCCACCAAATTACCGTCCGAACAAACAAGGGTTCATACAATACTTTGAGACTTCAGTCATAGAGACTGGGTCATAGATTTGTTTCAGGGGGGGGGGGGGGATTTTAATGCAAACCACGTTCACTAGGGATCCAGATTAACTCCTCCTGGAAGAGGAAAAATTTTATTTCAAGTTATGCAAGAAAACCATCTTGGACATCTCTCGAATTACGAACCTACGTATTGGCCTGCAGATAGATCAAAAACTCCTTGCTAGATTTCTTTGTAACCAAAGGCATAGCCACGGGTTACTTGACAGCTAAGTCTAGTTTAGATCTCTACTCGTTTATCGACTAACGTTTTTGCACATCTACAAGAGGTCTTTACACCACTTCCATCTGAAATTACAGTAGAATAGGAATCCGAAATCACCAGTTTCCTCACAACACCCCATCAAATGTCTTCAATTCCGCATCGATATACAGTCAAAGAAGTCAACAAGTGTATAAAGCACAATTAAGATGCTAGCAAAGCGCCTGGATATGACCTTGTCACTGGAAAAATAGTAAAAGAATTGTCAAGAATAGGTGTGGTAATGCTTACAATGATTTACAATGCTGTACTTAGACTTGGGTAATTTCCTAGGCAATGGAAAGTTGCTCAGGTGATCATGATTCCCAAACCAGGAAAACCTCCACAAGAAGTTACTTCATACAGACCGATTAGTCTTCTACCAATACTTGGAAAACTTCTCGAAAAACTTCTCTTGAAACGTATCACAGTGGTTATCGAAGCTGAGCAACTTATTCCAGAGCATCAGTTTGGATTTCGTAAACAACATGGAACTACTGAGCAAGTACATCGATTAGTTGACGTTATAAACCAAACCTTCGAAGAAAAAAGCTACTTCGCTGCGGCATTTCTCGACGTCAGTCAAGCTTTTGACAAAGTTTGGCATGAAGGTTTACTATTAAAGCTAAAAAGCCTACTTTCCCATCCATTGTACAGCATAGTTGAATCATACATTCAAGAAAGATACTTCCAAATCAAATTTGAAAATGAAGAAAGTCGACTGCAGCCGATTAAGTCTGGTGTCCCCCAGGGTAGTGTTCTAGGACCAACTCTATATTTATTGTACACTGCTGATTTACCAACAAACGAATATACCACACTAAAGCATCCAAATCCTACGGTAGCAGCAATCCAATTACAACTTCATCTCGATCAAATACATCATTGGACTAAAAAGTGGCGCGTGTCTATCAACGAATCTAAATCATCCCATATTGTGTTTAGTAAATGTAGAGGTATTTCACCAAGAGTGAGCATAAATAATAAAACAATACCTCAAGTTAACAGTGTGAAATATCTTGGTATACATCTAGATAAAAATTTGATCTGGTGCACCCACATCTGGAAAAAGCGTAAGCAGGTAGGTCTCAAACTTAGTAAATATTATTGGCTCATAGACAGGAAATCACTATTATCATTAAATAACAAGTTATTAGTGTATAAAACAGCTTTTAAGCCGATTTGGACCTATGGTATTCAACTTTGGGGTACAGCATCTAATTCAAACATTGATATTCTGGAAAGATTTCAATCAAAAATGTTACGCGTTATAACAGATGCGCCATATTTCATATCTAATAGTGACATGAAAAATGAAATAGTGAACTACAGTGAAAAATACTTAGCTAGACCGGAAATGCGCATCAATGCATTGGCAGTAAATCTACTAGACAATAGTACAGAAATATATAGACTAAAAAGATTCAAACCACTTCAGTTAACATTTAGATATTAGTGTATAAGACTATGTGTTGTGTACGTACGACACCCTATACTAATTTATAGTTTATTAATTTAAAGTATTTCATTAGTCAGCTAAATTAGCGTATTTTGTTAATTTTTTTATTAGTTTTAAATTCTTTCCGTATTATTAAGTACATTTTAAAATTGTTGTCACTGGATAACAATAGCATGTCATATTAAAATGGCGGCATAAGAAAAGTTTCTTAGTATCTTTAAAGTGTCCCGGCCAACAACTTAGCAAGTAATTTGACTAACTTACTTAGTTTTCTAAGGACATAGTTCGGCCGAACACGCACAATAATTTATAATTACTTAAAGACTAGCAAATGCATAAAATCGCAAACATATTAATAATTAAAACTCTGATGGGAGAGTACGATAATCGACTATCCACGATAATCGACGATTGGCTTTAGCTAAATTCTGTTCTATTAGAGGTAATATTTCAAATTTAAAACTGATTTTGTCGAATCTAAATCTTTTTAACCCGACTTCAAAAAGGAGGATGGTTCTCAATTCGTCTGTATTTTTTTATTTTATTTTAGGTTTGTTACCTCAGAACTCCGTCATTTATTAACCGATTTTGAATTTTTATTTTAAAGAGTTTGATTTCCGATTGGTCCCACTGTTTGTAAAAAATTTTTACAAAAAAAAAAATCAAAATGCTTGTAAAAAAATTGAAAATCTGTTATAAAAAATGCAATAAAAAAAAAAAAAAAAAAAAAACGGATAAAAAAAATGTGTTATAAAAAAATGCGCTAAAAATTAGTTCGTTTAGTAGGTCTACCCATATTTAGACAAATAAAATCAGTTATAGAACTTCAAAGTCACTAAAAAGCGAGGAATAAAAAAAATTTTGACAAAATGGAAACCCGACTTCAAAAATCAAATATTCTAAAACATAAAATGCACTAAAAAGTAAAAAAATTGGCATATTCTTGTGCCAATTTTAGTTCACCAAAGCAAAAATTTTTAAATATATATGTACAATTATTGTTATTTTTGGAGGCGGTGTCCAAATTTTATGAGAATTTCTCTATGCTGACACCGACGCCAAATATATCAATAATTATACATATATATTTAAAAATTTTTGCTTAGGTGAGCTAAAATTGGCACAAGAATATTCAATTATTTTTTTACTTTTTAGTGCATTTTTTTTTTAGAATATTTGATTTTTGAAGTCGGGTTTCCATTTTGTCTAAATTTTTTTTATTTCTCGCTTTTTAGTGACTTATAATTTGAAGTTCTATAACTGATTTTATTTGTCTAAATATGGGTAGACCTACTAAACGAACTAATTTTTAGTGCATTTTTTTATAACACTTTTTTTTTCCGTTTTTTTTTTTTTTTTATTGCATTTTTTCATAACAGATTTTCAATTTTTTTACAAGCATTTTGATTTTTTTTTTGTAAAAATTTTTTACAAACAGTGGGACCAATCGGAAATCAAACTCTTTAAAATAAAAATTCAAAATCGGTTAATAAATGACGGAGTTCTGAGGTAACAAACATAAAATAAATAAATACAGACGAATTGAGAACCATCCTCCTTTTTGAAGTCGGGTTAAAAAGATTTAGATTCGACAAAATCAGTTTTAAATTTGGAATATTACCTCTAATAGAACAGAATTTAGCTAAAGCCTTTAGTATTTTTTTTATTTAAAATTCAATATCTGAATAAAAATCAAAAGGATAAGTTAATTATGTCTTCATCGTCAGAATCGAAATCGATATCAATATTATCATCAATATTGATATTAGATACAGATACAACTTTATCGTATCGCATCTTAAATTCGGGCGATGTAATCGTTTTTTCTAGCATTTTTATTATATGAACAGCTAATTTATGGCACGCCGTTTTGCTTTTTAAAACCATCGAAAAATATTTGACATAATAATTTGTATATAAATAAAATTCATTCTTCAACATAATGACTTCATTACAAAAGTATCCATAAATTTATTAACATGAATAAAAATTATGTGGTAGTAAAAAATCGACGAATAATGGGTAAATATTTGAAATTGTCCACAATTTTATTTATTAGAATATATTGAGTTGTCACTTCAAATTAATATTAGAATAGTTGTTATGCACTTATATATTAATTAAAGCATTCAATTTTCAATAGAAATTTAAATCAACTACAATATTATTAGAATCGGAGAGTTTTCACACTTTTTAGTGAAAAATAAGATTGTATGAGCAGTTAAATTATTTAAGTAGTAGAGAAACATGACCCAATTGCAAGATAAATAAAATTGATTGCTTTTTTATTATGTCCATAATTTAAATTCTTGAAATTTTAACGAGTAAAAAAAAGGCTTAAATAAATATGTTTAATCTGCATTAAAATTATCTATATTGATAATAATACATTCATTCATTTCATTTATTTGACATAATAATCAATTAATTACATTTGAAAGTACAAAAAAAAAAAATAATAACAATAATAATAATTTTAAATTTCTACATTGTATCCACATAAATAAAAATAACATTCTTAATAAAATAAAATAATTTCACAACAATTCTTAAAAAAATAATTTACAATATTTTAAATAGATTAATGAAAATAAGAAAATTTCAAACAGATAAAGAGGCAAACAAAAAACAATATTATCATTCAAGTTTAATACGTGGTAAATTCTATAAATTGGATTGACGTCGATTTAGGATGTATTTCAAGTATTCAATTATATAGCTTAGAGTTATTGGGTCATGCTCATTTAATATGCTAACAGACGAATACAGATTACATTTGTTAACCTTATCTCTTAAGCATCCAGCAGTACCCTCACAATCCTCAATCAAATGTTCCACACTTTCGAGACCTCCACATAAAACGCACATACGTTCATCGTTCGCTCTTCTTGAATTCCATCGAAAACTATACACACGAAAATTGGCGATTATATACCTACCATCCCTGTCCACATTGTTCAAATATCTAGCACCCCCCTGATAGTGAGCCAATTTGCTATATAGTCTGAGACTACTCTTTGCATTTATGTCTATTAAAGAATTATGAATAGATCTCTCTAGTATTGTTTTTCTAATTAAATTTTTATTTACATTTTCATAAGACTCGATATTTAACTCTTGCATTTTAGTAGTAAATTGCAAATTTCCTTTCAGACACAGTTTTTGTAAGCCTTTGTCACTCTTCAATAGCCGTGAATAATAGCACAGGGCCTTTTGGATGCACATATCCTCAATCGATGTCACACTCAGCTCAATATTGACTACCGAATTAGGAGTCGACTTCGGGACACATAATATTTCTTTATAAAAATTATAGGCAAATGTATTCACAATTCTAAATTGATCCCTGCTACAGTTCAGAGCCCAGATTTCGCTGCCGTAAGTGATTATAGGCTGCCGTAAGTGATAATAATAATTCGAATTAAAATTATCTATATTGATAATAATAATTCGAATTAAAATTATCTATATTGATAATAATAATTCGAATTAAAATTATCTATATTGATAATAATAATTCGAATTAAAATTATCTATATTGATAATAATAATTCGAATTAAAATTATCTATATTGATAGTAATAATTCGAATTAAAATGATCTATATTGATAATAATAATTCGAATTAAAATTATCTATATTGATAATAATAATTCGAATTAATATTATCATTAGATTTATTCAATATTACCATTTTGGTTTCGGTCAGTTACGGCTAGAATACGATCAAGTGACTGGCCATAGACCCTAAACAAGGACACATAACTCCATGTAAACAAATAATTGGCAAAAATAAGATGTCAGTAGTGTTCCTTCGGCACCGGAAACAAAACAGAGAGTATAAGGCGCGAGTTTTAATTAAATAACATTACGTATTTATAGTATTATAAAAATTATTTCCAGCCAAAGTGTTTTTTCAATAAAATATTTTTTTAAATAAATGATAAGTAATTTCAATTTTTCAATAAGGATTTAGTTGAAGTGATAGTTAAAATTCGCAAAATAATTACATAAAAATAAAAACATCAAATAATTAAATAGTAACCTGTAATGTTGGAATTGTAAAAATGAAAGAAATTATTGAATCAGATATTAAATTAAACTTTTATTTATTAATAATAATGCTGAAAATTAATATTTAATATAATGTCATACAATTTAATTAATTTTGGAATATTTATACTAGCTTTTGGTACTTTAAAAGTCCTGGTTTTTTAAACCCAATTGATCCCGTTGCTTATTGTCACAAGCACTAACACTTTTACAATTGTCTACTGCACATACTTTTCCCATTTTAAATGTTTTTTAAACAGTTTTTTATTTAATAAATTTTTTTAACCAAATCGTGTACTTCAAAACGATCACTTCAAAATAAAAATAGTTACTTGGCTTACTTCACTTCTATTTATTATACTATATTCACTTTGGTAAGGATGAGTATCTATCAAAAACTTGCGACCCTAGCGGCATAAAAAGTAAATATAACTTCTCCCATTTCGTTGCCATATTTTGTCAATTTTCCCGTATGACTTATATCTCCTTTATATAGCCTCCATGTGACTGGCAATCAATAATTAGTCAAATTAACAACAGCGGGCTTCAGAATCGAGAGTAGTGCTGCCTCTACAGTCCATGTACGGTCTCTATTCTATTGAGAGAAAATCATAGATATACTATGGTTTATGGAGAAAACAAATATTATTTATTATAGGTTATGCTTCTTAGTTACAATAGCTTAGTCTTGAATGAAAAATTTTTCCAGATTGAGGCGTACAATTTTATATTTAAAATAAACAAGTAGACAACTGTAGTAATAAAGAACTTATGACTATAAACTATTGTAAAGCTTTATTGCAGCTTTGCCTGGATTAAGTATATTAAAGATTCAAAGGTAATGATTATAATTTTAATAATAATTGAATACGTTTGAGTACAAAGCTCTGTTTTGTTTTTATTAGAGCTAAAACAATACACTGAGAAAAATATAAACATTTCTATATTATACCGAGCGTTCATTTGATAATTGGATTATGATAATTTGTTCTTCAATTATGTGAGTGTTTACAGAATGCTTAAAAAATGTATGTAATAAAGTTAGTGATTCCGTGAATTATACCACTCATAATCCAAAATCCGGAAATTTGGAAAATGATATATATCCAATCAAAACTGTAGTTACTTGTTTATTTTAAATATAAAATTGTACGCCTCAATCTGGAATTTTTTTTTATTCAAGACACTAAGCTATTGTAGATAAGAAGCATAACCTATAATAAATAATATTTGTTTTCTCCATTAACCATAGTATATCTATGGTTTTCTCCCAATAGAATAGAAACCGCGCCTGGACTGTAGAGGCTGCACTACTCACGATTCTGAAGCCCTCTGTTGTTAATTTGACTAATTATTGATTGCCAGTCACTTGATCGTATTCTAGCGGTAATAATAATAATAATAAGAAAGAGGGGTACCGCATTCGGGTCCCTAGCACCTAGACCAAGGGGTCCTCTGTGCCCTCCTTGAGAACAACCTGTCACCCGAAGGCGAGACGCCTCCGGATAAGAGGTGCTATTTAAAGCAGATGAAGCTATAGGATTCTGTCAAGGCCAGACGCCACGCAAAAGGCCCACAACTTCTCCGCCGGGATTGCTCCCAGGATTGATGGATCCAGAGTTTCGGACCCAAACATTCTATATCTGACACCTTGCAGACTTCTGCAGGTGCATATAACATGTATGGAGGTTTCATCGTCCTCCATACAGGCCCTGCAAGTGGGATCATCAGAGATCCCCAAGTTATGAAGGTGGTAATTCAATCGACAGTGTCCTGTCAAAAGCCCCACCACCCTTCTCAACTGCATTCTATTGAGTTTCAACCGAGCACAGTCGAATGGCCTAGCTGTGTTTATGCACAACTTGGCCTGTCGCATGCCCTGCGCAAAGTCCCAGTAGTCGAGGTGAGCTTGTTTAAGCCACCCCTTGATTTGGTAAATTACGGAGCATCTTGCTATGGGAATGATAGGCTCAGGTGAAAGGGGCGCTTGAGATGACCCCTCTCGTGCCAACGAGTCCGCTACTTCATTCCCCTTAACGCCAGAGTGACCCGGTACCCAGATCAGCCTGACTGTGTTACTCAGTGCCAGGTGGTTCAGCTCCTCGAAGCATTCATAGACTATCCTCGATTGGAATCTTGACGCCTCAAGAGCCCGAAGTGCTGCCTGGCTATCTGAGAAGATGCTGATATGTGCCCCATTGTAACCTTTCGTGTTACAAATCTGGGCACCTCTCAGCATAGCGAAGATTTCCGATTGAAAAACTGTCGCATATTGACCCAGAGGAATCGATTCCTTTATCCTAGGTCCATAAACCCCCGCACCAGATAAATCTCCGGCCCTTGACCCATCCGTATAAAGATATGGTCCGGGAGGGGGTGAAAAGTTAGGTACATCTCGATCCCATTCCTCACGGGAGGGAACGATTACCCGAAATTTGCGGTCAAAACGATGAGTCGGAACAGTGGAATCCTGTGCCATTTCCACAAGTGGAGTCACCGTCTCCAACCTGTTCATTATACTCGCGTGACCTGTGTTTGTCCTACAGTGCCACTGTCTGCAACTCCTAAGTCGATAGGCCGCTGTCATGGCCTCCGCCTCAATCATTAAATGAATCGGCGGAATACCTAGAAGCGCGCCCAGCGCAGCAGTAGGGGTCGTTCGCATGGCTCCAGTGACACTAAGGCATACGACTCTGAGCAGGTGATCCAATTTTTTCCTGGCTACAGCCAGAGAGGTTCTTGTCCACCATACTACACAGCCAAATGTGAGCATTGGCTTTACAATCATTGTGAATAACCAGTGCACCATGTGAGGTTGGAGTCCCCAAGACTGTCCAAATGCTCTCCTGCACATCCAGAAGACACTATTTGCCTTGGTTAGTCTCCAATCCAAATGATCACTCCAGTTCAGTTTTGCATCCAGGATGACTCCCAGATGCTTAACCGTTCCAGTTTGTGTAATTTGAATGCCAGATATGCTGATCATCCGTTGAGCAACTCTTCGTCTCCTAGTAAACAGTACACAGCCCGTTTTTTCCGGTTTGACAGAGAGTTCCTTGTCAATGCACCAGTGCTCCACGTACGAGAGCGCTTGTTGCATCAGATCATAGATAGTGCCCTCGTCTCGGCCTTTGACAAGTATGGATATGTCATCAGCGTAGCCTTGAGCAAATATCCCTAATTCCTTGAGACCGGTTAGTAAGCTATCCACGACGAGGCACCACAGTAATGGCGAAAGAACTCCACCCTGCGGACACCCTCTACCTACAAAGCCTCTAACCGATTGTCCCCCTAAAGTTGTGGTAATACACCTCACTTCGAGCATGTTGCAGATCCATCTTACCAAGATGTCTTCCACCCCGCGCTCAATTAGTGCAGTGCGAATCGCCCCAACCGTTGTATTGCTGAAGGCTCCCTCGATATCGAGGAAAACCCCTAAGGCCATTGCCTTTTCTGAGAGCGCACCTTCTATCGACCCTACTAGTCGGTGGAGTGCAGCATCCACAGAAAGGCCGGCTTGGTAAGCAAACTGGCACTCTGATAGCGGTCTCTCTACAAGACTCGTATCACGAATATGCCTGTCTATTAGCCGCTCAAGAGTTTTGAGCAAAAATGACATCAGGCTTATCGGCCTGAAGTCTTTTGCGTCGCCATAGCTTGGGCGTCCAGGTTTAGGAATGAATACCGCGCGGGATTCTTCCCATTTCCTGGGTATGTAGCCTAAAGCTATGCATGTTTTAAAGATCTCCTTGAGCCTTCCAACAATTATATCCAAGCCCTGTTGTAGCAGTGCCGGAAAGATGCCGTCGGTACCCGGAGACTTGTAAGGAGCAAATCTAGCCACAGCCCATCTCACTTTTGTAATGCTTACGATGAGTTTTGCTGTCGCCCAATCCTCCCTGTTTGCCCTTCCACCATCACGCCTCTGATCGTCCGGTTCTTCCATGGTAAAGCCAGGGAAATGCGTGGACAGTAAATGCGTCATGGTCTCAGACACTGTAAGTGATTGACCTGCTAGTTCGAGGCAACCCAACTTTGCAGTATTATCCTTGGATATTACCTTTTGCACTCTAAAGAGAGCGGGCATCATGTTAATGTTGCCACAAAGCTCTCTCCAGGAGTCTTTTTTCGAATTTTTCACTGACCTTCTATACTCTCGCTGCTTCTCCCTAAAGATTAGCCAGTCCGAGTCCAGACCGGTCATTTTCGCTTTGTTGAAGGATGTTCTAGTGTCATGGCGTAGTCTATCAAGATTTCTATTCCACCACGGAACATCCCTAGAGCCGGTAGTAACACTTGCAGGACAGTTGTTTTCATACGATGAAATCATGGCATCCTGAAGTTCACTAACCGCAGATTCTACATCTTCCTTCGTGTGCAACCTATTCGCACCGCCGGCAAGTAGCCCAGAGAGCTCCCGCCTGTAAGCCTCCCAGTCAGTGCGTCTGGGATTGCGATACGAGGTTACGGTACACGGTTTGGTGAGCATATCAAACACAATGTGTCTATGATCAGATAGGGAAGGTTCATTTGAAACTTTCCACCCCGACAGAAACTGTAGCAGTCTCGGGGAGCAGAGAGTAATGTCAATGACCTCTGACCTAATTCTGTTTATAAAGGTTGGAGACATGCCTCTATTGACAATCTCCAGACCGTTGGCCGAAATGAATTCCAGGAGAGCCCGACCCCTAGCATTTATGTCGGAACTGCCCCATTGCGTGTGGTGCGAGTTCGCGTCACAGCCAAGGACCAATAGCAAACCCCGAGATTCACAATATTCGACCACAGTTTCCACCTCTATTGGAGGAGGAGGTGATTCTGAGTCGTACGGAAAATACGCTGAGCACAGAATCACCTCCCTCTCTTGTCCCCAGAGATTAACCTGCACCGAGGCCACTGCAATATCTCTACCACACAGGTGCGGTATAGGTACTGCGTCAAGACCCCTGTACACCAGGCAAGCTCTGGGATTATTAGTCGCGGAAATAACTTTAATCCCCGACCCATTTAGGCCTCTGATGCCGTTCGCATATATATATGGTTCTTGCACCAGAGCAATGTTGATATTGTCGGAAGCTAGCCTTTTGCTCAAAATTGCTGCGGCTGCTCCGCTGTGGTGTAAATTAATTTGGATGAAACTCACCATAATTAGTTTACCTTTAATATTAAGTTGATGGTGGTTTGGGCCCGCTTTTCTTCTTTCTCCTTTTCTTCGCGGACCTCCATCCATCTTTACGTGCGGACTCTGATGGCAGTGAGTCCGCCACTACGGAAAGTGTGGCAGAAGGATTAGTGGCAGATGCTTCAGATTCCTGAGCACCAGCCACCGCCTCACCAGCCACAGCTTTCTTCTCCTTGAGATCTGAGAAGGTGACTCCGGCAACCGCCCCAAGTGTTGCGGCTGCTATCGGTCTCACCCCCTCTAGAACCTGTGTTGCAACGGCACCTTTGGCATTGCCAAAAGTCTTTGGCTTTGCCGGGCGCCGTGCTTCCGGTTTAGGTGCCTCCTCACTCTTGCTGGGCGCCTTCCCTGTTTGAGACAGGGAGGCACGAACCAGACCAAAGTGGAGAAACCCTCTTCCGGCTAGTTCCGCATGCGATCGGGCTGGCACCCCGAGTACCAGTCTGGTGCCCTTTGGGTGTTCAGTCCGATCGTACACTTTCCAATCCCGGGTGTCAATACCCTGGTTTTGGCGGGTTATCCTCTTCAGGATAATTCCGTCCTCCACCCTGGATGTCGGCACCCCTGGGATCCAGAGGAACATCTTCTTAAGGACGATGCGAGGAGGAGGGATGGATGCACTCAACCTCGCACCCTCCCAAGCGACTATTTCCGGTACTGTCTTTATAAGCCAGTCCCTGGAAACAGCGTCCGTGGCTATCACTTCGAGCCCATTTGGACCTGAGGTGAAGCTTTCAAAGCGGGGAACGATGGTCATGTCCCTGTCTAGAGACTCGTCTATCGCCCGCTCAAGGACACCGCGGAGCATTCCGACCTGTTCTGTCGTCCACTCGGTCGTCGAGGCCTCGTCCCGAATGACGGCACGAGGTAGGTTCCTCGCAACCGAAGCGAAGGCATGATCAGCCGTCCTGCTCCGTTTCTGTGCCTGTGTAACAGATGGTGGTGTGTCCCCTACTATCCTACCACGTTTCTGCGGACGGACAGGGGTCGACTCCACCATAGTCTTGCCAGCTGCAGTTTGGGGTGAGCTTTGAACTTCATCCCTTCCTGCAGCTGCTTGTTGAGCCGTGGCTCTCTGCTGGGCTACCCGCTTTCGCTTTGCGCCTCCAGGACGTTTAGCTTTCAGCTGTAGCGCTTGCAGATTCACCGAGATCTCGGTGTCTGTTTGGGAACCTGGGTCCACTAATGTGAACCCTAGGTTCCTCGGTGAAACTTCACCTTCCCCTCCAAGTCGGCCTTGCGGCGTCCCTGCGGGTCGAGTTACCGTTTCAGCAGTTTTTAGATTTACCGAGATCTCGGTGTCTGTTTGGGAACCTGGGTCCACTAATGTGAACCCTAGGTTCCTCGGTGAAACTTCACCTTCCCCTCCAAGTCGGCCTTGCGGCGTTCCTGCGGGTCGAGTTATCGTTTCAGATTGAGTTGATGGAGGTGTACTGTTTCCAGTTCCTTCCAACTTGGGATTATTTATTTCGTTCATCATTTTAGACCCACGAGTAAATAAATAATATATGAAAATGGCCTTATACACACCCTGAGGCGGCCCGGTGTCAGGGCGGGGATCGCTTACTACTAACTTCCCTTAGTCATGCATCCCGTCGGCACAATACCAGACCTTAGGATTGGGGAGGTTTTTTATAGAGGTCCCCGTCCTCGCGTGCCAGGCAGTTAAGCCAAGCACCCCGATTCTCTTGAACACCCGCAAAGACATGACTGCTACGATGCCAAGAGGTTGCGGTGTGATAAAGGTTTTCCGCCAGTTCGGACGCCATAGCCTCGATTAGTTTTGAACAGGGGCACCACGAGAAGGTTCGAGGCCAGACTGTTTGCCATGCAGAGGTTTATTTACTTCACATGCATGACCATTTCGCCCCCATTCTAGCGGTAACTGACCGAAACCAAAATGGTAATATTGAATAAATCTAATGATAATATTAATTCGAATTATTATTATCTATATAGATAATTTTAATTCGAATTATTATTATCTATATAATTTTAATTCGAATTATTATTATCTATATAGATAATTTTAATTCGAATTATTATTATCAATATAGATAATTTTAATTCGAATTATTATTATCAATATAGATCATTTTAATTCGAATTATTATTATCAATATAGATCATTTTAATTCGAATTATTATTATCAATATAGATCATTTTAATTCGAATTATTATTATCAATATAGATAATTTTAATTCGAATTATTATTATCAATATAGATAATTTTAATTCGAATTATTATAATCAATTTAGATAATTTCAATTAGAAAATGTAATTTAAAAAACTATTCAAATTCACCAAAAACTATTCAAATTATTTACATCCGATATAAATAATAAATTACTATTACAGCATTGAAATTTATAAGAAGTTTTCAGCAATGATAATTAAATGGGTCAAATTTAAAAAGATATAATTTTAATTGTTAAAATTATTATTTTCACGATAATATATATTGTTTAAAAAGAAAATCACAAACATAAAAAATATTGACAAGAATATATTATCTTATAATATAATAGCAACATTTTTTTTTTTCAAAATACTCTGTTAGTCGTTGAAAATTGAATGCGAAATCGTAAAACGCTAATTAATATTTCATCATCATC
Source organism: Nineta flava (assembly GCA_963920215.1). Lineage (NCBI taxonomy): Eukaryota > Metazoa > Arthropoda > Insecta > Neuroptera > Chrysopidae > Nineta > Nineta flava. Next base: position 66,952,341 of record OY986042.1, read on the forward strand.
AATTACTACTATTTCTAGTAGCATATTTTTATAGACATTGAATTAATATTAACGCCATAAATGAAAATCAGACTAATTAATATATAAAAAAATCTGTATGTATCATAATAACTACACGAATAATAAAATTTGTTGAACTTATATTCATTAGAATTTTAAAAGGACCTAATAAATTTATTCTATAGTTAATAATCTCAATGAAATTTACTTTTGTAAAGATTACATTGACAAATATGGGAACAGCTGTAAAGTTTACAATAAAATTGATTTTCACTTAGTGACAACATTAGAGAAATGTAAAAAAATTACTTCGTAAATAAAAAAAGTCCTTAAAAACCCAACGTTCAACGTGCTGTTAGAATTAACATTATCAAAAAGTAGAATAATAATAGATGTTAATGAACCAATATATAATAAAATATACGTTAGGAAACAATCTTAAGACAGTTAAATTATGAGTCGCGATTTAGATTTTATTTGAAAAACTTGTGGTTTTAAAAAGTAAAACGGCGTGCCATACTAATTTACAAATACATCCATTTGTTTAATAAAGAAATTACGTTCTTACAAAGCCAACTATAAATGAAATAGATAGTCCGCAAAAATATATTTCTCTGACATATTTCTAGTAATCATTTGAAACAAAATATGGTTGGTCAAATAAACATTCTCCCTCCAAACCAGTTTTTATGTTAACTAGTTTATATTTTGCTTAATGTCAGCCAAAATGAATTAATTTACGATAATAGAAAAATTATAGTAGATCTATTTAGTGCATAAATTATGTTACATATAGTATTGCAAATGAAATTATATTTTATTTAAAATAACATTCATTTAAAAATTTAAAAACAACTGAGTTAATTGCTTAAATACCCGGTATATATTGAGTTTATGAAAAAAGTATCAATCAAAAGTTTTTTTTTAAAAGAAACATTTTTTGTCTATAATTATTTTCTTTTTAAATCTAATACGGGTTTAAAGATGGATATTTCCCCCCCTGGTGGGGAGAGAACGTTCCAATTTGGCCCATTCACGAAATTGACCTTACTTTTTAGAAATTACATTTCAAATTTTGCCCCTATTCTTAGAACATTTGTTTGTATTTTATAAATACGTATTTCGACTACAATGTAGTCATTATCAGTATGAATTAGCTAATCGTAACTATCTCTCTATCTCTGGGATATGGATTCAGAGATATGTTGCTTGTTGCTAATTTGGTGCGTGTCTCACAATGACATTAAAAAAGTTATGTCCTTGTATACGATTTGACTGAGGGTATAATCTGACTTGAGCATTATTTGAGTTGCCTGACTACTGGATTAGGTGTGTGGAAAGCCCCACCTATTTATTGGCGGTATTCTTTGGTGAGTCACTAAAGTGAGTGTATCTACCATGGAGACTATATGAAGGAGATCTAACTCAAACGAAGATGTAAACTAAACAAACGGTATAGTATAATAAATAGAAATGAAATAGCCAAAAATAACTAGTTTATTTCGAACTGATTATTTTGAAGTACGAAATTTGTTTAGAAAACATTTAAAATGGGAAGAGTATGTGTAGTAGACAATAGGGAATATGCATGAAAATTTTTTTTCACATTTATTTTCAGAATATGAAAATACTGTTAATACTGTAATAATATTTAAAAACGAAATTAAAATCCGACAAATATCAAGGAAGCTATAAGCTTTTAAAGATTATTATCTGTCTCTTTCTTGCAAAAATACTAAAAACGGAGTTTTACGTGTATTTTAAATGGTGAATGTGTAATATGACGTCACAGAACATATCAAGAGGGCTATCACCCTCTTTGTCTAATCGGGAATTTCAATCATTCATATCTCGCTTATTTTTAAAGTTATTTAAAAGTAATTTTACCTTGATATTTGTCAAGTAAACATGCTTCAATTCAAGTGAAAAAAAATTTTCATGCATATTCCCTATTGTAAAGGTGGTAGTGCTTGTGACAATAAGCAACGGGATCAATTGGGTTTGGTTTAAAAAACCAGGACTTTTTAAAGTACCAAAAGCGAGTATAAATATTCCAAAATTAATTAAATTGTATGACATTATATTAAATATTAATTTTCAGCATTATTATTAATAAATAAAAGTTTAATTTAAAATCTGATTCAATAATTTATTTTCATTTTTACAATTCCAACATTACAGGTTACTATTTAATTATTTGATGTTTTTTTTTTTATTTTTATGTAATTATTTTGCGAATTTTAACTATCACTTCAACTTCAACTAATTCCGTATTGATAAAAGGCAATTAATTATCATTTATTTAAAAAAAATATTTTATTGGAAAAATACTTTGGCTGGAAATAATTTTTTATAATACTATAAATGCGTAATGTTTTTCAATTAAAACTCGCGCCTTATACTCTCTGTTCTGTTTTCGGTGCTGAAGGAACAATACTGACATCTTATTTTTGCCAATTATTTTTTTACATGGAGTTATATATCCTTGTTTAGTATCTATGGTATCTACGTTAACCTTGATATTCAGGTATTGAATTTTTATTTTGATTTTTGTAAATGGTTTAATTTTATTAAATCAGAATTTGGAATTGGGCCATTGTTTAAATTCATTATCTGTTTTCTCAATTTGTATATGTATTTTGTATATATATGTATTTGAATTTTTTTTAAAAATGTTTCTTACCTCAGAACTCCGTCATATATATATATATATATATATATATATATATATATATATATATATATATATATATATATATATATATATATATATATATATATATATATATATATATATATATATATATATATATATATATATATATATATATATATTCTGTCTGCCTGCCATCTGTCTGCCTGTTTGTCCATCCGCCTGTCCAAGTGCTCACAGCATCATGCCTCAAACCGGACACTAACAAGTAAATCAATTTTTGTTATTTAACTAAATATAATTTAACTCTTCTAGGATATTAAAAATAAATAAATAAAATTCAACTGTGTTTTCTTGAAAAATTGATTAAAATATAAATAATAACCGCATTGAATCACTAACAGCCACACTTAAAATTACATGAATACAATAAATTATATTCGTTTCTATATTCCCTTATTAAACTCATTAAATGTCAATTCATTCTATTTTTTCCAGTCAAGTATATATTTTTTATGTTCATGGACAAAGTTTAGTAATATTTTCGGTTTGGTGTGCTAATGTTGGTAACAATTATTTAACCAATACAATAATCCGGATTCCGGAAACATATTTCTTTTCACCTCAGTGCGTGTATGTAGAGCATACTGTGTTAATTATAAATCTTTTAAAATAATTAAAAGTATTTGTTAAAAATGGCTGATCAGGTAAAGTACTTTAATAATTTGTATATATATATTAAACTATGTAAATAGATAATTATTATTAATGATAGTATATTCCTAAAAGGAGTTAATTACAAAACGAAACATCCACGTGATTCATTTCAAATTTTGAAATGATTAAAATTTATTTTACATTATTCTAAAACACAAATTTTTAAAATTGGGTACACAGATTAATACAAGAATTTTCAAAATTTAATTACTTTTTTCGGTTTTTTGAACGCTTATAAATTAATAAATCAGTGTTTTTTTTTGTTAGGTTATTGACAAAAATAATCAAAAGTAAATCGTTTATTATTAATAACTTCAATTATTACATACACTAGTAATTATTAATCTCGGGTCTCTAACAATTGTTTAAAATTGGCTTAATTTAAGTACAAATAGTTTTACTTAGTTAATTAAGACGGATTTACTGACAGAAATTTTGTAACATTCATCAATTATTCAACCAGCCTGTGAGCGTATTATTCCTGGAGTCTGCGGCTTCTTGATAGCACTTTTTAATGACAGTTTTTTTTTCTATCAAAATTGTTTAATCAAAGAAAGGGCCGTGATATTCGTACTCAGGCGGGTCTCCAGTGTGAGTTAAAATTTAGATTCAACTACGGTAGTTCAGATATTGTAACAAAAACTATTGAATTTAAGTAAGGTAACTATTCCAACCGAGTACTTTAGTTTTTGCCGCAATATGTGAAATATATAGAACGCCTTTTGGTGCGGGGGCCCAAAAACCCGACCAACTCGGGATATGACCGTTGAAGTGAATGATTGTAGTATTCAGTTTAAAATAGTTAACATAATACTTAATTATTGAAATTAAATAAGGTAACTATTCCAACCCAAGACTTAAGGTTTGGCCACAATATGTGAAATACATAGAACGCCTTTTAGTGCGGAGACCCAAAAACACGCAAACCCGACCAACTCGGGATATGACCGATCTATTATAATGGCTTTAGACGCTTCAAGCTGAAAACATAAGAGACCCGCGTTTGTCCGAATAGCCATATCGTAAAAGAAAAGTTACAAGTTTACGATATGGCTATTCGGACACACGCGTGTCATCAGCGTGAAGCGATTAAAGCTTATATAATATATTTTTCATCGGTTATACCTAGAGTTGGTTGGGTTTGCGTGTTTTTAGGCCCCCGAACTAAAAGGCGTTCTATATTTCACATATTGTGGCAAAAACTAAAGTACTAAGTTGGAACAGTTACCTTATTTAAGCGTTAGTTTAATCTAAATTTTTACTCACGCTAGAAACCCGCCTGTGTCAGAATAGCACGACGTTGATTTAAAACCAGCCTACGAAAATTTATCATAACGAGAAAAATCTATAAACTTTATAGTTTGCAAGAATGATTAGATATTGATTCCTGTTATATTTACGTTTTTATAATGTCCACAAATCCAATACTTTCTATTTCAAAAGCTAGCTTATATTCAGGGTTTCTATTTCAAAATATCAAACTCTCATTTCAAATATTATAGTTATAATGTATAGTTCCTAAAAACCAGTATCACAATAGACAAAGTGAAAACCTCGTATATGTAAAATAATTTTCCCATCTGATTTTTTTCATATTCACTTTTGGGTTATGTCTCTGAATAAGGATTAAGATTTTATCCATCAAAAACTTGGTCCCAATTTTTTAAACTAATTTTTTTTTCTACCAACCTGAATAATATATTTTGACCCGAATGGATTTTTTTTTTGTGTTTTGGGTGATTTTAAACAAAAAAAATTTAAATCCTTTTGTTGTAAACTTGACCGTTTCCGAAATTTTTGAGTTCACCAAAATTCTTAAATAATCTTTGAACATCCCTTAATAAAATCCTGAAGAGTAATTACATATTATTTTATTCTAAAGTTTTGTTTTTTAGTTGTCAAATAGACACTAAAACATAAGGAAATAAAAGGTATATTTCAGAAAATCAGATTTATATACTGTGCATATTTGACAATTAAAAAAATTTAATAATCTGTAATGAAAAATTATGGTCAAATTCCAAAACTTGATTTTTTAATATTGTTTTCCAAACATTAAATTGTTTATAACTCAAAATCGGTCAAGTTTACGAAAAAAATGACAAAAGACCTTTTTTCTTTAAATTACCCAAAATATCTTAAAAATATTCGATCATTCGACTTGGTAAAAAAAAAGTTTCAAAAAATTGGGACCAGATTTTCGAAGGACCAAATCTTGATCCTTATTCAGGGACAATTTCAACGTGACAATTTTTCATACGAATCCGAGGTTTTCTTTCACCTTGTGCCTTTAAGAAAAATTTAGTATTCTACAACATATTTTAATAGATAGGAGACATGCGGGCTATTTTATTGCTGGTGTGCTCACCGAAGGGTTAATTATAATCATCTTTCACCATTAATTAAATGACACTGGGTGCCATTTTTAATCAAATTTTTCAAATGTTCTTCCGTATTTAAAAAAAATTTATTCTGAGGATAAATGGTGAATTTAAATAAAAAAAATGACACGGGAGAGATAGAAAGATCATGTTTTATTGTACACATGATGATCTTCCTATCTCAGGCATTCATCATTCGTCCGTTCAGAATAAATGTTTTTGTTTTTAAACTTACGGGGCCCAAGACAATTATGAAGATTTTTGTTTTTGGAGTCAAACCATAAATTTTATCTTAAAAATATTGAAAATTAAAAAAAAAATGGCACGTGGAAACAAATTTTTGCATGTTTTTTTCTGGTGAAGGTGAGAAATATCTGGTCATATTTTCACACTGGGTTCAAAATGTCACCGTGTGGCATATATGTCATTTCATTGAAGTGTGTCATTTAAGGGTTAAATTTGAATGAAATTTTTAATGTGTTTTATAAACTGTTAAAAATATTTTCTAGAATGAACGTTCATTTCAACGTCAACCTACAATATTTTTAAATCGTAAAAAAGGTTTAGGTAACAAACGACGTAAATCTATGCGTTACCACCGTGAAGTTGGATTAGGATTTAAAACTCCACGTGAGGTATGTTTATTTATTTACAAATAATTAATTGATTTTTTTTTACTGCACACAGACAGAAAAAGCGTTCCAGAGACAATTGAATGTTAATTTAAATCGCAAAGCAGGACTTAAGAAGAAAACCTTACGTTTGAGTCGAAATATTGGTTTAGGCTTTAAAACACCCAGAGAGGTATAAAATCATTTTTCTTTCAGCCGAGGGAAAGGCATAACAATGGTGATTGGTGGTGGCTAGGGAAGCTTTCTATATGTTTATTATATATTTATATTATATAAATGTATTATATAAATATCTATTTTAAAATACTAACACTCCATAATTATGTTCTAGAATTTATTATTAACTTAGAAAATACAGGGTGAGTCAGTAGGGACACATCCATTTCCAGAAAGTATTCTACACATAAAAATAAACCTAAATATTGTTATTACAAATTTTCCTAAAATTTTAGTAGTATGGCCACAGAAGTCATGGTCATTTTTCAAAATTTTATAATTGATTTATGACCATTTTGATTTTATAGTAATGTCATATAGTTATTGAAATCGCGATATCTTCATTTGATGAAATCAATTGAACCGTTTGGTGGCCATTGCGAGACTGCAAATTAAATAGTCTCGCAGTGACCAAATCAATCCACCTCCTTTTATAAATTGGGTATCGTTTAAATCGGAGAGTATCCTGATTATCATTAATAAATGACGTTATTCTAAATCGAAATAACTTAAATATGATTAATTTACTTATTACAACTGTGCCAACTGAACATATCACGTATAAAACATATACATTTTAACATGATAAAATTTACTAAATGTTTTTCAGTTTAACAAAAATATGAAGTATGCGCGAACCGTTATTGCAAATATTTCGCTTCACAATCGATCAGAAATTTTTTTAAGCATCTATCATATTTTAATTTTATCAAATTCGTAAGAAAAGTGAGTTAACGAACAAACTACTATAAAAACAAAAATTAGATTACTTATTTTATTTTTATGTGTAAAATTTTTATAGTCTTCCTAATCACCCTATATACAAAGTGTTTCTGAAAGGTATCATCGTATTTTAAATATAATCTGTCATCTTCTACGATGCTTATTCTTCCAAATGCGATCCCATATTGAAATATTATTTTATCTTGAAATGGAAGCATACAGAAGAGTTTTTTTAATTAAAATTTTAACTAAATTGTTCAGAAAGACTGTATATTTTTATTTCAATTATTAACAAACGCTTATTTATTAATGTGTACATTTATTCACCATATAATTTCCTAAGTTTCAACAGTGTGTTTGTTCGAAAAGTTACCACTTAAATATTTTTTTAAATATGTATTCTGTTTCAAAGTAAAGTTGCACAGATTAAAGAGGAAAACCTAATCATATTCTTTGCATCCGTTCTAATGTGATATAACTTATCTTCTAAACGGTGCAAGATAGGGATAATCTTTAAATACAAAAAAAAAAAACTTTTATTTGAACCTTTTTTCATGAATCCGGATATTTTTGGCCATTTTACGCCTAACTATGGAATGTACGTAAAAAGTTGTTTGTAATGTATGAAATATTCATTTTTAACCCGACTTCAAAAAAGGAGGATGGTTCTCAATTCGTCTGTATTTTTTTTTTTTTTTTATGTTTGTTACCTCAGAACTCCGTCATTTATGAACCGATTTTGAATTTTTTTTTTGTTTTAAAGGGTTTGATTCCCGATTGGTCCCATTGTCACCAAATCGCATTCTGATGAGGGGATCTCCGGGAAATTGAGGAAAATCCTCATTTTACATGTGATAACCGATTTCTGCGAAATTTTTTTTTTCTTTGAAAGGGTATACTCATTCATAATGGGAAAATAAAAAAATTTTTTTAAAAACCGACCCAAAAAAAAAAATTTTTACAAAAAAAAAACAAAATGCTTGTAAAAAAAACTGAAAATCTGTTATAAAAAAATGCACTAAAAATTATAAAAAAAACGGGTAAAAAAAATGTGTTATAATAAAATTCTCTAAAAATTAGTTGGTCGTTTAGTAGGTCTACCCATATTTAGACAAATAAAATCAGTTATAGAACTTCAAAGTCACTAAAAAGCGAGAAATAAAACCTATTTTGACAAAATGGAAACCCGACTTAACAAAAGATGCACTAAAAAGTAAAAAAATAATTGCATATTCTTGTGCCAATTTTAGTTCACCAAAGCAAAAATTTTTAAATATATATGTACAATTGTTGTTATTTTTGGAGGCGGTGTCAACATAGAGAAATTCACATAACTTTTGGACACCGCCTCCAAAAATAACAATAATTGTACATATATATTTAAAAATTTTTGCTTTGGTGAACTAAAATTGGCACAAGAATATGCAATTATTTTTTTACTTTTTAGTGCATCTTTTGTTAAGTCGGGTTTCCATTTTGTCAAAATAGGTTTTATGCATTTAAAGATTATCCGTATCTTGCACCGTTCAAAAAATAAGTTATACCATACATGTAAAGAAGAAAAATATAATTGTTTCCCTTTTTAATCTGTGCATTTTGTTCGAAATATAATGCATATTTTACAAAATATTTAAGTGATCAAATTAAACTAGCTTCAAAAACACGTTTTCAGGAACCGCAATTTTTTGACGTCCTGAATATAACCCTAAATTTTGACGGTCCGACTCGTGACGGAACAGGGTCAAAATTGAATTAGTTTATAACAAAAAAGCGTTTTCTATAAAGCTAAATATATTTTTTTAAACTAAAAATTTTAAAAATGACATAGAATAACATTCAATTCTATATATAAAAAAGAAAACAAATGAGCCCATAAACATTAAAATCGGTTTATTAGAATTCGAGGAAAAAAACGATTAAAATTCCCAAAGTTCGAAAAAGGCAAAAATTTTAAATTAAAATAAAAAATCTAAAAATTACATCATTTTTTTTAAACTATATTTTTATATGTTAACAATAATGTCCCAAATTTTAACCCTTAAAAAAAAATTAGGCCCCCGACAATTAAATACCGTGTCACCTTTTTTTTTTATACATCCAATGTTTGAATTATTGGACATGCATAAAAATATACAATTGGTATGAGCGATGCTTGCACACTTAGGTAATGCTTGTCAATCCTTCAAACATAAATTTAATCAAGCTATATTTTAATTATAAAAATAATATTTTCTAATTAAAAAAAGACAGATATTAAACTGGTTTTCTTTAACAAATATACCATGTTGGTCGGAAAATTTTTTTGAGTTTGCCATTGTTAAAAAAAAAATTAAGTTATGATTTTTTATTTTAATTTAAAATTTTTGCGTTTTTCGAACTTTGGGAATTTTTTCCTCGAATTCTAATAAACCGATTTTAATGTTTATGGGCTGATTTGTTTTCTTTTTTTATATAGAATTGAATAATATGCTATGTCATTTTTAAAATTTTTAGTTTTAAAAAGGATATTAAGAAAAAACGCTTTTTTGTTATAAACAAATTCAATTTTGGCCCTGTTCCGCTTCGAGTCGGGCCGTAAAAATTTAGGGTCATATTCAGGACGTCAAGATGAATCAATTTAAAAAAAATTGCAGTTCCAAGCAACCTGCCTGAAAAATCCTAATTTGACTCTAGTATAATGAACACATGGTATATCCGACGCTTAACTCAATTACTTCAGATTTTCATGGAACTTTCAAGCCTCTCAACACTGTAAATTCAAACTTTTGTTTCTACTCTATAAAAATAAATGAGAGACAAATTTTGTATGTTCAACTGAAAGTTTCAATAAAATTAAAAGTTGCAAGTTGAAAATGATTTTCGACTTATGGGGTAGTCCATTTAATAGTAATTATTAACTTCAAATACATATTAACATTAAATACATCCAAGAAATTATAAATATAAATAATATGGTACTTTTATTCCGAGGAAATTTAACATTGCTTCTAGATTATATGGATAATCTTTTTCTGTCTCATTAATATAAGCAAAATTTTGCACTAACTAGATAATAAGAAAATAGCAGTTGCGCATTCTATTTATTTACTAGAACGGAGGCTAAGCGACAAATTCAAATGAATCTGTTTAGTTTTTGTTCAACCGATTGAAATTGGCATCCACATTGTTTGAACAAACTCTTTACAAAAAGGTCCGGTTAGGGGGGTTGTTATTCCAATAATTATTTTTATTCAAAATTTTATTTACTTTAATTTTCTTCGTAACATTATTTGCAATAAATTGTCATAAATATTTGGAAAATTTACACCCTTTTCAACTCTCTAAACGGACTCTTTCCGTTGACTCAACACTTAGGCAACACATTTTTTTTAAAGATTCGCTGAAACTAATTATCATAGACTTGAAATGCAAAAATCTAATTGAATATCTAATTGTCGCTTATCCTCCTCACTACCTGCTCTTTATCAAATTTATAATAATCAATTGGTTTATTATATGAAATCAATTTAAAATTTTGTCAGTAACAAAGTAAAAATTGTATAAGTCACTTATTATTATAAAATGAGTCACACAGCCAAGAAAAAATTATTTAATCAAATCATTTTTTAGGCAAGGCGATAACGTAAATTAGTAAAATAAATTTTCTCACTTAATTTTTTTTTTTTTTTGATTATTCACGTTTGATACCTCTGAATATGGATCAAAATCTTTTATGAAAATCGGATCTTTAAGATATTTTGGATAATTTTACACAGAAAAGTTTTTTTTTTTCGTATACTTGATCGTTCCAAAATTTAATGTTACAAATTTTTGAAAAAAAACGTAAAAACGGTCGTTTTCAAGGTTGAAAAAAAAAATAAAAAATTTAGTTTACCAAAATTCTTAAATAATCTTGACTTTTATAAAATCCTGAAGAGTATTTACGGATTATTCCATTTTAAAGCTTTGTTTTTGATTTGTTAAATGTCGCTTAAACGTATATACTTACAAGAGAATATACATTTTACATACGTTTTAGGGTCTATTTGACAATTAAAAACAAAACGGATGTAAATGTCTTTTGTAAAGGGATGTTAAAAGATTTTAAAAATTTCACTTTTTAATATTGTAATTAAATTTCAAATTTTGCCCCAATTCCTAGAACAATTATTTGTATTTGTATTTTAAATAATTGTATTTTTGCTAATTTTTGTTGTTGCTAATTTGGAGCGTGTCGTGAGACACATCGAGCATACCTCTGACTCCATATCCCAGAGATAGTTACGATTAGCTAATTCATACTGATGATGACTACCTTGTAGTCGAAATACTAATTTATAAAATACAAATAATTGTTCTAGGAATCGGGACAAAATTTGAAATTTAATTTCAAAAAAACGTAGTTCTCATTGATTATTTTAATAATCGTTATTTTAATATTGTATATTTTAATATTAGTCTTGAAAACAGCCGTTTTGCGTTTTTTCAAACATTAAATTGTTTATAGCTCGGAAAAAATAGACCTTTTGAATAAATTGACCCAAAATACCTAAAAACGTCTATACGAATCAAAATATTTGGTCATTCGGGTTGACAAAAAAAATTGAGATCAGATTTTGATGGCGAAATTTGGATCCTTATTCGGGAACAAACGTGAATATGCCAAAAAATTGAATGGAAAATTTATTTTACAAATGTAATAAATTTTACAAGTTCTCCTTGTCTACTTCTGAAGATGTAATTAAATTATCATTTTTAATCGATTTATTAAAAAATTTTAATTTTACATTCTTCGTTATGTTTTTTCCTGTTGATTTTAAATAACTTGTTTAATTAGGCAATCGAAGGAACTTACATTGACAAAAAGTGTCCATTCACTGGAAATGTGTCAATCAGAGGACGAATTCTTACTGGTGTTGTTCAAAAAATGAAAATGCAGCGGACAATTGTAATACGTAGGGATTATCTTCATTACATTCGGAAATACAATCGTTTTGAAAAAAGGCATCGTAATATGTCTGTTCATCTTTCTCCATGTTTCAGGTATTTATAGAAATATTTTGGTACTATGAAAATTATTTTTTATTCAATTAACATAAGGTTGTCTGCGAAATTGGGTGCATTTTTTATAAATTATTCAAAAACGTCTCAAAAATTGTACGATTAACATAAAAAGTAATAATTTGACCACACTTTAAATTTTATTTAAAAAACGAACGATTTGTAATTATTTAAAAGATTAACGAAAAGATTGATATTTTTATATTTAAATTTGATTGATATTTTTATATTTATTGTTGATTTGTGCCTTATTTTCGAAAAGTTGTTACTATATTTATATTTTTCAAAAACCGAATCAAAAAAGCACTATACTGTGTGTGTTGGCAAGCTTTTCCAATAGAGAATCAATGTTAAATATTATTTATTACTGGCTGTCCGCTTGGTTACTATATGAAGTCAGTGAGTACACATGTATGCGTATGGTTGTTTGCCATTTAAGAGTGAGGATTTTGTGATTCACATACTATAGTTAAGAATTCAATGAACATATTTAACCATTACATGTGTACTGACTAACTTTATACAGTAACTACACGGACAGCTAGTAATAAATAATATTTAACATTGATTCTCTATTGGAAAAGCTTGCCAACACAGTCTTCTGTATATCAATTAATATCAATTCTATTCAATTTATCAATTTATCTCAATCTTCAATTTTATAATCAATTATAAAATTTTTTTAAATGACATCCATTTTTGTGGTCTATCAAGTAAAAAAAGTTTAGTATCAGTGTTAGGGCCAACGCACACCAAAAGAGCAAAACTGCTTTAAACAGTGTTAGTCACACTGTTTTGTTAAAAATAGAACATAGGAAATTACATTGCATACGCACATTGATAAGACATAGTCAAAACAAAACGTTTTTGCTGTGTGCGAAATTTCCTATGTTCTATTTTAACAAAACTAGGCTTACTAAAACTGTTTAAAGCAGTATTGCTCTTTTGGTGTGCGTTGGCCCTTACACTGTAATTGAAGTGTTCCCCAAGGCTACGCTGGAGGAATCTCAAATCAGGAATATTTTCTCAAGTAAATATTCCTGATTCCTTGAGACCGGTTACTAAGATATCCACGACGAGGCACCACAGTAATGGTGAAAGAACTCCACCCTGCGGCACCCTCTACCCACAAAGCATCTATTGTTCCCCTAAACTTGTGGTAATGCACCTCAATTCGAGCATGTTGCAGATCCATCTTATGTCTCTTCCCTGCGCTCAGTTAATGCAGTGCGTATCGCCCCAACCATTGTATTATTGAAGGCTCCCTCGATATTAAGGAAGCCGTTGCCTTTTTTGAGAGCGCACCTTCTATCGACCCTATTAGTCGATGAAGTGCAGCATCCACTGAAAGGCCGGCTTGGTATGTCTATTAGCCGCTCAAGAGTTTTGAGCAAGAATGGCATCAGGCTTATCGGCCTGAAGTCCTTTGCGTCGCCGTAACGTCTAGGTTTTGGTATAAATACCGCGCGGGATTCTATCCTTTTCCTGGGTGTGTGCCCAATGCTATGCATGTTTTTAAGATCTCCTTGAGCCTTCGTCCAAGCCCTGTTGTAGCAGTGCTGGGAAGATACCGTCGTTATCCGGAGACTTGTAAAGAGCAAATCTAGCCACAGCCCATCTCACTTTTGTAATGGTTACCTTTCCTGTTTGCCCTTCCTCCATCACGCCTCTGATTTCCGGTTTTCCCATGGTAAAGCCAGGGAAATGCGTGGACAGTAGATGCGTCTTGATCTTAGACACTAAGTGTATCCTTAAAATGTTTATTTTCACACAAAAAAGATTGAACCTGTTTATTGAACAAAAATAAAAACTATTCTTGAGTGAACTATTCTTGACAATTAAAAATTTTTTTTTCATTTTATAGATATTTTTAAAACCTTTCATTTAAAAAAAAAGATTATTCATCTAGCATAATTTGCACCCTTTTTATTTATAAAAGTAGGTATTTTATTAATTGTCGGGAACCTAATTTTTATTAAACGGCTAAAATTATTTTTAACAAATAAAAGGCATACTTTGACATTGTTAAAAAAAATGAAGTAATTTTTAGTTTTAAAAAGATTTTTAAAAAAACTTCTTTTTTAACCCGACTGCAAAAAAGGAGGATGGTTCTCAATTCGTCTGTATTTTTTTTTTTTTTTTTTTATGTTTGTTACCTCAGAACTCCGTCATTTATGAACCGATTTTGAATTTTTTTTTTTTTGTTTTAAAGGGTTTGATTCCCGATTGGTCCCATTGTCACCAAATCGTATTCTGATGAGGGGATCTCCGGGAAATTGAGGAAAATCTTCATTTTATATGTGATAACCGATTTCTGCGAAATTTTTTTTTTTTTTGAAAGGGTATACTCATTCATAATGGGAAAATAAAAAAATTTTTTAAAAACCGACTTCAAAAAAATTTTTTACAAAAAAAAAAAATTTTTACAAAAAAAAAACAAAATGCTTGTAAAAAAACTGAAAATCTGTTATAAAAAAATGCACTAAAAATTACAAAAAAAAAAAAAAAACGGGTAAAAAAAATATGTTATAAAAAAATTCACTAAAAATTAGTTGGTTGTTTAGTAGGTCTACCCATATTTAGACAAATAAAATCAGTTATAGAACTTCAAAGTCACTAAAAAGCGAGAAATAAAACTTATTTTGACAAAATGGAAACCCGACTTAACAAAAGAAGCACTAAAAAGTAAAAAAATAATTGCATATTCTTGTGCCAATTTTAGTTCACCAAAGCAAAAATTTTTAAATATATATGTACAATTATTGTTATTTTTGGAGGCGGTGTCCAAAAGTTATGTGAATTTATCTATGTTGACACCGCCTCCAAAAATAACAATAATTGTACATATATATTTAAAAATTTTTGCTTTGGTGAACTAAAATTGGCACAAGAATATGCAATTATTTTTTTACTTTTTAGTGCTTCTTTTGTTAAGTCGGGTTTCCATTTTGTCAAAATAAGTTTTATTGTTATAAACAAATTCAACTTTGACCCTGTTCCGCCCCGAGTCGGAACGTAAAAACTTGCGATTCCGAGCAACCTGCCCGAAAACACGTTTTTGAAGCTATTTTGACTATTAAAAATAGGGTTGCCACCTCAAAATTATGAAAAGTCGGGAGATCCAAATATTTTATGTCGATCTTGCCTGGAGATCGGGAGGTCCATGTATTAGTAAACTGGGTAGTGGAGGATTTACCGGGTAGGCAAATTAGGTAGCTGCCTAGGGCGGAAAATTTTGATCGTTTACACTAAATATACCGCTACTTGGGTGATCAAAATATAATTTTTCATTCGAAAGCGTATACGCCTGATCATTAAAAATTACATTTTTTTTAATATACGTTTAAGGACGTTCATCCATGAAGCTTGATAGTAGATAAAAATTTTATTTTTAGTGAATTGAGTAGCTCAATTCAGTAGTTATCCTCCCTCAAAAATTTAACACCTGTCATCGATCATTTCAAAGAGTAATTATCGATTAAAAATCATTCTTTTAACACAGCGTCTTATGGAGAACAGAATTTTTTTGTACTTAAAATTAGAAAAACTATATTATTAAAGTAGACACCATCATGAATAATGTTTATAAATATTCTTTGATGTATGCAGTTTATATAATTGCATTAAAAAAATGGTGTTGACGAACATTTGAATTAATTATTTAATAAAATTAACTTAAACTTTTTTGTTAAGTTTGTTTTTGCCACCATGTTTTGAAAACTGGCGACCACACAATAAAATAATATACACATACACACAAATATAAAACATAGTTTACTGTCAGATCTGTCACTTAAGTCAAATTAATTTCTAATTTACAATTTCCTGGTATTTTCCAATAAATACTTTTAAAATATTTATTACAAATAAAAAAAGGTTATAAATCGTTGTAAGATTATTGACATACTTTACAACTTTTTTAAAATCCTAAATAAATTTTATTAAAGATAGTATTCATTTGACTTCAGCGTAGCAAATGAACGTCCTTAAGTATACACAAGTATATGTTAACTGGACGCGATATACTGAGGTCCGGGGTCGTATCCTGACTGTTTAAAGAGTTATTTTTTCATATTAATTAATTACATTATTATTATTTTTGATTTAGATACTTATTTAGATTTTTTTTTTCAAAATTTATTAATTTAGATTAACAAAATTTTTTTTCTTTGAACTCGGTAAGTCGGAAGATTTACCTTTAAAATCGGGAGAAACTTTACAATTTCGGGAGTCTCCCGATGAAATCTGGAGAGGTGGCAACCCTAATTAAAAATTATATATATTCAACCTAATGACGTTGCAGTAACATTAAAACGAAGTTCATATTAATAACTTATATATATTAAAACGAATGAAAATCGCCCACTATAGACTGTTTTAATAAATAATAACTAGTTTTGAAATGATAGCAACATGAGCTGTCACATACGATCTTGCTCTAGCAAGATCTATCATGTGACAATTTTTTGTATGTAATATAAGTAAAATAAAAAATAGTTAAGAAACTGATTAATCAAATTTTAATATTTCAGGGATGTTGAAATTGGCGATGTTGTTACAATTGGTGAATGTCGTCCATTATCTAAAACAGTACGATTCAATGTTTTGAAAGTAACTAAAGGAACAGGAGCTAAAAAAAGTTTCAGAAAATTTTAAACCATGTATTTAGAATTATATTATAAAATTTATATAAAAATAAAAACTTGAAACACCATCTTTTTTCTTAAAATTTTTTTTTTAAAAGGATCTCGCGGAAGTTTCCCTTAGTTTCTTTTTTTTTTTTAAATGATATTCTTAGTTATCGTTTTGAGTTTCAGGGATTTTAATCGAACTGAAGTCGAAATTAGGTTTAATCCGTTATAAATATAAAAAATTAAAACCGAAACCTAATATTTAATAAATTATTTAATAGATTATAATATTTAATAGATTAAAAACCGGTTTTTAATCGTTATATTTTATTGTGTATGACTGACTTCAAGGTACATCTAAGTTCTTGCGCGAATACTTAATTAAATTAATTCCACAACGTCGTTCAACGTCCACTTTGAGTGAGTCAATCTGAGGGAGAATCATATCTTAAATTTCGTTGTTTTCAATAATGGTAATACCGTTCGTTCATTTGAAAAGTTACCACTCAAAAATTTGTAAATATGCATTTTTGAAAAAAATGTTTCAAACAAAATATTAAAAATTTGAAGGGGGAAATAATGCAATAATTATATTTTTGTTCCGTGCCGCCATGTGGTACAACTTATCTTTTAATAAACGGTGCAAGATAGGGAAAATCTTACAACTTTTTTTCATGCATGCGTGTAAGAAATTAAGATCGGTTGTCAATAAGAGGTTAAAAAAGTGGAGCTGGTAAAATGTAAATCCCCGAATTTTAAGTAGGTAATCATGCTTAAAAAAAGCCCTTAAAAAATAAACCAGTGAGTCTGTTGTCTAACTTTACGGTACCTTTTACTAAAAAGGATTAGTTCTACGAAAACAGACTAAGTATTCTTGATGTCCTAGAATTTACTAAACTGCAATAATTCTCATAACTATATTTTTCTCGAAAAATTGGCAATTCTCGAGATATTTGCAAGAAACTAGAATTCAACCCATAAAGAGGATATGGGTTGGGTCTAATTTTAAGAGTTAATAAACAAACAGTTCAAGTGGACGTGCGCTCTACTTCGAACTCGAAGGTTGCGAGTCTGACTCACAACGGTGCCAGTTTGTTAAATTAGTATAAAAAAATTAGTGAGGCGGTTAATTGACTAAACTGTTGGCAGATGGACGTAAACCACTATGCTTGTAAAGGTTAATATCGGTAAAGTTCCTATCAAAGTCGGCTGCGGTCGCATAATCTACCAAATCCTAACCTGAATACAAATTCCTTATTCCCCACCCACATTCTTAATGTATAGATATCACCTTATTAAGTGTATCCCACTGATACAACCTAACCATAACCTATGGGTTAATAACTTCAAAACAAAATCGGTTTTAAACATTTGGGTTTCAAGTTCAGTTTTTTAATACTTCTAGTATTTGGTGTACTCAAATGGCACCCGTAATATCTAGGATCAAATGTTTCCGACACCACAACTTGGTAACGAACAAAAAAATTCACTTTCCCGTTCTTGATTCATTGTAACATTCTTATGCTGCATGATTATTTTCTTCGAAAAAATAATAACTATAAAAAAATTTGCGAGAACCATTATCCACAAAAATCCGTAAATTACTTACTTTAAATCCGTTACTTAAATTTAGGATGCTTTTCAGGATATCAAAATTAAGATCTCCACAAAAATCCAACTTAACCGTTTTTTAGAAGATGTATTTCTTTGTCAATTTTTCAATCAATAAAATTTGTAGTCTTTTAAAATATAAAAATTTTTGGATAGAAAAAAGATAAACAGTTTTTAACAATTTCCTCCAAAGGAAATACAGCTATTGTTTTTGCACCAATGTTGGAATTTCGCAAAATTTCTTCAAATGTCCATCGATCCTACCTACTAGATATCAAAAATCAATATCTTAGGTCAAGACGAACTCATTTTACCATATAACATAGGTCCGGAAATGATTTGTTTATCCGCTAGCCGCTATTTTGTGTTTTTTGCTTTATAATTTATGTCTACACAACGCGTTGTCCGATTGAATTGAAAATTGGGACGATTGTTGCTTTAGCATAGACCAATAATAGAAAAAAATTTGAATTTTCACAAAATGGCGGCTTTTAGAAAAATTCATAAATCTGCTTGTTTTTGACTTTCGTAAGTTTGAATTTTTCTGTTTGCTTTTAGAAAAATTCATAAATCTGCTTGTTTTTGACTTACGTAAGTTTGAATTTTTCTAAAAGCCGCCATTTTGTAAAAATACATTTTTGAAAATTCAAATTTTTTTCTATTGGTCTATGCTAAAGCAACAATCGTCCAAATTTTCAATTCAATCGGACAACGCGTTGTGTAGATATAAATTATAAAGCAAAAAACACAAAATGGCGGCTAGCGGATAAACAAATCATTTCCGGACCTATGTTATATGGTAAAATGAGTTCGTCTTGATCTAAGGAACAACTTCACCGAAGGATTCCAGGTTGTTCTGGGACACCCTGTATATATGGTCACAGTTTTATTCCGATTGGAATGAAATTTGGTATTTGAGTCGCTTTTGGTATTCTAAAGGTCAAGTTCGTTAATGGGTAAAATCGGACGAGGGGAAAGGTGAATTTAGAGGGAGGGGAAAACACAAAATTTGAAAAATCGAAAAATTTATCAGGAGTTAAGTTGTAGGTACTTTTACTGTAATTTTGTTTCTTATCATTTTTCTGTTACACTAATATTTACAGAAATATTTACAATTAAAGATTGAAAGTAAAAATTCTAAATATCTCTGTACACATTAGAGTTTGGAAAAAAATGATAAGGTAATGAATTATAGCAAACTTGATTTTCTACAAGTTTACTCGTTATAAATTTTTCGATTGTTTCAATATTAAGAGAGATATTTTGTGTTTTCTTCTATCTTTATGCCCCCTTTCTCCTTGACGTATGCCATATATTAATAAAATTGGCTTTGAAATTACTAAAATGATATCAGATACAACATTTCATTTTGATCAGACTCAAATTGTGACTATAGAGTGATTTTTGTATTCTAAAGAGTTTCGCTAAGTTGACGCAGCTCCTGCGTAACGCCTTTTTATTTGTATTTAAAGATGCCAACTTTAGTGATGAAATCTCTGACCACCACTTTTTATAAGACGGATGGAAGTCAGTGGATGAAATATATAAAAATAAAGTATATTTCAATTAAGGGAATTTAACCAAACCGAAACTGGATAAAAATCGTTTAATTTGAGTAACCATTGCGAAATCGTTTAAAAAATAAAAAACCGTTACCAAAACTAATTTTTTTATTGCAAAAACCGATTTTTAACCGTTTAAAATATTATTTTGTTGTATGACATAAAAGGTAAATTTTAATTTTTGCGCGAATACTTTATTAAGGTATTTCCAAACTATTATTAGGGCCCATTTTTTTTAAGGATAAGCCTAGTTAACTCGCGTGGTTTAAGTTAAGTTCCCCCACTTTGCAATTTTAGAGACAATTACACAAAAACCACTCTGTTAATAACTTGATATCACTGCATAAAATATTTAACACTTTGAATTGAAATATTTGAGGTTATGATAATATATAATAAATTATTATTCAGATCTTACAATAATATATATAGTAATAATAATATATTAATATAATATGTATTATTATTCTTCTGATCAACGCTACTATTTTCGGGATCTAGGTGGGGGAACTTAACTTTTAAACCACGCGAGTTAACTAACTAGGTTTATCCTTAAAAAAATTGGTCCTAGGTTGTCTAGAACTTCACGAAATTCACAATATTAGTAAAATGAATCCTTAGAAATCAACTGAATTTTTTTGAGAATTTAACGCCCCATGGCGTTTTTGAGAAAAACGTTACGTAAGTTGGAGAAATTTAACATGCATCTTACAGTGAAATAAAATGCTCGATTCCGGCTGTTTTTACTTCGAACTCTCTCAATATAGTCACGGTTGTTCTGAAATTCAACACATACTTTCCTCAATTCCTTAGAAATATTTTTCCTTAAAACTTTGGGAGAATGCCCATCGGGTTGTTAAGTTTTTTCATGAAGAATAGATTATTTATCTATTCTTCATAAGCATTACAAAAGTGAGATGGGCTGTGGCTAGATTTGCTCCTTACAAGTCTCCGGGTACCGACGGCATCTTCTCGGCACTGCTACAACAGGGCTTGGATACACAGAGTGCCAGTTTGCTTACCAAGCCGGCCTTTCTATGGATGCTGCACTCCACCGACTAGTAGGGTCGATAGAAGGTGCGCTCTCAGAAAAGGCTATGGCCTTAGGGGTTTTCCTTGATATCGAGGGAGCCTTCAGCAATACAACGGTTGGGGCGATTCGCACTGCACTAATTGAGCGCGGGGTGGAAGATATCTTGGTAAGATGGATCTGCAACATGCTCGAAGTGAGGTGTATTACCATAACTTTAGGGGGACAATCGGTTAGAGGCTTTGTAGGTAGAGGGTGTCCGCAGGGTGGAGTTCTTTCGCCATTACTGTGGTGCCTCGTCGTGGATAGCTTACTACCGGTCTCAAGGAATTAGGGATATTTGCTCAAGGCTACGCTGATGACATATCCATACTTGTCAAAGGCCGAGACGAGGGCACTATCTATGATCTGATGCAACAAGCGCTCTCGTACGTGGAGCACTGGTGCATTGACAAAGAACTCTCTGTCAAACCGGAAAAAACGGGCTGTGTACTGTTTACTAGGAGACGAAGAGTTGCTCAACGGATGATCAACATATCTGGCATTCAAATTACACAAACCGGAACGGTTAAGCATCTGGGAGTCATCCTGGATGCAAAACTGAACTGGAGTGATCATTTGGATTGGAGACTAACCAAGGCAAATAGTGTCTTCTGGATGTGCAGGAGAGCATTTGGACAGTCTTGGGACTCCAACCTCACATGGTGCACTGGTTATTTACAATGATTGTAAAGCCAATGCTCACATTTGGCTGTGTAGTATGGTGAACAAGAACCTCTCTGGCTGTAGCCAGGAAAAAACTGGATCACCTGCTCAGAGTCGTATGCCTTAGTATCACTGGAGCCATGCGAACGACCCCTACTGCTGCGCTGGGTGCGCTTCTAGGTATTCCGCCGATTCATTTAATGATTGAGGCGGAGGCCATGACAGCGGCTTATCGACTTAGGAGTTGCAGACAGTGGCACTGTAGGACAAACACAGGTCACGCGAGTATAATGAACAGGTTGGAGACTGTGACTCCACTTGTGGAAATGGCACAGGATTCCACTGTTCCGACTCATCGTTTTGACCGCAAATTTCGGGTAATCGTTCCCTCCCGTGAGGAATGGGATCGAGATGTACCTAACTTTTCACCCCCTCCTGGACCATATCTTTATACGGATGGGTCAAGGGCCGGAGATTTATCTGGTGCGGGGGTTTATGGACCTAGGATAAAGGAATCGATTCCTCTGGGTCAATATGCGACAGTTTTTCAATCGGAAATCTTCGCTATGCTGAGGTGCCCAGATTTGTAACACGAAAGGTTACAATGGGGCACATATCAGCATCTTCTCAGATAGCCAGGCAGCACTTCGGACTCTTGAGGCGTCAAGATTCCAATCGAGGATAGTCTATGAATGCTTCGAGGAGCTGAACCACCTGGCACTGAGTAACACAGTCAGGCTGATCTGGGTACCGAGTCACTCTGGCGTTAAGGGGAATGAAGTAGCGGACTCGTTGGCACGAGAGGGGTCATCTCAAGCGCCTCCTTTCACCTGAGCCTATCATTCCCATAGCAAGATGCTCCGTAATTTACCGAATCAAGGGGTTGCTTAAACAAGCTCACCTCGACTACTGGGACTTTGCGCAGGGCATGCGACAGGCCAAGTTGTGCATAAACACAGCTAGGCCATTCGACTGTGCTCGGTTGAAACTCAATAGAATGCAGTTGAGAAGGGTGGTGGGGCTTTTGACAGGACACTGTCGATTGAATGACCACCTTCATAACTTGGGGATCTCTGATGATCCCACTTGCAGGGCCTGTATGGAGGACGATGAAACCTCCATACATGTTATATGCACCTGCAGAAGCCTGCAAGGTGTCAGATATAGAATGTTTGGGTCCGAAACTTTGGATCCATCAATCCTGGGAGCAATCCCGGCGGAGAAGTTGTGGGCCTTTTGCGTGGCGTCTGGCCTTGACAGAATCCTATAGCTTCATCTGCTTAAAATAGCACCTCTTATCCGGAGGCGTCTCGCCTTCGGGTGACAGGTTGTTCTCAAGGAGGGCACAGAGGACCCCTTGGTCTAGGTGCTAGGGACCCGTATGCGGTACCCCTCTTTCTTATTATTATTATCTATTCTTCATGAGTTTTATTATAAAATATGCGTAAAAAAGTGCATTTTTTTCATGTTCACAGCAGGTTATTTTTTGGTTCAGTTGGCATCCTGAGTACCGGCGCGCTGTTTGAAATTATATAATTTATAAAATTAAATTATATAAATCATATTTTATATATGATGTTTTATTGCGGAATCTCCCTGATTCGATATAATTTTCTATATAGTTCTTTTCGCGCGGATACCCGATCAGCTGATATAGTTTGGAAATACCTTAATATGAAGATTATTAAAATAATCAAAGAGAACTCTAGGTTTTTGAAATAAAATTTCTAAATTTGATCCAATTCCTAGATCAAATATTTCTATTTCATTTTGCCCCTATTCCTAGAACATTTGTATTTTATAAATACGTATTTCGACTACAAGCAGTTATCATCAGTATGAATTAGCTAATAGTAAATATCTCCGGGATATGCAATCGAAGACATGTTTACTCGTTGCTAATTTGGTGCGTGTCTCACTAAATGCACACGGTGTAATACGAAAAAACATTCTGTGTTTTTATTGGATGTAATTAAAAAATCCAAAGTTTTCAATGAGTTTTCTTTATAATAAAACCTTTTAAGGTTGTGAAACTGGTGATGGAAAGTAGGGGAGGTAAGTTTGTCCTATACTAAAGCAGTGAAATCTCATCCATTGCCAACTCTAAATAATTAAAAATTTTGCAATTAAATCGTTTCAAATTTAATTTTTGTAAAAAACATATTTGTAAAAAAAAACATTTTGTTTAAAACTTAAATCCTAAATTTCATTTTTTCGAAGAGTTTTTTAATTTTTCGATAATTAAAAATTTGTTTTTAATTATTATTAAATTAGTTTTATTATTATTATTAGTATTTCAAAAAAGTTTGCTTTGTAGTAAAACTAGATAAAAATAAATGTCACTAAAAATGAAACTAGATTTAGAACATTTTTCGATCTACAAATTTAATTATCTCAGAAACAAAAAACAAGATTAATTTGAAATTTTGCCCAGGTATTTATAAGACTTTGATAAATATTATGACAGTTTTTCATAACACTGGCATATCTGGTTGTCGAGATATAGAGTTTTGTATTCATGTTTTTACCGACGAGTCTATTTAACCTATGTAAAAATCGTAACTTTAACATTTTTTTACTCAAAAATTAAAAACAGGATCAACATCAAATTTTGACAGCATATTCTTTATTATTGAAACAATAAGCTGTAATATTTTGAAGAACCTGTGTCATTAAATTGAATTTTTTCACAACAACCTTAATCTGGCATAAGAGAGCAAAGTTTTTAAACGTTTATATTTTAACTTGTATTTTAGTTGGAACTTGGAATAGAACTTGGAACTTTATTTTATAAAATTCACTATTAAATATTAAGAAATAATCGAAACCGTTGCATTTATTTAACGGTTAGAATCCCTGTTTTTTTAATTGAAAATTCAAAATTGAACGAACTTGAAGCAGTTGTTAGGTTTGATACAAAGTACAAAGTCTTAAAATTATCGAGAGTAACAAAACATAAAATAAAAGTATATTTTTTCAGTTAAAATACAAAAAATTAAATCAAAATTTCCTATTTATACAACAATTAAAAGCATTAATACGTAAATTAATTTATGACAATTATTCACTTTTACTATTAGTATTATCGGTTGTGCTGGAACAACTATTCTCACGTTTTTTTGATATATTTTCAGCAATATGTCGCCAATATTTTTCGCGTATGGTGTCATGTTTCTCAGCTAATTCATCACATATTTTTAATGAAAGATCTAATGTGTACCAACTATGTTCAGTGTCACAAAAATTAAATTCATCACACATGTCGACAATTATTGCTAGTAAAAAAACGGATTTGTTTCCAGATTTATACAAATTTTCACAGAATTCTGTCACGGTAGTATTGTTAATTAAACGTTCTTCGTGAAGCAGCAATCTGAAAACGATAAATATTAACATTTAATTTAATATGAATATTGATTTATCCGAGTTACATTTTTAAGCTCACATGCAAGATTATGGATGGACTATTTGCAGTTTATAATCCCACCAGAAACAAAAATGTGAGAGGACCCAAGTCCATCTTCTATTCATTTAGAAAAAGTAGTGATATCAATAACAAAATAACAAAAATGTCCTCTTCAAAATTAGTGAAATTTATGTAAGGGCCAAGATTTTTAACAAGTGAGAAAATGATTGGTATTATTTACTTGGTAAATTTCTCAGGTGAATAGGGTATTGATATATTTCATGTTACTGAGGCTACAGACACATCGCTAATAATAATTGACAATATTTGAACAGAAATTATTGCAAATCAACAGAAATTTTATGAAAAAAATTTGTTTCTTTTTAGAAAAGGAACTAAACTTTTCTTCTATAAAAAGCAATAAAAAGTATATATGTACATAATTAATATGTGCGAGCTCCTACAGAATGAATTTTTTTTTTTTTTTAAATCAATTTTCTACAGGAAAGGCCCTCGAGAATTGTTTGCATCGGGGTCCTCAAGAACGTCGGGACACCCTGATTAAGAACTGATTCATTATATTATCTTTATCGTTATTGTATAAAATTAATGATTTATAGAAATGTAATTTACCCTCTTAAGTAATTCCATGCACTCTCATTATCTTTAGCAATTTCAATTTTAGATAAAGTATATTGCACTTCTCTTTGTAAAACTTCTGGAGTAAAACCAGTTGTATTATTAATTACAAAGTATCGCTGATTCCAAACAGAATTATTTCGTAAGTCATCTTCTAACAACTCATTCACAAAATCCAATTCAAACTCATATAAGCTATAAAAAATATAAATTAATAAGAGCTAAAATAAAATTTTAAATTCATATAAAAGTTAGTTGTTTTTATTAGAAACATTTTTTCGATTCACAATAGAGATGGCGCAGTAACAGCAAAATTTTTTTTCGTAATTTTTGTAGAAATTTCACGGAGGAATGAATAATAAAATACGAGTTCATTTACTTGAAAATTCTATTCAATGGTGCTAAATCTAAGACCTTCTCGCCTCCTTCACGGTGGGGAAGTGGGGCAACTTTGAAATCTTAAATGGAAACCCTCATTTCTTATTCGTGAAAAACTTTTATAGAATTTTTTTCGATTATTATTAATCGTATCAATAATTACCTACTTATTTACCAAAATGAAGAGAAAGTTTTATACTATAATGGGGAGGTGACTCATCTGAAAAAATCGTTGTTCCCGGGTTACGCTAATTGTACTTGTTTTTGTAAACTTAACATGCCTGACTGCATTTTGCGTAATATCCGTAAAATTTATTTAGCGGCATCTATCACGATTCGAAAAAAATATTTCGAATAAAGCTAACTTATTTTTGTATGGAGAATCTGAATATACAATAAAATATTGGGGTTCCCATTTAAGATTCCAAAGTCGTCGTACCCTCGGAAGAGGAGGGCTGACTTTATATCCGTTTTTCATTCTAAAATGTTTTTCTCGAGTTATTCGCCCGTTTCCAGACTTTTTGGAACCCTGTATTTTGAAATATCTATACAGTGTGTCTACTTACTCAAATCAGTAAATAAACATTTGAAGTTCGAGAACTGGTTAATTAGGATAACAGATAACGTGTTTTATAAGTAGGATTTGCAAAATTTAATTTAAAATTGAAGTGGTTAAAACATTCCTATTGAACTCTTTCAATTTGTGGCACCCTGTACATTCGATGTCAAAAATGAATAGCTGAATGTTAATATTTTCGAAAGCAGAGATTTTTATAAATAATAACTTTTTTTCGTAAACCTTATAATAAAAGAGTTTTCCATACGAAGCCAACTTAAGTAGACACACAGTAGACATACAGTGGTACATTGTATATGCCCAATATGTAATATCAAATTTTCATTACATGCAACTGACTTTTACATTTACTGTATAAAATCAAAGAACGATAATTCATGAGTTTTAAAAGATTATCATCGCCATCTCAGATTATTATATATTTAAAATTTCGCTAGCTCGTTAGTTATTAACTAAAAATAGAGAATCACGAACTTAAATGTTTTCAATGCCCACTGTCGATGTTGCCATGCATGATAATTTTTTGCTTCTTGTTTTAATATTAATGCTGTAAATTCCAATTCTTGTGATCCGTCATTTAAACGTTCCACTAGCACTCGTCTATGATGCCATATTTGATAGTTTTTAGGATGTTCCATAGCCACAGATTTAACATATTCCAATTCATCCCATAAATTTTTATTTAATGCGAATAATATTTCACGTCTAAAAAATTTTAGTTCATTAATACTTGCTTAAAATGTTATTGAAAAAAGAGTTGAAAATTCATATAAAAGAATTCTGTAAAATTTTTCCACACAAGTGGAAATCAAATTAAAACAAAAACTTCACCTATCAATGTAAATAGATACGAAAATAATCTATGTATCTAGATAGATAGGTGTATCTTGGGGCATGAAAAGTACTTCGACCTTATGGCCCATTGTCCTTTTCCTTCTACCATTTCTTGGCAATAGCCAGGAGCTTGCTTATCAGGTTTTCCTGAAGGTTCATAAATTGGAGGTAAGAAGCACCGAATATTTTGTATCTGCTGTAACCGAGAGATCGCAGTTAAAGGCGATGTAGCTGAATGTTTTTTCCTTCTCGCCACACAATCTGCACATAATGGATCCATTGTGTCGTCCTATTATGTGTAGATGCTTTCGTAGGTGATAATGTCCGGTGATGAAACCGCTAATCTTTCGAACTTGTATTTTGTTCAGGTTGAGTGCATCGAAAGACAGCCTCTTAGATGCATTCCGAAACAGTATTGTCCCGAGTTTTTGTTGCAGTGTATATTTCTATTGTGATCACGGTGTTTAAAGTCTACCCACTCGTTGATCACTTGTTTGCATGTTTTTGGAATTGTGAAAATAGGTCTGCGCCTATTGAAAGATAATCCGACTCCCTTCAACTGTGTATCAATGTAATTTTTATTTCGAATTTGCAGTTTTTTAGAAACTCGACGAGGCAAATCATTTACGGAAAAAATTTGTATACCCGAATATAAACTATAATCTGGATTTTGCAGCAATTGAAAATATTGATCGCGGAAAAAAATTTTTTGTCTAGGTGTTAAAATGACCTAATTAGTCCTATATTCCTGACTTTGTACACCATAACTCGAAAATGAAAAGAGATAACGACCTGAAATTTTGTCTGTGGGTTCTAGAGCTGAAAAGTGAGGTAAGTTCGTGAACGAGCAAACACGGATCGTGTGTTCAAATTCAATATATCGAAATCTAAGCGTTGTATCGAAATTTGTATTCTTTACTTTCGATTTGTCTTGTCTGTGGCGCCTCGGAATTTCAATTAAAAGCATGAGTGCCACACAAAGTTTTAAAGATATATATAACCTATTAAAACCACACCATCAAATTATATTAATTCTGAGTACAGCAAATTGAAACTTAAATAATTTCTATGTATTCATAAATTTTGAAACATTTATGTTATTCACAAGCACAAATTACAAATAAAAATAATTACCGATATTGCCAAACAGTATAATTAGCAGGATTTAGTTCTAATGCATCTTTTGTTAGTTCTAAAGCACGTTCGGATTTTTCACCAGATTGTAATATGGCACGAAAATAATCGTATGTATCTTTAACTACAACAAAAAATGTAATAAAATAAATTATATTACATCTATACATAAATTTAGAGGAATTATTGAAATTACATTTTTCTGAATACGCAATTTGAACAACAGGATGTTCACCATCATCTTGTGGAATTGGAGTCACATCATTCCATTCAGGACGATCTTTATAAAGTACATATTCATGATCAAATGTTTCGTAATTATCAGCACCACTATCAGACATATTTTTTTCACTTGTATGAATCACAATAAAATAGAACAGAATTATACAATTATCGTATGTATAATTAAACAATCCTTCTTTTATCTATGCAATACTTATCGCCTATCGACCTGTCATTCCTGACAATTCAGGGGTGTATTAATCTGTATATGCGTTGCTTTTTAAAATATTCACTTCCAAAACGAATCCAATTGCTTTAAAGAGTTTATATCAATGATTTATATGGTTTCTTTATTTCATTTTATTGTATTCACTTTTCTTAACACGAAAAATTTTATATTTCAAAACATGCGCAATGTATGTTTATGTGTAGGTTACATTTTTATTGATTTATTTAATCATAAGATACACGAAGAATAGATATATTGGGAGATCAAACGTAATGTTACATAGGGCATTCGTCTTGGAGGCTCACACGCTTTGAGCGCTCACGCTTATAAGCACAAATTGTTGGTGTTCATGTTGGCCTCAAAATATCGTTCGTTTTGGACGTTGTAAGCGTTAGTTTGTATCAACATGGCGACGTTTTATTTCGTCGGAAGCATGAAGAATAGATATATTAGGAGAGCGAACGTAATGTTAAAAAAACGGTCAAGAATTGGTGTAACTATCTTTTATCAGTAGGGGTCACTGGTGTCAGTGCCGTACGGAATTTAAATGTTTAAATGTAGGCGCCAAGAAATCACTTCCATTCAGTTAAGAAGTCTTAGTTTTATAGATAATAAAAAATTGTTTTCGATTATCAAGTAATAATTAAATAAATATTAATAATAGATAATTCTTAATAATTGCAATAAATTAAAAGATGAAGAATCATAGTGATAATTTTGCAATTTATAATAATAATATACAATATATGTTTACAATAACTGACATATATTAGATAAAGAAAGAAGATAACAAAACCGGTAATTACAGACCATATTCCTTTCGTAAATGCAGACACGCATTCCTAACCTTAAACAACCTTTCACTCATAGATATATAGCAGTATATCTATGCTTTCCCTGTACAACATCGTCCCATTTTTTCACATTTATAAAATTAAACAATTTTTATACTTACAATTTTTATTTGTAAGATGTGATAACCGTTGATTTTAATATGTAATAATAATAATAATTCCGTACGGGCAGATTCGCACTGCCGCTAGTGGCGAAAATAATAACTATGATCTCTACACGTTTTTGAGGACGAAAAAACAGACGAATTGCCTATGTCGTTCAATCTCCTAATATATCTATTCTTCATGGTCGGAAGTCACAGAAATAATATACGTTTTACCAGATTCTGATTCCCTACGTGTAGGGATCTTTAACTGGTATAAACATCTATGAGTAAGCATCTAGTTTATACCATAGACATCGATAAATCACTTATAAAAAAAAGGAATATTGTCGAAAAATATTCAGTTGGCAATAATAAATTATTGCGCCATTATGGTTACAAAATAAGCTCCATTCATTTAGCCCCTCATTAACACTAAATCTAATTATTTTTTATCTCAATCGTTTGATGGTTAATGATGGTTTATTTAAATCGTTTGACGGTAATTAGTTTATTTATAAAAAATTGTTTTCTAATCGACCAAAATTTTTTTTTTTTAGCCCCTCAATTACAAAATTCTTGAGATTTTTTTCTTTCAATCGACGAAAAGACGTTTGACGGTGATTGATGGTCTATTATTTTTACTAAAACAATAATATTTTATTAGTTATTCATAATTTACTATATTATCCATTACACACTCCCGTTAGTGCATCCATTTCTCGCTGAAAGAGTTACCTGTATTCGCCATAGAGATAATAGTTGAGTAGCCACAACTTCGCGGCGACTGACGTCGCCTAACGCTTCCCATGCACTAACGTTTCGCATTGACCAACTTTTCGCGTTTACTGACTTACGGTTCGCTTAAGCTTACGCTACGCTTTGAGTTTAACAACGCTTAGCGTTGAGTTGCTTACGCTCCGCGTTAACTTTCTCTTCTTTCTCGTTAACTAGTGTTTCGTGTTGATTGACGCTACACGTGAAATCACGCTTCGCGTTGAATCACTGACGCTTCGCTTTGATTAACTAACGCTTCGCGTTGACCTAACGCTTCCTATTGATCAACGCTTCTCATTGATCAACGCGTTGGGTGATTAACGGTTCGCTTTAGCTTGCGTTTCGCGTTGGTTAACGCTTTGCATTTAGGAACGCTATGCGTTGATTAACTAATGCTTCGCGTTGGCTGAATTACGGTTCGCTATCTTACGGTTGGCTGACTTGCGGTTCGCTTGTACAGTTCACTGACGCTTCGCTATGCATAACGAACGCTTCTCATTGGCCAACACTTCGCGTTGCCTGACTTACGGTTCGCTTTAGCTTACGTTTCGCGTTGGTTTCAAAGAGTTTTTTCGGGTTTCGCAGAGACCGGAACTGCTGGAGCCATTGCACTAAAATACTGCGCTTATTCGCTCCGAGCGCCACCGTTCTCAGCGCCATGCGGGGTCTAATATATTCTCTACGATATATTCTCTATGATATATAATGATTATAATTATATCTATAGAGTATATATTATCTCTATGCTATATTAGTCGTTAAAAAGAGATAGCTCAACCTACGCGATTCTCTTCCTTTTTCTATCTGAGGGGCAACTTTTGACTCGGCTTGCCTACTCTATATATATTATCTCTATGGCGAATACAGGTAACTCTTTCAGCGAGAAATGGATGCACTAACGGGAGTGTGTAATAAAATATTATTGTTTTAGTAAAAATAATAGACCATCAATCACCGTCAAACGTCTTTTCGTCGATTGAAAGAAAAAAATCTCAAGAATTTTGTAATTGAGGGGCTAAAAAAAAAAAAAATTTAGGTCGATTAGAAAACAATTTTTTATAAATAAACTAATTACCGTCAAACGATTTAAATAAACCATCATTAACCATCAAACGACCGATTAACCATCAAACGACCAAACGATTGTGATAAAAAATAATTAGATTTAGTGTTAATGAGGGGCTAAATGAATGGAGCTACAAAATATAAGCAGTAACGAGTTAACCGTACCAAGCCACGAGATAACTTTTTGTTAAAATAATAGAATAGAAAAGATCTTGAATATCAGTAATAAAGAATTATTTTATTTGACGTGAATCATATTGTATTTTCACCCTAAAATTGGTGACCCAACCGACGTGATTAATGCGGTAACCTAAAATTGGTGACCCCAACTAAAATTAATAAAGTGAACGCTAAAATTGTGGTAAACTATAGGTAAAATCACATATATTTTGATAAACCTAAAACAAACCTTCTGATATTCAACAAATATCTTTATAATAAAACTATAAAAAATCATATCTTTTAAAAAAACGGTGGTAAAAAACAATTTGAACTCAAAACAAATTAAAATTATGGAAATAGCGCGTAATGTGAATAATCCGTATAACTTTATAAAAAATTCTATGCATATTAATATAAATTCATTAGTGTATTTTTTAAACTCAACATGGCTAGTGATGATGACAATGTTGGTGTATCGGAACAAAGAAATGTCGATGCAGTAAGTGAGAAACTTCCACCATTTTGGCCAGAAAAACCAGAAATTTGGTTCACTCAGGTGGAAGAACAATTTTCTTTATCAAATATAACACCGGAAAAAACTAAATTTAATTACCTAATTGCACAATTAGATTTAAAAACCGTCGAAAATGTTTATGATATCGTTAAAACAGCTGAAGACAATAAGTATACAAAAGCTAAGGAACGATTATTAAAATATTTTAAAGAAAGTGGGGACAGGCAAATTAAATAATTAGTGAGTGGATTTAAAACCCAGTCAGTTGCTAAGAAAAATGAAAAATTTAGCAGGCCCGGAAATTTCAGAAAAATTAATAAAAACGCTTTGGCTTGACTAATTACCTCTAAATAAAACTGTTTTAGCTATTTCTGAAGACGGACTAGAAAAACTGTCGGAAATTGGTGATAAAATTATCGAAATGGGACCACCATGCTCTTGCGAACAAATTGTTCACTCCGAGCATAACGCTACAAAAAATTTGTCATTACATGATTTATTTAAAAAAAATTCAGAACTAGAAAAAGAGATAAAAAACAATCGTTCTCGTTCAAAATCACGATCTAGAAGTCGTAGTCGGGGAAGGTACAATCAAAGTGGTAATTATTGCTATTACCATTACCGTTTTGGCTCCAAATGTATACCCGACAAATGTAAACAGCCCTGTAAGTGGAATGACGAAAACAAGGACCAGGGAAACGGGAGAAGGCATAGAAACAGTGGGCAACTGTGCTGCTTATGACGTTAGCCCAAATAATCATCGTTTATTTGTGAAAGATTTAATTACTGGAAAACGCTTCTTAGTTGATAGCGGAGCAGACGTCTCGGTTATACCCGGAAGTGGAACAATAAAATCAACAAATTTTAAATTATTTGCAGCTAATGGTAGCATAATCAATACGTATGGTACAAAAATTTTAAAATTGGATTTGGGACTTAGAAGAACGTTTCAATGGCCATTCATTATAGCACAAACACTCAAAGCCATAATCGGAGCCGATTTTTTAAACGAATTCGGATTGTTAATCGATTTACGCAACAAACAACTGATAGATGGTATAATAAAATTATCTATCAAAGGATCAATTAAAATTATCATGGCGTTGAACATCATATAAACACAACCGAAGGACCGCCAGTTTTCTCAAGAGCTCGTCGTTTAGATCCTGAAAAATTAAAAATAACCAAACAAGAATTTCAATTTTTACTAAACAATGGAATAATAAACCATCAGAATCCCAGTGGGCCACTCCATTGAATCTGATGACAAAGAAAAACGGCACATGGCGTGTTCAACGACTCAACGATCGCACAATTCCTAACAGATACCCAATCCCAAGAATTGAAGACATGAATACTATTTTACCAAACACTACCATTTATTCAAAAATAGACTTACAGCAGGCGTACCATCAAATTCGTATGGCTAAAGAAGACATAAAAAAGTCTGCAATTATAACGCCCTTTGGACTATTTGAATTTAAATACATGCCTTTTGGCCTTCGAAACGCGCCGTCCATGTTTCAACGTGTAATCCATGAAGCATTAAGAGGGTTGGAATACTGTTTTTCATACTTGAACGATATTTTAATCGCGTCACAAAACAAAGAACAACATAAAAAACACATCCTTACTGTATTTGAAGTTTGGATAAAGTCGGATTCACAATTAATTTGAGTAAATCAGAATTCAGAAAAACGGAAATTATCTTTTTGGGACATAGAATTTCATCTGAAGGGGTGCAACCCGATCCAAAAAAAGTAGAAATTATTCGAAATCATAAAAGACCGGATACAATTCAAAACCTCCGATCGTTTCTTGGACTCTTGAATTTTTATCGCAGGCATATAAAAAAAGCAGCAGAACATCAGGCTATATTAAAAAGTTATCTTTAGGATTCTAAGAAAAAGGATAAAAGAGAAGTACTATGGACAGAAGAAGCTATTTCGTCTTTTGAGCACTGTAAGCAGGATTTAGCAAATGCTACATTGTTAAGTTATCCTAAATCAGATTGTCAAATAGGATTGTTTGTAGATGCGTCCGAAATATCGGTAGGTGGAGCTCTACAACAATTGGAAAACGGTGCATGGGAACCTATTGAGTTCTTCTCAAAAAAAACATAACACTGAAAAAAATTATAGCACATATGATAGAAAATTACTCAGTATGTATTTATCAATCAAATTTTTTAAATATCTAGTGGAAGGTCGTAAATTTATAATCTATACAGACCACAATCCCTTAATATTTGCATTTAAACAAAAAAATGATAAGGCATCACCACGAAAACTACGGCATTTGCAGTACATACCGCAATTTTCAACCGACTTACGCCATATAACTGGTAAAAATAACATAATAGCTCATCATCTCTTCAGAATTGAAGATATCTCGGTTATATCTCATAGTGAAATTGCGAATGCACAAGTAAAGGATGAAGAGCTACAGGAACTTCGTAAAAATACCACAAATTCTCTCCAATGGAAAGCTTGCCCATTGCAGAATGGTAATATTTTATGGTGTGATACATCAACAACCACAGTCAGACCATACATTCAAAAAAAATTTAGAATGGCAGTTTTCAAACACTATCACAATATGGCACATCCAGGAATAAAATCGACAGTGAAAGTCATTTCGTGCAAGGCAATTTGGAAAAACTTAAAAAAAGATGTTACAGAATGGGCTAAATCATGTCTGGATTGTCAATCGAGTAAAGTTACGCGACACAATCAGTCACCCATAACAACATTTCCGCCCGTGGACATTCGACTTTCAATAGTACAGGTGGACCTGATAGGACCATTGCGTCCTTCAGAAGATTTCGCATATTGTTTAACCTGTATTGATAGGTTTACCAATTGGACAGAAGTAGTACCGCTTAGAACTATACAGGCAGAAACAGTAGCTAGAGTATTTTATGAAGTATGGATTAGCCGATTCGGAGTACCATGCAAATAATAAGTTCGACAATTCAAGTCTGACTTGTTAAACGCATTAGCAAAAATTTGTGGAGTAAAAATGTCACAAACTACAGTGTATCATCCGCAGTGCAACGGAAAAATTGAACGATTTCATCGTACGTTAAAAAATTCTATTCGTGCACATGCGCAAATATCTTGGACCAAGGTTCTTCCAACAATTTTAATGGGATTTAGAAGTGTATTTCGAGAAGATACGGAATGCACCATTGCAGAAATGGTTTATGGAAAAACAATCAATCTACCTGGTGATTTCCTAGAGACTTCTGATGGAGTAGTCGAGGATCTCCCATTTTTTGTAGCAGATTTAAAGTAAAAAATGAACAGCATACAACCAACACCCAACTATCACAAAACTTCAAAATCACCATTCGTATTTAAAAATTTACAACACAGTTCTCATGTATTCGTACGAGTGGATAGAGCCAAATCATCGTTGCGAAGACCCTATGAAGGTCCATATAAAGTGATAGAAAAACAAGATAAATATTTCACGTTACAAATAAAGGATAAAATTGTTAATATATCAGTTGACCGCTTAAAACCAGCATATTTGCTATCAAAGGATATCGACGATAATCTCCAAAATCATAGTCAACAAAGCGATGAATCGTCAATACCACCTTCTACAACACTTCCAAAAACCATCGAAGAAAAATCTAACAATCAAAATACGAAAGTGAGTAGATGTGGTAGGAAAGTGCGATTTCCAGCTCGTTTTCTTGAACATATATGTGTTTACAAAAAAGAATAACTAAAAACTGACGTTTTCTTTTCGAGAATATTCCTTCAAACATTTAAAAAAATTTCAATAGTAACGTTTACACTTGAAGGGGTGTAATGTAGGGATCTTTAACTATGGTATCATGAAGAATAGATAAATAGGAGATTGAACGACATAGGCAATTCGTCTGTTTTTTCGTCCTCAAAAACGTGTAGAGATCATAGTTATTATTTTCGCCACTAGCGGCAGTGCGAATATACCCGTACGGAATTATTATTATTATTACATATTAAAATCAACGGTTATCGCATCTTACAAATAAAAATTGTAAGTATAAAAATTGTTTAATTTTATAAATGTGAAAAAATGGGACGATGTTGTACAGGGAAAGCATAGATATACTGTTATATATCTATGAGTGGAAGGTTTTTTAAGGTTAGGAATGCGTGTCTGCATTTACGAAAGGAATATGGTCTGTAATTACCGGTTTTGTCATCTTCTTTCTTTATCTAATATATGTTAGTATTGTAAACATATATTTGTATATTATTATTAATTGCAATTATCACTATGATTCTTCATCTTTTAATTTATTGCAGATTATTAAGAATTCTCTATTATTAATATTTATTTAATTATTACTTGATAATCGAAAACAATTTTTTATTATCTATAAAACTAAGACTTCTTATTAGCTGAATGAAAGTGATTTCTTGGCGCCTACATTTAAACATTTAAATTCCGTACGGCACTGAGACCAGTGACCCCTACTGATAAAAGATAGTTACACCAATTCTTGACCGTTTTTTTAACATTACGTTCGCTCTCCTAATATATCTATTCTTCATGTATGGTATAAACTAGGTGCTTACTCATAGATGTTTATACCATAGTTAAAGATCCCTACATTACACCCCTAAAGTTTATTAAGCCGGAAACAAACACTGGATTTAAATTTGAGGGTAAAAATACAATACGATTCACGTCAAATAAAATAATTCTTTATTACTGATATTCAAGATCTTTTCTATTCTATTATTTTAACAAAAAGTTATCTCGTGGCTTGGTACGGTTACTTGTTAACTCGTTACTGGTTATATTTTGTAATCATTTTTTTTATAAGTGATTTATCGATCTCTATGGTATAAACTAGGTGCTTACTCATAGATGTTTATACCATAGAGATCGATAAATCACTTATAAAAAAACAAGTAACCGTACCAAGCCACGAGATAACTTTTTGTTAAAATAATAGAATAGAAAAGATCTTGAATATCAGTAATAAAGAATTATTTTATTTGACGTGAATCGTATTGTATTTTTACCCTCAAATTTAAATCCAGTGTTTGTTTCCGGCATAATAAACTTTAGGTGCACGTGCCAACCGCGGTGTATTCTAAATTACGCATGCGTCAACTTTACGTTTGAAGCAGTCTTTTCAGCAAAACTACTTCAGTAATGCAATTTTTCTAAAATTAATAATAAATTAACTAATAATAATAGACGTGGAGCAATTATGGATTCTAATAGAGCTTTTTTTTTAAATTAAAAACAATTACTTTTATCCTCAATATTCGATTTTTAAAAATCTTTGTTTATTACGAATGTAATGCATATAATTTATTAAGTAAGTAACCACTTTGAAAATATCATTTCAATTTATTCTATAAACGAATAATTATTTATAATTTATGAATAATAATTATTTAAAACACTCACTGTAATCACTATGTTTATCACTGTAACTTTCATAAAGACAGTTTTAAACGTAAAGTTGAAGCATGCGCAATACACATATGTTTTGAATACAAGTATTCAGCTAATTAAAGTTGTTAATTAAACAAAAAATAGGCAATTTGATGAAAGAACAAACGTTATTTATGCATGAACAATCATGAATGGATATTTATAGTCCAATAATGACAAAAAGATATTAAAAATTGCAATAGGGGGGGGGGGGGCAATTTGAGAATATATTTTTAATTAATTTTTTTTAAATAAACAAATTAAGAACAAACAATTGTTTATAGCGAACAATCAAGAACAAAAAACAAACTAACGATATATCATAATAAAAATAAAAATTCTGGGGGGCTAAATTTGGTGACCCACATTTAATGGTTGCTTTTCATTTAACCAAAGAATAGATATATATATATAGAAGCTCATAACATGACTTTTCCGTCCACACAATATGGTAGTTAGTACCGGAACTAACAAGAGGGCAATAGTATGTACTTAATCTGGGGGCGGAATGGTCATGCATGTGAAGTAAATAAGCCTCTGCATGGCAAACAGTCTGGCCTCGAATCTTCCCGTTGGTGTCTCTGTTTAAAACTAATCGAGGCTATGGCGTCCGAACTGGCGGAAAACCTTTATCATACCGCAACCCATCGGCATTGCAGCAGTCATGTTTTTGCGGGTGTTCAAGAGAATCAGGGTGCTTGGCTTAACCGCCTGGCACGCGAGGATCGGGACCTCTATAAAAAACCTCCCCTAATCCTAAGGTCTGGTATTGTGCCGATGGGATGCATGACTAAGCGAATTTAGTATTAAGCGATCCCCGCCCTGACACCGGGTGTGTATAAGGCCAATTTCATATATTATTTATTCATTCGTGGGATCAAAAATGATTAAATAAATAAATAATAAGTTGGAAGGAACTGGAAACAGTACACCTCCATCAACTGAAACGGTAACTCAACCCGCAGGGACGCCGCAAGGCCGACTTGGAGGGGAAGGTGAAGTTTCACTGATGAACCCAGGGTTCACATTAGTGGACCCAGGTTCCCAAAAAGACACCGAAATCTCGATGAATTTGCAGGCTACTGAAACGGTAACTCGACCCGCAGGGACGCTGCAAGGCCGCTTTGGAGGGGAATGTGAAGTTTCACCGATGAACCTAGGGTTCATCGGTTCATTAGTGGAAACAGGTTCCCAAACAGACACCGAGATCTCGGTGAATCTGCAGGCGCTACAGATGAAAGCTAAACGTCCTGGAGGCGCAAAGCGAAAGCGAGTGGCCCAGCAGAGAGCGATGGCTCAACAAGCAGCTGCAGGAAGGGATGCAGCTCAAAGCTCACCCCAAACTGCAGCTGGCAAGACTATGGTGGAGTCGACCCCTGTAGGATAGTGGGGGACACACCACCATCTGTCACACAGGCACAGAAACGGAGCAGGATGGCTGATCATGCCTTCGCTTCGATTGCGAGGAACCTACCTCATGCTGTCATGCAGAACGAGGCCTCGACGACCGAGTGGACGACGGAACAGGTCGGAATGCTCCACGGTGTCCTTGAGCGGACGATCGACGAGGCCCTAGACAGGGACATGACCATCGTTCCCCGCTGTGAAAGCTTCATCTCGGGACCAAATGTACTAGAAGTGATAGCTACGGACGCTGTTTCCAGGGACTGGCTTATAAAGACAGTACCGGAAATAGTCGCTTGGGAGGTTGCAAGGCTGAGTGCATCCGTCCCTCCTCCTCGCATCGTCCTTAAGAAGATGTTCCTCTGGATCCCAGGGGTGCCGACATCCAGGGTGGAGGACGAAATTATCCTGTTGACACGACGTTCCGCGACTAATAATCCCATAGCTTGCCTGGTGTACAGGGGTCTTGACGCAGTATCTATTCCGCAACTGTGTGGTAGAGATATTGCTGTGGCCTCGGTGCAGGTTAATCTCTTGGGACAAGAGAGGGAGGTGATTCTGTGCTCAGCGTATTTTCCGTACGACTCAGAATCACCTCCTCCAATAGAGGTGGAAACTGTGGTCAAATATTGTGAATCTCGGGATTTGCCATCGATCCTTGGCTGTGACGCAAACTCGCACCACACGCAATTGGGCAGTTCCAACATAAACGCTAGGGGTCGGGCTCTCCTGGAATTCATTTCGGCCAACGGTCTGGAGATTGTCAATAGAGGCAACCTTTATAAACAGAATTAGGTCAGAGGTCATTGACATTACTCTCTGCTCCCCGAGGTTGCTACAGTTTCTGTCGGGGTGGAAAGTTTCAAATGAACTTTCCCTATCTGATCATAGACACATTGTCTTTAATATGCTTCCCAAACCGTGTACCGCAACCTCGTATCGCAATCCCAGACGCACTGACCGAGAAGCTTCCAGGCGGAAGCTCTCTGGGATACTTGCCGGCGGTGCGAATAGGTTGCACACGAAGGAAGAGGTAGAATCTGCGGTTAGTGTACTTCTGGATGCCATGATTTCGTCGTATGAAAACAACTGTCCTGCAAGTGTTACTACCGGTTCTAGGGATGTTCCGTGGTGGAATAGAAATCTTGATAGACTTCGCCATGACACTAGAGCATCCTTCAACAAAGTGAAAATGACCGGTCTGGACTCGGACTGGCTAATCTTTAGGGAGAAGCAGCGAGAGTATAGAAGGTCAGTGAAAAATTCGAAAAAAGACTCCTGGAGAGAGCTTTGTGGCAACATTAACATGAAGCCCGCTCTCTTTAGAGTGCAAAAGGTAATATCCAATTCAGTAATACTGCAAAGCTGAGTTGCCTCGAATTAGCAGATCAATCACTTATAGTGTCTGAGACCATGACGCATCTACTGACCACGCATTTCCCTGGCTTTACCATGGGAGAACCGGACGATCAGAGACGTGATGGTAGAAGGGCAAATAGGGGGGATTGAGCCACGGCAAAACTCATAGTAAGCATTACAAAAGTGAGATGGGTTGTGGCTAGATTTGCTCCTTACAAGTCTCCGGACACCGACGGCATCTCCCTGGCACTGCTACAACAGGGCTTGGATATAATTGTTAGAAGGCTCAAGGAGATCTTTAAAACATGCATAGCTTTAGGCTACATACCTAGGAAATAGGAAGAATCCATGCCTAAACCTGGACGCCCAAGCTATGGCGGTGCAAAAGACTTCAGGCCTGATGTCATTCTTGCTCAAAACTCTTGAGCGGCTAATCGACAGGCATATTTGAGATACGAGTTTTGTAGAGAGACCGCTATCAGAGTGCCAGTTTGCTTACCAAGCCGGCCTTTCTGTGGATGCTGCACTTCACCGACTAGTAGGATCGATAGAAGGTGCGCTCTCAGAAAAGGCAATAGCCTTAGGGGTTTTCCTTGATATCGAGGGAGCCTTCAATAATGTAACGGTTGGGGCGATTTGCACTACACTAATTGATCGCGGGGTAGAAGACATCTTGGTAAGATGGATCTGCAACATGCTCGAAGTGAGGTGCATTACCACAACTATACGGCGACAATCGGTTAGAGGCTTTGTGGGTAGAGGGTGCTGCAGGGTGGAAATCTTTCGCCATTACTGTGGTGCGTCGTCGTGGATAGCTTACTAACCGGTCTCAAGGAATTAAGGATATTTGCTCAAGGCTACGCATCTGGGAGTCATCCTGGATGCAAAATTGAACTGGAATGATCATTTGGATTGGAGACTTATCAAGGCAAATCGGGTCTTCTGGATGTGCAGGAGAGCATTTGGACAGTCCAGTGGGGACTCGAACCTCACATGCTCCAATGCTCACATTTGGCTGTGTAGTATGGTGGACAAGAACCTCTCTGGCTGTAACCAGGAAAAAATTGGATCACCTGCTCAGAGTCGTATGCCTTAGTGTCACTGGAGCCATGCGAACA
Organism: Nineta flava; assembly: GCA_963920215.1. NCBI lineage: Eukaryota > Metazoa > Arthropoda > Insecta > Neuroptera > Chrysopidae > Nineta > Nineta flava. The sequence goes on from OY986042.1 coordinate 66,994,448, forward strand.
ACTCCTACTGCTGCGCTGGGCGCGCTTTTAGGTATTCCGCCGACTCATTTAATGATTGAGGCGGAGGCCATGACAACTGCATATCGACTTAGGAGTTGCAGACAGTGGCACTGTAGGACAAACATAGGTCATGCGAGTATAATGAACAGGTTGGAGACTGTGACTCCACTTGTGCAAATGACACAGGATTCCACTGTTCCAATTCATCGTTTTGACTGCAAATTTCGGGTAATCGTTCCCACCCGTGAGGAATGGGATCGAGATGTACCTAACTTTTTACCCCCTCCCGGACCATATCTTTATACGGATGGGTCAAGGGTCGGAGATTAATCTGGTGCGGGGGTTTATGGACCTAGGATAAATGCACAATTCCGTGCTGTCGCTGGAAAACTGTTGGCTGAATCATATCGAAGTGGGGATGCAGCTATTTGTTTCTTTTTTTAAATAAAGTTTATTATTTTTTTTTTAAAATATATATTAAATTTTTCAGGATTAAAATAAATTATTTATTTTATTGATTCAATATTCGTATCCATAATATGTAATAATACTCAATTCGTAGGAATTAGGATTAGGAAAAGTGAATTAATTAATTTAAATAAATTGAACGTTTCGTCATTTATTTATTTATTTAATAGATTATATTTTAATCAGATGACATTAACAAATACATACTTTCAATTAAAAATAAGTTTAATTCAAATATTGAATAAATAAAAAAAATACTTTAAATTCAAATCAAAATTAAGTTATTGAGTTACAATAATGATTATGGCATCAAATGTAACTAATAAAGTCGTTCTCCATAGTTGGTTTATGTTAGACATTTAAATTACACAAATAAGTTGCTGAGGAAGTCATAAATAAATGACGAAACGTTCAATTTATTTAAATTAATTAATTCACTTTTCCTAATCCTAATTCCTACGAATTGAGTATTATTTATTTTATGATTTAAGTTATTTAATTTAATTATTACCTAAAAGTAAATAAATAATTGCAGTTTTTATATTACTTCAGATATATTATTGTGTAACTCGGTAACACAATCTTAATTTTTTATTAAACTTATTATTTATCTCTCACGAAATTGTAAACATTTGACATTCAAAACATATGTATTTATTAAAATGATATTTTTGCAAAATCAACAAAAAAAGTCTTTTATATATTTTTATATCCAGTATATGTAAATATACAAGGTATATTAAGTTTAGTCCCGACTTTCTAACGCTTGAAAATATTAATCCTTGACAAAAATATTTCACAAAGGTATTCATAAAATGGCCTAAGTCAGCCATATCTATATGTCCGAACGTCTGTCCGTGAACCCGATAACTCAAGAACGAAAAGAGCTGAAATTTTGTTTGTGTTCTAGAGCAAAAAAGTAAGGCCAAGTTCGTTAATGGGCAAAATGGGTAAAACTGCCTATCTTTGAAACCGTAAGAGATATAACAAAAATTGAATAACAAAAAATCTTCTTCTTTTCATCGCGCTTGATTTGTGACTTACAAATTGTTAAGACAATCTTATATATAATTGTTATTATACATATAGTAATTGACTTCTCAGTTGAGGGGATTGCTTTTAATTCCCAATGGAATGTATTATATCAATGTATTACTCAATGAGGTTGACTCATTATTTAAAAAGGGAATTTTTATTATTTTTTATTTTTTCTCTCATGCACTAATCTGTACTTATATCATACTTATATCCATATTCAGCTGAGAAAAAACTAAATGTAAATTGACATCTGTAAGTTTACAGTTATCTTTTGTTATTTATGTATACTTCCATTCAATAAAATTGAACCAACGTGAAATGTTAATTTTCTTACATTTTATAAAACTTCTCACTTTTTTAATTCTCTGTATATTATTTATTTATAAACAAAGATAAGTAGTATATTTTTTAAATGTGAAAAAAGAAATGGAAGTTTTATATTTTTTATTTATGTAAACAAAAACATTTACTACTAGAATAATCAAAATCGTCAGAGACTGATTCGTTCAGGTCGGTTCAATTTTATTGAACGGGCGAGTACTTCATCTCAATATAAAATTATATGTATTCCTTGTCCAAAACCGAATCACTGTATGTGATATTCGGTAGGTATCTGATCATTGTATTGGATACCAGCTATCCTGCTTCTGGTTTTCTATGGTTTTCCATGAGGTTGCACTAAGGTAGATACCGGGACAGTTTCTAATAAAGTCAGCCATAACTGCATACCCTCCTTTTCCTTTCATTTTACCCAATCCTAAAGTATGACATGTTCTGTACAATAATGTAATATTAAAAAAGAACGAATAAATATTATTATTATATATATTATATATATCGAAATTTCAACACTGTAGCTCTTTTCGTTCAGAAGATATTTCGGGGTCAAATCAACTCCTAGTATTTCCTGTAGTAATAGCACTGTAGTGAGAAGTCCAAATGTGTCCCTTAAACTCGGCCTTGCGCACTACCGTGCTCTAGATATAAATTATATATATATATATATATATATATATCTGTAGCTCTCTTTTGAACGAAAAGAGCTACAGTGTTGAAATTTCGAATTATCGATACTTTACGGAATTATAAGAACCCGGTTTTTCAATGATCGTTAACGAATTAACCGTTATTTCCTAAAAACGCAAAATTCGCGGTATACGCCTTAAAAAAACGTGTATTTCATTGTGTATATCAAAATTCAACGCTACTTCCAGATATCCTGTAAAGTTGATATTTGGCATACTGGTAGATCTCGTACCCAAACCGACGGGAAAATTGCGCAAACTGGAAATTTGTATCGGAAAAAAGGAAATTTTTACAATTTTTGCATAATTCTTAGCAACTTAGTCATCAAAATTCTACGCTACTTCCAGATATCCTGTAAAGTTGATATTTGGCATACAGGTAAATATAGTATCCAAACCGATGGGAAAATTGCGCAAACTGGAAATTTGTATCGGAAAAAAGGAAATTTTTACAATTTTTGCATAATTCTTAGCAACTTAGTCATCAAAATTCTACGCTACTTCCAGATATCCTGTAAAGTTGATATTTGGCATATAGGTAAATCTAGTACCCAAACCGACGAGAAAATTGCACAAAATTTTTACAATTTTTGTTTTAATTAAAATAACATTAGTAAGCATACATCCATCTGATTCGTTGATATGTGTACCGCCTCTTTTTTGATTGGTTGGATATTTAGTATAATTGTATTTTGTCCGCTGTATTCATTAGATCCTCACATTTTAACAAGAGATTTCGATGTTAGATGTTGACACTGTGAACATCGCTGTATCGAAACAATTTTTCTCAAATTTTAACTGAGATTTCTTAACTGTTATCATCTTTCAATATATTTATTTATTGTCGGAAACAAAAAATTTTTGTTTTTTCTGGGTTTTTACACTTTATTGAATCTATTGATAATACTTTATTATTTTGGATGCATGCTACTGAGTTCTAAAAATTCAAAAATAACGTAGCGAGAAAGAAATTTTTGTCCTTTGTTCTCTATAATAACCTTTGACAATAGAATCTGTTTATAATAGATTTTATTGCTGGGATTTTGTAGGAGGATTGAATACAAACTTTTCTTTTATTTAAAATAAAATATATATCCTGATTGTATCTTCATACAGTTATTGAATACTTTTATTTTATAACCCAGGCATATTATATATTTTATATTTAATCAACTAATGTGTTTTTCTTCTGTTATATAGATTGGAGAAAAGTTTAGTTATGCCTACCACCGTCAAGCAGGCGGTGGTCCCTAGGTTGAAGATGCGTCAAGCAGCTCCAGCCCCGACAACATCATCATCATCACCATCAACATCACAATCGACGCCGGCTACATCAACAACATCGATGCCAGCACCAACAGCAACAGAACCAATGGAAGCAGACTTCCAGGAGGTGAAGAACGACCGAAAACGACGACGAGGGAGGGTAGATAGCACCTCTTCGAAAAAACCAGCGATACAAGTATCGAACAGGTTTGATACCTTGATCGACATCTATGATCAAGCTGCGTCAGCAACTCAAATGAACACGAAGCCTAAGAAACCATCGCCCATAGTTATGCATATGGGCCTCACCAGCTTCATAAAAGTTGAGGAAGCCATAAAAGCGGCAGCTAAACGTAGCGTCCCGTTCACGTTTGGACCTAAAACTATTAGTCTCCATTGCGAAACGGACCAAGACTACACGAAGTGCAAGGAACGATTGGAAGCCTTGCAGATGCTCCAACATTTTTATGGTACCAAGGGTGATTACGAACCAAAATTAGTAATCCATGGTACCATGCCATTGAAACCATTTGCTTATCGCGTCTGGTTCAGTTTACAAGGGGACGCAAGCGCAAAGCGTCCTCAAGATTAAATGGATCGGAGGGGTACCTGTGAATGTCGAAAGGTACGCAAATAAACGAGGTGCATTTCAGTGCTACCGATGTCAGCGCTACGGCCACGGCTCACGGAACTGTCGCGGACTTGTGCGTTGCGTGATTATCACCACACTTCACGGGAGTGCGCAGTCCCGCGGTTGGAGCCAGCGAAGTGCTGCAGTTGTGGCGCTGCGCATCCGGCCAGTTCCATGGAGTGTCCAGCACTCAGGACATACGTGGCAGCAACGGCATCCCGAGTAGCAGGAGCGAGGCCGCTCAGGGCGAGGCGTAACGCCGCCCACCACCATCATTCCAGCCTAGCAGAGGCCTCCCAACGCAGCGGATGACTCCAGCACCAGCACCAAGGACGAAGTTTGTTCCAGCACCACCCCCAAAAGTGAACCAGTGGACAACCAGGAAGCCATCAGAAAACGAGGTAATTGAGATCCTGTCTACTGCCCCCCTTTCTCCAACCAACCCATTTTTTGAGTCCATCCTTGACTCTCCACTTTCTCCGTCTCCATTGGAGAAGGGCGAAAGTCCAAAACCTGAACTCGACTTCATCGATTGACGTGGAAGTTGCTTTTCCAGATGACCGCTCATTTATTCGAAAATTGCATTCCATCCTTCAAATTCTGGGTCCCAAATCCGATTTGGAACTCCCAAAGTCTCCTGCACATACATCCCGAGCTCCACTCATTCCTCCAACAGCAGCAGATCCATGTTGCAGCCATCAGCGAAACATGGTTAAAGCCGGATAAGAAATTTAGAATCCCTGGATTCTATACCTACCCCGCCGCGATCCAGCCACCAGAAATGGCGGTGGGGTCGCCCTTCTTGTTCGACACGACGTCAAACATTCTTTATTGACTCCCGAAGACGGCAGCCTTGAAGCCACCTTTATTCTTATCTCGACCAATTGTGGTAATTATAAAGTTACATCTTTATATAACCCTCCTAATAGACTCTTACAGGGAGTGGATATTGATCGTATTATGAGAACTCATGATCGCGTCATGATCATGGGCGATTTTAATGCGCGTCACATATCTTGGAACTGTATGTCTAACAATTCCAACGGAAGCGCCCTCTTTGCGCATTCTCTCAAACGTAACTTCATTGTTGCGTATCCGGAGGAACCCACCTACTATCCAGACGCTGCTCGGCGCCCGCCGCAAACCATCGACTTGGCATTATTAAAGAACCACCGCCCCATCAGTTTCACTTTGGGTGAAATGAGGGGCGCTGCAACTTTGCAAACCCAGTTGAGCTTTGAGAAGGCAGACTGGAAACTTTTCAAAAGGTATCTCAAGGTCGAAACTTTGATCACTCCACAGATCAAATCCGTTAACCAAATAGACTTGGAGGTTAGTAAGCTCACGAGAAACATCGTAGTTCGTTCGTAGTCCGAAAAATCTATTCCTAGGAAAGCCAGAACCTTCGGCTATCGACTTAACTTAGATGATGACACGCTACGACGAATACGGACTCGGAACAAACTGCGCAAATTTTGGCAAAGAGTTAAGCTGCCGGAGCTTCATGACGCCATGAAGCGAATGTCAGCTGATATTCGAGCAAAAGTCACGCGACCAGTGATGAAATGTGGGACGAGAGGATTTCGGCTCTGACCACTCGTGACAACAATGTATGGAAAATTGCAAGGTGTTTGCGTAAACGTTCCAACAGACTGCCCCCTCTCTCGTCAGAAAATGGGTATCTTTACTCAGATTCTGACAAAGCCCAACTTCTTGCTGACACCTTTTCTAAGGCGCACAGCTTAACTGATGGCGACGAATATCACGACGAAGAAACGGCCCGCCTGGTGTCCGAATCCTTGGAAAATGTTCGTTCTTCCATCATTAACCCCATCGATGTCGAATGCGTTTCACCATGAGGTTTCAAACATCTTAACAAAACTTAAGTGTAGGAAGGCTCCTGGTGATGATGGTGTAACTACTGTTGTGCTCCGCTATCTTCCTCGAAAGACGGTAGTGCAGCTCAGTTATATCTATACTGCGTGTCTGAGACTTGGTTATTTTCCTGACCTCTGGAAATCCGCAAAAGTTTTAGCGCTTCCGAAGCCGGGGAAGCAACTTAAGTCACCTTCAAGCTACCGACCTATCAGTTTGCTGCCATCTCTCAGCAAGGTAATGGAGAAAGTAGTTTTGAACCGGCTGTAGTCGCATGATGATATCCACAGACAGCTTATCCCCCAACAGTTTGGTTTCAGGTCAAACCATTCAACAGTGAGTCAGCTTTACCGACTCACTGACCACATTGCTACCAGATTTAACTGGAATAAATCCACAGGCATGGTCCTCTTGGACATCGAAAAAGCCTTCGATACGGTTTGGCAAGATGGACTTATCCATAAACTATCCAAACTCGATATACCAATCTATATCCTGAAATTCCTGATTTCATATTTATCAAAAAGAAAATTCAAAATTCATATCCAACATAGTAAATCGAACCAATACCGTGTCAAGGCTGGTGTCCTTCAAGGATCCTTGCTTGAATCCCGGCACTTTTTATATTATATCAACGATATCCCGAAGGATCCAGCTACTGAAGCAGCCCTCTTCGCCGACGATACGGCAATCTATTGCTCTTCTTGGCAACCGAAAGCTATTTCGGGTTGCCTCCAATCCCATCTATCCAGGCTTGAAAACTATTTCAAGCTATGGAAAATCAAGATAAATCCCACGAAGACTCAGTCCATTTTGTTTTCTAGGAGGAATAAATTTTCCTCTTACCCACTTGAATTGAAGATGTTTAACACTGAAATCCGGCAAACTCAAAGTATTGAGTATCTAGGAATAACTCTTCAAAGGCAGTTGAATTGGGCACAAGCCGCCAAAAGGCGTCTTGCCCTTAGAAACGCATCCTTTGCAGGACTATACCCGTTACTCAGAACCAAGAGCAAGCTGGACGAACGCTTAAAACATCGACTTTACAAGTCATGTATCCGGCCCGTACTCACGTACGCAGCCCCAATATGCTCCTTCGCACCTTGCGAAAATGCAAAAATTTCAAAATCGTTGTTTTCGGACGATTTCGAAAAAACCCCTAAGATTTCCGTCTGATGCTCTCCACGTTGAAACTGGACATCCTACTATCCGTAAATTTATCCAAACTACCTCCAAATCAAAGTACTGGGTCAATTTGACCCGAATACGTTGCTCTTCGGGAAAAGATTCCGCATGCCACATGATCTCGATTACAACTAATACTGTTGTTTTCTAAATTGTATATATTTTCTTTTCGTATTTCTATTTAAGTTTAGTTTTAGGGATGGCTTATCCATCCAATTTAGGTTAAATTTTATGTCAATGGTTTTTGTATTAAATTTTTTCCCATTTCTAAACGATGTTAAAACGATTCTATAATCTCAATGTATATAATTTAATAAAATGATATATTATAGGTAAAGCATAGGCTAGGAACTATACTTTAAGATGTATTGTACTACAAGTTATATAAAATATTGATGCTAAAATATACTTATTCTACTACTACTACTATTCATTAGATTGTATTCATTACTTATGAATACTTAAAAGGGATAACACAACACTAATTGTTAAAATTTTTCAACAAAGAAATTTGTTCAAATTTATTTTGAGCAAAAATGATAAGGTGATGAATTGTAGCAAACTTGATTTTTTACAACTTTATTCCTTACGCAATTTTCGATTGTTCTAATATCAAGCGAGATATTTTATATTTAGTGTTTTCTTCTTTCTTAACCCCCCCCCCCCCTTTCTCCTTGACGTATGTCATTTATTAATAAAATTGGCCATGCAAATACTAAAATCATATGTGAAATTTCATTTTGATCAGACTAAAATTGTGACCGCTAGAAAGTGCTAGAGCACGGTAGTGCGCAAGGCCGAATTTAAGGGGCACATTTGGCCTTCTCACTTACAGTGCTATTACTACAGCTTAATTTAGGCTCATTTTTTAGGTGCTGTATCTTTTGACCGAAAAGAGCTACAGTGTTGATATTTCGAATCTTGATACTTTAAACCGTTAAAAAGTTATTTCACTTCAAAAACGCACAATTCGCGATTACGGCTTAAAAAACTTAAGTATGGTTATCATAATTCTACGCAACTTCCAGATATTCTGTAAAGTTGATATTTGGCATATAGGTAGATCTAGTACCCAAACCGACGGGAAAATTGCGAAAACTGGAAATTTGTATCGGAAAAAAGGAAATTTTTACAATTTTCGCATAATTCTTGGCGACTAAATCATCATAATTCTACGCTACTTCCAGATATCCTGTAAAGTTGATATTTGGCATACAGGTTGATCTAGTACCCAAACCGACGGGAAAATTGCGGAAACTGGAAATTTGTATCGGAAAAAGGGAAATGTTTACAATTTTCATTTTAATTAAATTTACATTATACACCATATATGCGTTTGATTCGTTGATATTTGTGTGACTGCTTTCTGACTGGATGAAATATTTAAGACTATATAATCAGTAAACTACCATGTAGAAAACATAAATAGTTATTATTAAATAATAGGATAGTGGTCACAGATTTCATTTCATCGGAATGAAATTTGGTATTTGAGGTGCTTTTGGTATTTGAAAGGTCAAGTTCGTTAATGGGTAAAATCGAACAAGGGGAAAGGGGAGTTTATAGAGAGGGGTAAACACAAAATTTGACATATCTCCCTTAATATTCGAAAAATCGAAAAATTTATAAGAATTAAAATTGTAGATACTAAGTCTCACTATAATTTTGTTTCTCATCATTTTTTCTGTTACACTAATATTTACAGAAATATTGACAGTTTAAGATTGAAAATTAAATTCCTTAATATCTCTGTACACATTAGAGTTTGAGCAAAAATGATCAGGTGATGAATTGTAGCAAATTTGATTTCCTACAACTTTATTCCTTACGTATTTTTCGATTGTTCTAATATTAAGAGAGATATTTTATATTTGTGTTCGTATATTTATTAAGTGTTATGACATACATATATTAAAATCGATTTTACATGATATATGAACACGGCCCGCTCATTGGTCTATGACATTTCTATTATACTATTGGTCAATACCTAACATATATGAGATTCTGTACAATAAGCATACAAGTGTTACACATTTAATTGTTTTATTAATAAAAAAACAAAAATTGCAGGACAATTTTTAATGTGTGTTACCTCAGAAATCAGTCATTTATGAACCGATTTTGAATTTTTGTTTTAAAGGGTTTGATTTCCCATTGTCACCATTATTATATAACAACCATACTATATTGATGTTTTAGCCTTTTTAAAAGCGAACAGAGCCAGTTGACGTTATATAACGCGAAGCGGTCTCCTTTGTATATGTGAATCTAAAAAGAGTATATTTAAGCCTTTCAAAAAGGATTGATATCCGACCAAAAACATAAATGTAAGAAAGGGCCGAGTTTTCGTGAAAATCTTTAATGCAATAGTTCCTTCTTAAAACGTGATGATATGAGAGTAAGGACCGAGCTATTTACAAAGTAAATAGCTCTAGACTTCTTATAATAGTAGCTTCTTAAAAAGTGATGATATAGAAGAAAGGACCGAGCTATTTACAAAGTAAATACCTCTAGACTTCATATAATAGTTGCTCTTTAAAAAGTGATGATATAGAAGAAAGGACCGAGCTATTTACAAAGTAAAATAGCTCTAGACTTCATATAATAGTTGCTCTTTAAAAAGTGATTAATGAGGGGTAAATTGATTAAATGTAAGAAAAAATTTGGTTGAAATTTATTTCGTAAGTTATGTTCTTAGAATGTTTTTAAAATTTTATAACGCGGCAAGTTTTAAAATATTAGAAATCATCAGAAAAAATAACTTGCCGCGTTATAAAATTTTAAAAACATACTAAGGGAAAACTTACGAAATAAATTTCAACCAAATTTTTTCTAACATTTAATCAATTTACCCCTCATTAATTTTTTAGTTAATAGTTTACCGAGCTATTTACGTTGTAAATAGCTCGGCTCTTTAATGGGAATCATCACTTTTTAAAGAGCAACTATTATATAAAGTCTAGAGCTATTAACTTTGTAAATAGCTAGGTCCTTTCTTCCATATCATCACTTTTTAAGAAGCAACTATTATAAGAAGTCTAGAGCTATTTACTTTGTAAATAGCTCGGTCCTTACTCTCATATCATCACTTTTTAAGAAGGAACTATTACATTAAGGATTTTCCCGAAAACTCGGCCCTTTCTTACATTTATGTTTTTGGTCGGATTAAATAAAATGTTGAAGTTTAAATATTTTACAATAATATATATTTACAAGTTCCAATAATTATAATACTAACAAAGGTCTGATACGAATTATTTGACGAATTTAAGTTCAGTTTCAATAACTATAACAAAGGTTCTGATACGAATGATTTAACGAATTTAAGTTAAGTTTCAATAATTATAACAATCGTATCAGAACCCTTGTTAATGATTTGACGAATTTAAATTATTTCCCCCGGTGGAATGGAGTTGAGTCTCTTGAGGGGTTACCGCCATTTTTTGTAGCGTCTGAAATAATCATATAAACATGTACGCGCTTATCGTAGTTAAGCAAAACCCACGCGCATTTCATAAATTCCTTAAGTAACAATTCCTCACGTATATGTGTTATAAAATTGCTCAGCTAGCAATTTCTCACGAAATATAAGACAAATTGTAAAATTCTTACTGCAGTAAAACATCATTAAAATAAAAAGTACATACATAATTTAAACTAACTACAGTAAAACTTCTTCCAATTTTATAAGACAACAACACCTTCCACCCCAGAAAAAAAAAGTTTTACGAAGAAAAATCTTTTTTTGAAAATAATTTAATCATTGTAAAATCGGTACTTGTTTCATCTGTAGATTTAGATGGAACAACATTTAATTCTAAATTTATATTTTGTTCACAATTTTCCTTTGTTTGTTTTTTTTATTTCGAGAAAAATATTTTTATTTATTTTTTATGTGTAATTATGAAATAAACAATTATTATAATTAATATAAAGTAAAGTACATACGAATGTTTGACTGAATACTATGATCATTATACATTGTTTTTAAACTAATGAATTTACCTAATTTGCTGAGTCTATAACTGGCATCATTTATGTTCTCAAATGTTATGTGTTTATATTGAGAATTTAATATCGAATTTAAATAAAATTCTTCGTTCAAATAATTAATGTATTTTGTAAAATTTAATTCTTCAAAGTTCAAATTTGGTATAAAATCAGCAAATGTAGAACTATATAAAATTTGTTTTGGTACAAATTGAACTGTACTTGTATAAACTTTACAATTATTATTCTTTATTTTAAACAATCCCGTGTGGTTTAGTCTTAAATCGAACGTTATATCTCCACAGTCGACAGTTATAGATTCAGGTTTTACACAAACAAATATCCATGACGACAAACTAAGTAATTGATACCATAAATTATTATTTAATTGAATAATACTTTGATCACAGTCTAAAGGCAATTTTTCCTTCTCTAAAAACATTTCTAACTCGCAAATTTTACGAGAGTGTGTTGAATACACTGGAGATAATTGATTACAAATATAATATTTATTTGATTTCATTAACTTGCAATGATCCAATTCATTTAATGTAACAAAATTTTGTCTATTTTTATCAATTATAAAATATTTATTATTCGGTTTTACAAATACATAATAATGTTCATTATCAGAAGTTTGAACTGGAATGGATATCATTCTATAAATTTGAAATTGATTGATTTGAGTCAATGGTATTTGAATAACATATACAATTTTACTATTAATATAAAAAACATTCAAATCAATAATTTCGTAGTACGAAAATCAATTTTCAGAATTTAACGGCAAAGGGAACTCTGTTCCTTTAGGGATGAATTCAATAATTTTCTGTAATTCATCTATAAATTTATTTGGAGTTATTATAATAGGATGAATAATTCCTTTTTGTGCCAAAAGTATTGCACTTATTAACTTTTCATTATCAGCTTGAAATTGACTAATCATAAACATGAATAAATAAATATGAGAATCCATTGTTTGCTCTATACCCAAAATGTGTGTAATATTTTCAACATTATTAACTAATAAATTCAGTTTATCGAAGTTATCCTTTAGGATATTTACATTAAAGTTCAAATCTCCTAACGTTTCATTAAAAGCAATTAACGAATTATTTACAATATGCGTATTTGCATACAATAACTGAGAATAGGTTTGTGAATTTTCTGAGAGAGAATTAATTTTACTACACAGCATCACTACACTACATAGCATCATCATTGTCTAGAGTGCCAAATAAGGTTTTGGATACTTTTCCAACGATATCGAACCAACCTCTTTTATTTCTAATTTTATTTTTATGATCAAACAAATTACTAATAACATTAACATCTAATTCAATTCTTTCTATAAGATGACGAAGTGGTTGTATCAAACGGCAACTAAATGCAGTGTATACATTTTTTTTCCACTTGTTAGACAATGATAATGCATTTGCTGATAATGCTGTTTTAAAAACGACATATGTTGAAAATTTTTATTTATATTGAGATAGGTCAAGATATTCCATTTATCATTGTATAGTTTTAAATTTCCTAGTCGTTCATAAAACATCCCAGGTGTTTATTTTATTGGTTTGAAGGAATAATACTCGCACGCGGCAAGTGATATAAAACAAATTAATCTGAAACAAATTTATTTTAATTTTATTTATACTATATAGATTCTATTCAACAAAATGTTTTGAACGATTGTTATGAACCTTGACAAATTTTCTGTTTTTCCTAATTGTAGTATTTACTACCGAATCTATAGAAACTACTTCGTAAGGACCTATATAAGGGGAACACAATTTTTTGCTACGGCCTCTTCGAACACTTTCGTCTAGTAACAAAACTTTATCACCAACCTTAAATTCAATTGGATTGTTAGTTTTATCGTAATGTTCCTTGGACTTGTGTTTGTTTTCTAATAGCTTATTCCTCGCAACTTCACGACTGCTTATTAGCCTAGATTTCAAATCGTCAATATAATCATCGAACGTATAGACTGGTTGTTTATTGCCGGTGATTGAGGGTAAGGTTGTAAGATGACCGTACATTAACTCATAAGGACTGTATGAAGTAGACGAATGTGGAGTAGTGTTGAAGGTAAATACTGCATAAGGAACCCAAGTATCCCAATCTGCTTGATACTGTAACGAATATTAACCTAGCAGTTGGCCACGTATTTTGGAACGAAACTAAGTTACCTGTGAAAGTGGAATTGAACAAATTATATTATATTTCTAAGACGACGATATATGGATATTGTTTTTATTATCAATACAGATCAAAATTTAACGAGTATGTGAAAGACAAGCAAAAGGTGAACATTATAAAAGAATACTCTGGAAATTATAACTTTTGTAAATTATACACATAATATTTTAAATCGTCAATAAATTGTAAAAGTCAAAAATAATTTACTTCATTGAATAAACGAACCCGAGCAAACCGCTACATTTGGTGTCAGGTGTGGGGTAAATTGAAAAAAAATATATATCTAAAAAAAAAAGACAACTTTAAATAATTTAACCGTCGCTCAGTTGAGAAGTGAACTGGAAGAAAGGGATCTTGATAGTGGCGGCAAGAAGGGGGCATTGGTTCAACGGTTGCGGGAAGCACCTGTTGAAGAAGGAGTGGACCCAGAATTATGGATTCTGAAAGACCAAAATGTCAAGAACATGGAAACGATACAAAAGGCCATGAAAGACGATTTACAAGCAAGTCAAAATGCCATGAAAGAGGATTTACAAAATGCCATGAAAGAAGAGTTACAAGCAAGTCAAAATGCCATGAAAGACGATTTACAAGCAAGCCAAAATGCCATGAAAGACGATTTACAAAATGTCATGAAAGAAGAGTTACACACAGTTCAAAATTCCATCGATGTTGCTTTACAATCTATAGAAGTCTTCGATGATAGATTCAAACAGATGGAAACCGGAATTCTAGAGCTAGAAGCTAGACACGTAGCAACGGCAAGCAGTGAAATAGTGGAGACTCATGAGAGAGAAGCGGTAGTTAATAACAGTGCTTCAAGGTGTGAACACGGAAGGAAACAACACACAAAACCACCACCCTTTGATGGAAAAACATCATGGACTAACTACTCTGTACAGTTTGAAGCTGCTGCTGCTAGTAACGAGTTGTCAGATTATCGGAGGGCAGTGGAACTTACTGTGGCCTTGAGAGGGGGCGCTATAGATGTGTTGCAAACATTGTCATCGACGGAACTTAACGATTACAAACTGTTGAGCGGTCGTCTGGAACTCCAGTTTGGAGATTCCCACTTGGATCACGTTTATCATTCCCAACTAAAGAATCGTATCCAAAAACCAAATGAAACGTTACAAGAATTTGAAAGTGATGTCGCTCGACTCGTTCGACTAGCACATATAACGGCATCAGAAGAAATTCGAGAACGTTTAGCCATAGATGGTTTCATCGATGGGCTTAGGGATAGTGAGACTAGGCAAGCACTTACACTCGCGCGCCCGAACAAATTGAATGACGCTTTGTCTCAAGCATTGGAGTTTGAGGCTGCGAAGCAAAGGGGATCCAGGTCAACACGTGTACGTACTAAAGATGACACCACTCAGGAGGAGATGATGAGAAAAATGTTCCAAGAATTCGTCGGGAGCCAAAAGCATCCACGAGGGCCAATTCGTTGTTGGAACTGTGGGAAACTTGGCCACATCCGAAGATGGTGTAAGGAAAGAATTAAAGAAGCATCAGCACCGGCTGCTTCGGAAAACTAAAAAGGGCCGACGCAAAGGGGCGAACGTCGACCTGTAGCAAACAAGCCTCATGGAAAATAGCACATGTGGCATCTTGTAAAACATTGGATAACAGCGTATATGTAGATGGCTTGATTGATGGGAGACCGTATTCTTTTCTGTTGGATACAGTGGCCGGGTAGCTCCTAGTAAATGGAGATTGCGCACTGCAACAGGAGAGGCAGCCACTACCCATGGTGAAGTTAATGTCAACCTAACCATCGGAAGTAAAAGTTTTAAACACAAGGTGTTGGTAGCTGATATTGAGGACAGTTTAATTCTCGGGATGGACTTAATAAATGGTTCCAAGTTAAATTTTAAAAATGGGACGTTGAATATGGGCGGTGAAGAAATTATGTTGCATCATAAAGGTGAAGCATGCGCCCGCATAATTTTGACAGAGAACGTGATTATTCCTGAAAGAACCGAGATGATCGTGGAAGCTCGACCAGGGGGAGGTGCTCGTCAGGGAAGTGTCATGTTGTTCAGATCCCGAGCTAACGAAGAGCTGGTCGGTAAGGGTATAGTAATTGGAAGAACGTTGTCACAAATACGGAGGACTGTGTCCGTGAGTGTGATGAATCTCAACCATCACTCTGTGGCTCTTAAAAAAGGAATCGTTTTAGGCGAATGTGAGCCAATTTCATCGATAGTAAAAGCTGACCAATATGTTACTGCAAGAATGTTGGTGGGATGTCAAAATTATTGGCCAATCTAGTTAAGGAATCATCCAGACATCTTAACGACCAACAAGTCGAGTCCTTCAAACAACTGCTTCGCGGGTACCAAGACACCTTTGATGTTGGCAAAGGATTAAGGGGCAGGACTGATATTGTGAAGCATGAAATTGACACTGGCGACACACGAACTATCCGACAAGCAGCACAACGGTTACCATTAGCAAAGAGAGAAGAAGCCGACAAAATTATCAATGATATGCAGAAAGAGGGCATTATAGAACCATCTAGCAGTCCGTGGTCTTCTCCAGTAGTGCTGGTGAAGAAAAAGGACGGTTCAACAAGATTCTGCGTCGATTATCGTCAATTAAATAATATCACTAAAAAGGACAGCTACCCTCTGTCCAGGATTGACGATACCCTAGACACTCTTGTTGAATCACAGTATTTTTCAACATTGGATCTAAAGAGTGGTTATTGGCAGGTCGAAATGGCACCTAAGGATCGAGAGAAAACCGCATTCACAGTTGGTTCTGGATTTTGGCAATTTACAGCCATGCCATTCGGTCTCTGCAATGCGCCAGCGACGTTTCAACGACTAATGAAGACCGTGCTGGCAGGACTATCCTGGAAAACATGCTTAGTGTAGTGGAAAATCATTTGAAGACCACTTAAGGAATCTGAAGGAAGTGTTTCAACGATTGAGTAAAGCTGCTCTTAAACTGAACCCGAAGAAATGTCATCTTCTTCAGAGACAAGTGCAGTATCTAGGCCATATCGTTTCTCCTGAAGGAGTCTCTGTTGATAGTGGAAAAATAAAATCAATAGAGGAGTGGCCAAGGCCACGAAACAAGCATGAATTGCGAAGCTTTTTGGGACCATGCACTTACTATCGGCGATTTGTCACTGGTTTTGCTACCCTCGCGAAACCATTAACTCGTTTAACTGAAAATGATAGAAAGTACCTATGGGATGAAGAATGTCAAAGAGCATTTCAAGCTCTGAAATATGCATTGTGTTCTGCGCCTGTTCTGAGTTATCCCTTGTCCAACGAATTGTTTATCTTTGACACAGAAGCAAGTAATGTCGGGATTGGTGGAGTGTTGTCCCAGGTCCAGAATGGACAGGAACGGGTCATATCTTACTTCAGTAAAACGTTGTCCAAGCCAGAAAGAAATTATTGTGACTAGACGTGAACTTCTGGCTGTGGTTTAATCCATAGAGCATTTTTATAAATACCTCTACGGCAGAAACTTTTTATTGAGAACAGATCACGCAGCCCTGAAATGGCTTCTACAATTCAAGAATCCGGAAGGACAAGTAGCCAGGTGGATAGAGAGGCTACAGGAATTCGATTTTACTATCCAACATCGACCTGGAACCATGCATCGTAATGCTGACGCTTTGTCTACGAGACCATGCTCAGAGGATTGTAGACATTGCAGTAGAACAGAAGAACGGGAAGCCAACTCAGATGTGAAGATGGTAATGGCACAGAAGACAAGCGCCAATGAGTCCTCGGTTTGTAGGACAACGGCAATTGATAAGAGATGGCTGCCTAAGGAACTCCAGAAGGACCAGGAAGCAGATCCAGATTTAAAGATGGTAATTACATGGAAGACAAGCACCAATAGACCATCCTGGGAAACAGTTTCTCCACATTCCGTGAATGTGAAAGCTTATTGGGCTCAATGGAACTCCTTAGCATTGGATGACGGTATGCTGGTCCGCGTGGTTGAAGATGTGAACGGGGATGTAAGGAAGAGACAAGTTATTGTTCCCCAAAAGCGAGTAGCCGAAGTTCTGAACGAGATTCATAGCGGGACCAGTGGAGGACATTTGTCAATAGAACTCTAGCCAAAGTGCGGGAGCGGTTCTATTGGGTACACTACAAATCTGATGTTCAAGATTGGTGTCGTAAATGCACTGTGTGTGCAGCAAGCAATGGCCCCAGAAACGTCATAAGTATCCTATGCGCCAATACAACGTCGGGAACCCATTTGAAAGGATTGCTATTGATGTTGCTGGACCTTTTCCAGAATCTGACTCGGGAAATAAATACATCGTGGTTGTAATGGATTATTTTAATAAATGGGTAGAAGCGTATGCAGTGAAGAATCAGGAGGCTAGAACCATTGCTGATGTTCTAGTAAATGAATGGATATGTCGATTCGGAGTACCCATGGAGCTCCATTCAGATCAAGGCAGGAACTTTGAGTCGGAATTATTCCAGAACGTTTGTACGACCTTGAATATCCACAAGACAAGAACAACAGCTTTGCATCCTCAGTCGGATGGAATGGTGGAACGAATGAACCGAACCATCAACCGACACTTAGCCAAAGTGGTTTCAGATCATCAACGAGATTGGGATACGTTTTTACACCTGTTCCTGTTCGCTTATCGCTCGTCGGTTCATGAAAGTACTAGTCAAACACCAGCTTGTATCATCATGGGAAGAGAACTTCGTTTACCCTGTGATCTCATGTTTGGTCGTCCACCAGGAGACAACGAAGCCGGAGAAGACTATGTCAGCACCCTTCTCAATCGTATGAGTGATGTCCACGAACGGGTACGCCACAACATCCAACAGTCTAGCGATCGAATGAAGGAGTACTACGACTTAAAGGCTGAGAAAGGTGGTTATCAACCTGGAGATTTGGTATGGCTCTACAACCCACAACGCCGACGAGGAGTCTCACCCAAGCTACAGAACAAATGGGAAAGACCATATGAGGTTAAGAAACGAATCTATGATGTCATTTATCGTTTGAAGAAGGGTCAAGGAAAACCACGTATAGTCCATTTCAATCGGTTGGCCCCGTACGAAGAAAATAAAGAAACCTTCCGAGTCGAAAGGTCTAAGAAAGGGGCAGTGTAACGAATATTAACCTAGCAGTTGGCCACGTATTTTGGAACGAAACTAAGTTACCTGTGAAAGTGGAATTGAACAAATTATATCATATTTCTAAGACGACGATATATGGATATTGTTTTTATTATCAATACAGATCAAAATTTAACGAGTATGTGAAAGACAAGCAAAAGGTGAACATTATAAAAGAATACTCTGGAAATTATAACTTTTGTAAATTATACACATAATATTTTAAATCGTCAATAAATTGTAAAAGTCAAAAATAATTTACTTCATTGAATAAACGAACCCGGGCAAACCGCTACAATACGTATCCACATAATGACGCAAATATTCTGCATTACTCCCCTGATCGGTTAAAATACTGTAAGGAATACCATGTCTACAGATAATATTCGTTACAAATATTTTCGAAATAGTTTCGGCATCTTGGTTGGGTATTGGAAACGCTTCGATATATTTTGTTAAATCGTCTTGAAACATTAACATGTATTTATTGCCGTCATTACTTTCAACCAAAGGTCCAACTATATCTAAACTACATTTTTGAACCGGATATGAGCTAATTGTCGTTATTTCTAATGCTTGTTTTGTTTTGTTTTTTTACTAATTTTATTAATTTGACAACTATTGCATTTACGAATATAGTTTTTAATTTGAATTTTCATTCCAGGCCAATAATAATACGAATTAATACGATAAAAGGTCTTCCAATACCCACAACTAAATCATGATTTTCACGAATAATTTCTAATTTTAAATCTTCAACTAATTCTTTAATTCTGGGACAAATTTTTATTTTTATTTCAATACCGTCGAATATGTAATTTATCATTTTTTGAATAACATCATTATCTAATTTGTCATATTTATCACTTAACGGAGGAAAGGCTAACGTTTTGATGTTATCGCGAATACAAATATCCCTTAAATTTTCCAAGGATTTGAACACATTTGAGTAAGTACAAGGTTCGTTAAAACTGTCTTTCGTAATTAAGTAAACTATTTACTATTATCGAGAGCTAATGTTAAGACGCGACATGTTTCTAATTTTTGTTTACTTAATTCCACTAGACCCCCGAATTTGTTTCTAAACAATAAGGCAGTATCATATCTCATATTTAAATCCCTGGATATAGTACTAACTAATTTGTATTCTGTGAATAAAGAAATAAAATCCGAATTATCGACACTAACTAGTTTGTTGCTAAACTCGCGATCCTTGTTAATGTTCATAAATAAATCAAAATCGTTTCTAGTAGCATAAACTCTACTCAATGCATCTGCATTTAAATTACTCTTTCCCGGTTCTATGTTCGATCTCATAGTCATATTCTTCTAATTTTAGGCGAAATTTTATTAATCGAGGCCCGGGGTCTTTAACTGAAAACAAATAGCAAATAGGCTTGTAGTCTGTAACTATTACAAATTTCCTACCGAACAAATATGGACGGAAATGCTTCACGGCCCAACAAATAGCAAGCAATTCTTTCTCAATGACACTGTAATTAATTTCTGCCTTATTGAGTGTTCGACTTGCAAAAGCAATGGGCTTATCCATACGCTTTTTATAGTCGCCTTGTGATAATGTAGCACCAAGGGCAAATTTGGAAGCATCATGAATTTTTCACTAAAATTCGGGTATTGCAATAAACAGCTAGACGTTAATGCATTTTTTAATTTTAAAAATGAATCTTCTGCTAAACTAGACCACTCAAATTTTTTATTTTGTTTGTTTGAATCTGGTTCCAATCCTTTATCCGTAATTTTATGACCCAAAAATATTACTTCCTTCCTCAGGAACTCACATTTGTCTGGCTGAATTTTTAAGTTAAATTCACTTAACCTATCAAATACCTCACTAAGTCTCTTTTGATGATTATCCAAAGTATTCGCGTAAATTAAAATATCAAGGTAAACAAAACAACGAATTCCTTGCAATCCCGATAACACAGAAGTCATTAATCGTTGAAATTTGCAAGATGCTGACTTTAATCCTTGAGGCATGCGCAGAAAGGAAAAGTGGCCATAAGGTGTAGAAAAGACTGTTTTACAAGAATCTTTTGGATCCATCTCAACTTGGGAATATCCATTTGCTAGATCAATGGTCGAAAAGTATTTCGAATTTCCCAACTGATCTAATATTTCGGAAATATTAGGCAATGGAAAACACTCCCCTACTGTAATGTCATTAAGCGCCCTAAAATCTACGACTATTCTATAATTTCCTTTCTCCTGAGGCAACTAGCTTCTTCGGAATTACTAATAACGGCGAGTTCCAAGGTGAATTACTACTTTCAATAATATTTTGTTCTAACATAATATCAACTTGTTTGTTTATTATTTCATGCTGACTCTGCGGAAGTCTATAAGGTTTTTTATAAATAATTTTATCACAAGTTGTTTGTATTTTTAACCCGACTTCAAAAAGGAGGATAGGTCTCAATTCGTCTGTATTTTTTTTTTATGTTCAACAAAATGAGTGTAACCTAATACATCTCCTGGTAAATAAAATAAATCATTATATTTTTTACAAACATCTGTTACTAATTCCTTCTCTTCAGAATTCAAATGATTAGTACGAATGTCAGTTTTATATGAATTACAAATTTCTAATTTATGTGTATTTTCACCACATAATGTTTTATAGCAATCTAAGTTAATTTCTGGTATATTAATATTAACATCTTTTTCAGAAATATTAATAACGTTTACTAAACACGAATTGCATTAAAATGAACACGAATTCCATTAAAATGAGTAAGACCCCTAATTATCTTTTCGCTTCTGGCAGGAATTGTTACTAAAGATTGATTATCTAAGTTACTACGTAGTTTAAAATTAGCGAATTTAGTTTTAACAATATTATCTACTATCAATCTTGGCTTCTAATTTTTGTAGAAAATCTAATCCAATTATGCCATCGGCGTCTAAAATAAAATTATCCTTATGAAAAACCGTATGAAAAACAAAATTATTATCATCAAAACGAACATTTATAGAACCTAATGTAGAAATCAATTGTTCTGAAATACCACGTAATGATATTTTATTAGATGTAGTGATAAGTTCGTTATCACTCACACAACCGATTTTAATAATGCTAACATTGGATCCAGTATCCAATAATAGTTTCGTCGAATTATTAACAAAACATTTTGATTCATATGTATTTATTTGTGTATACTTAAGCGTCAACAATACGATGTTTGTCCAAATTCCATTTCGGTTACGTAGACAAACTGTGGGAGACTAGCGTATACTATATAGACAAATGTCATTGAATTTTTAATTAAATACTGATATGAAAAAATTAACTCGTCAACCAGGAATCGAACCTCGGGCCTCTGGATATCAAGTCCAGCGTGCTTCCGCTACACCAATGATGACTGTGACGTAACAGCCAACTTTTTCATATCATTCTTTTTTTTTTGACAGTATTATTTCTGTCGAAATTATTATTCATATGTATTTATTTGTGTATACTTAAGCGTCAACAATACGATGTAACTTAGATAATCAATCTTTAGTAACAATTCCTGCCAGAAGCGAAAAGATAATTAGGGGTTTTACTCATTTTAATGGAATTCGTGTTCATTTTAATGCAATTCGTGTTTGTTCTAACATCGTATTGTTGACGCTTAAGTATACACAAATAAATACATATGAATAATAATTTCGACAATACGATGTTTGAACAAACATCGTATTGTTGACGCTTAAGTATACACAAATAAATACATATGAATAATAATTTCGACAGAAATAATACTGTCAAAATAAAAAAATAAGAATGATATGAAAAAGTTGGCTGTTACGTCACAGTCGTCTTTGGTGTAGCGGAAGCACGCTGGACTAGATATCCAGAGGCCCGAGGTTCGATTCCTGGTTGACGAGTTATTTTTTTCATATCAGTATTTAATTAAAAACATTTTGATTCTAATATAATGTAATTAGCTAAGTTATTATAGTTGATATTCATAATAATTTGTTTTATATCACGAATTTTTGAATTATTTAATATTGAACTTTGATACTCTCTTTGATTTTCGAGCCTCTTGTTGACTACCGGATGCAGAAGGCTCTGCATAGTTTCCCGAATTATTTTGAAATGACCTATTTTGTTCCTTAAAAATTCTTTTTCTACACTGAGATATTCTGTGACCTCGTTTCTTACAATAAAAACAGGTATCGGTAGAAGAGATATAATGAACCTTAGATTCAGTTTTAACTATTGCCGGACTAGGTATTTTTTGTTCAAGAAAACAATGAGCCGAAGAATGACCTAACCTATCACAATTTTGGAATTTGATATTAGTTTTTGTCGCAAATTTAGGAGCTTCTTTTTCACTAAGGAATTCTCTTTCTTCTGCAACAGCTAACTCGATTGCGTCACTAAGTGTATCTGGATTCCTAGCCTTAACTTGTACCTTTAAATTATCTAATAGTCCACTAATGAAAACATTTTTAGCTTGCTGTCGAAGCAAGTTCGAAATTTCATTAGCAACAACGGATTCTTTGTTTTCGGTACAATTTTCGATTAATTTGTTGCAATATTGTTCTACCTTTTGAGCATAGCTAAGAACGGATTCCGACCTAATCTATTTACATGAATTTAATTCAAGCTGCCAATGAGCTGCGGAACGCTTTTCGGTAAAGACCTCTTCTAAATAGTTTTTAAAATCAGCAAAATTATTTAACTGTTTATATTTTGACATAATTCTAGCTTTACCGGTTAGTTTAGATTTTATAATTTTAAATAATAATAATTTGTCAGTCTCACTAATTCTAAAGCGTTCTCACAATTGTCTAAAAATTCATACAACATATCTTTGTTGCCATCAAATTTAATTAGCAACTTTTCAGCTACTCCAATTTTAATATAAGTAGTCATGCCTTCAGTTTCAGTCTCTAAATCTTCTGATTTAATTTTAATTAATTGCGAATTCTGTACGTGTTTAATAATGCCTTCAACTATTTTATCGGGCGACGACATACGATATAATGTAATTTAAGACAATGAAAAAAATTTTTAAAAACTTACATAAAATAAAATTTAAACATAGTTTGTATTTCTAATCTTCTAAATTTCTTCCAAAACTTCAAGTTGCGTGATATTCTTGATACAAAAGCTGTACCTCCAACCAATTTTGACCATTAACAGAAAACAGGAACCTCCAAATAGTACTGCCAAGGGTATTCAATTTCCAAAATTTCCAGCGAGCGGTCGAGCCAAAATTATTGTTTACCCAAAATATGTGCAGTACCCCACACCTGACACCAAAATTGTTGTGGTTCATTTGGTCTTCCGTTGAATTTGGTTTTAGGTTGGAAATAACACTTGTTAACAAATTGCCGAAATTATACTTAATATACTTTATTAAATATAATGTTGAAATTTAAATATTTTACAATAATATATATTTACAAGTTCCAATAATTATAATATTAATACTAACAAAGGTTCTGATACGAATTATTTGACGAATTTAAGTTCAGTTTCAATAATTATAACAAAGGTTCTGATTCGAATGATTTGACGAATTTAAGTTAAGTTTCAATAATTATAACAATCGTATCAGAACCCTTGTTAATGATGAATTATAATAAAGGTTCTGATACGAATGATTTGACGAATTTAAGTTATCTCCCCCGGTGGAATGGAGTTGTGTCTCTTAAGCTAAGTGTCCATCTGAGACAAAGTCTCGAGACTAGTCTCAGGGTATTGTCCATTTGAGATCACTTTTGTCTCTGTGACAACTCTCTGAGACTCGATAATCATTCCAGTCTCGAGACAAGGATATTTCGTGTCCACTTGAGAGTCTACTCACAGCTGTGACAAGACAATAATAATAACAAGTAATGTAACAACTAACTGAGAAAACTGTTTGAATGCCCAGTACATACTGAATTGTATATCAATGTTTGAATTGTTAATATTTCTGCCTATTCAATGTTTATAAAATATGAATTATTTGTTGTGTCACAATTTTAAAAAAATATCTCATGACCTTAAAAATGGGCAAATTTTTTGCTTTCCGAGGAACTTTGAGCACAAATTATGAGAAAACTATTAAGTTTATGAAAAAAATTTTCAAACAAAAGTTGTTTATTTTAAAGAGAAATATTTTTGTTAACAAATTTTTTTTCTACCACTTACGGTTTCAAAGATATAAAGGGGGGAAACACGTTCTGATTTTGCCCATTTACGAACTTGGCCTTAATTTTTTGCTCTAGAACACACAAACAAATTTTAGCTCGTTATCTCTTTTCGTTCTTGATTTGCGGAAATGACCGAATTATAAATAGGCCATTTTATAAATACCTTTGTGAAGCACTTTTGTCAAGGATTAATATTTTCAAGCGTTACAAAGTCGGGACTAAACTTAATATACCTTGTATATTTATATATACTGGGTATAAATATTATGACATAAACAAACTGTATTTCTCTATGGATATGAACCATAGATAAAATATAGTAGTGGGTGAACAACAGTAAAGTCTCCGAGAGCTCGCAAACTCTTCCAACACGGACGGCAGACTGGAGACTGAGTCTCGAGAGCATTAATATGCATGTCCACCTGTGATCGGTGCTCTCTCGGAGACTGTTCAGAATTATCTCCGATACTGCTCTCAGCGCCCTATCCATTTGTGAGTCGAGTCTCGTGACTACTCTCGAGACTGTTTTGTCTCAGATGGACACCTACCTTTATATAGTCCATGAAGAATAGATATATTAGGATACATTTAAAATAATGAAATGGCTTTTTAAATGAAAGAAAAATAAATAATTTAAAGATGTATGAAAATAATATCTTATATTAATTTCAACAATCTGTCTTCTTGTGGTTTTTCAAATTCTATAAATATAAAACAAAAATTTGAAATTTTCGTAAAATACTTAATAAGTATATTATATAAATATTGTATTTCATACAAACAAAACGAAATCTTTCGTAAATTTATATAAAATATGAGCAATACCTGTTTTAAATCATCTTTTGGTTTTTTTTAGATTTAAAGTCAAGATTTTGATACGACTCTGATGAATATATGTTATTAACTTTTGTCGACATTTTGAAACCTTGTGTGAACTAATCGGATATGAGTACAATCAATTGCCCATCAACACCAGGTATCCCAAAAAGCCTCTGATTTGCTGATCTAACTTCTTGAGTTTAAATCATTAAGCAAACTTGCAAGTAAAACGCTTACACGAAATTCTAGAAACTGTTGGTTGTGATAATATCATAGTATCACCCAAAATAAGCTGTAAAAATATTTATTTTCTTTTTATTAAAAAATATATGTACTGCAGATAAACGAGATTATTTAAAAGTAATGAAAGTTTATTATTAAAAATAAATTTATAGTTATAATAATTATTTATAATTACCTGAAAACAACCAGTTGAATAGAATCGTAAACATATTAATAATTGAAACATTTAAGGTGAATAAATAATCCACGACGGTTGACTTTAGCTAGATTCTGTTCTATTAGTGGTAATATTCCAAATTAAATACTGATTTCGTCGAATCTACATCTTTCTTTAAATTCGATGTCTGAATAAAAATCAAAATAATTTTGTATATCTCGAATCAAAATCGATACCAATATTATCATAAATAATGATATTATGTTAACCCAAAAAATCCATTATCTTCACTACTTTTTTTACACCAAAACTATTTAAGATCGTCTTAAGTCGACTAAAATGTTGACTTAAATAAAAATCTCTTTTTTTTATTAAAAAATGTTAACTTGAATTATAAGATGGTCTTATTTGACTGTGAATACATAAACAGTTTTCAATTCTTAAGATCGTCTTAAGCAATGTCTGTGAATATTTGTACAACTACACAATCTTAGCTAAGATCAAACTTTTAAGCAAGCCTCAAGATTTCGTTTATGAATCTAAACGCTGTATTAAGATCAAACTTTTAAGCAAGCCTCAAGATTTCGTTTATGAATCTAAACGCTGTATTAAGATCATGCTTAAGATGATCTTACATTTAAGACCGGACTGTGAATACCGGCCATAGTCTCTTGAGGGGTTACCGCCATTTTTTGTAGCGTCTGAAATAATCATATAAACATGCACGCGCTTATTGTAGCTAAGCAAAACCCACGCGCATTTCATAAATTCCTTAAGTAATAATTCCTCACGTATATGTGCATGAAGAATGGTCGTGGTCGGCCGAACTAAGAAGTTAGTAATCTTAGTAAGATAGTCAGATTATCTTACTTAGTCATCGGCCGGGACACTTTATGCTTACTAAGAAAATTTTCTTATGCCGCCATTTTAGTTAGTATCTACGTCACGGGCAGTGTTGCCAGATATCCCGTTTAACGGTAGATCTACCGCTTTTTTAGTATTTCTACCGTTCTACCGTTTTTTTGAAATTTTTTGAGTAAATAAAAAAATTTTTGAATTTGTGTCATTTTTTTTCAATTTTTTATAATAATTAATTTAAAACTCCCCAGTCGTACAAACACAAAATCAGTCATTACAGACCAAATTCTATTATTTGAAATAATGGAATATGGTTCTGTAATTACTTTAAGGTATTATTTTATAATGGGATTTTAAACAATAAGTAATGCAATATATGATAAATACAAAGAATTAATATTAATTAATATTTGAAGAAAAAAAATTCTGTAATATATTAAATACTAATGTAATATAATTTTAATTATTCTGAATAAAAGTATTTATTTAAAACTATTTAAATTGGAATTTTCACTTTCTGAATCTACCGCTTTTTTCTTAATTTTCCGCTTTTTAAGAAATCGGCTGGGTCATATAGAAGTTCCTCCATTAAAATACTTCTTATAAAATTATCCATTTTATTAAATTTTTATCTCACTTATTACAATAATAAAAATTGTCAATACATGAGAAATATTCTGAATTTGATATATAAACAAACAGGTTATGATCAGTGTCGCCAGTCCGATTTCTTAAAAAGCGATAGATCCATCAAAATACAGCGGTAGATTCAAAAAGTGAAAATTCCAATTTAAATAGTTTGAAATAAATACTTTTATTCAGAATAATTAAAATTATATTACATTAGTATTTAATATATTATAGAATTTTTTTTCTTATTCTTATTAATTTTCTTTCTCTTCTTTTTCTCTTATTGTTTAAAATCCCATTATAAAATAATACCTTAAAGTAATTACAGAACCATATTCCATTATTTCAAATAATGGAATATGTCCTGTAATGACTGATTTTGTATTTGTACGACTGGGGAGTTTTAAATTTATTATTATTATAAAAAAATGACACAAATTCAAAAATTTTTTTATTTACTCAAAAAATTTCAAAAAACGGTAGAACGATAGAAATACTAAAAAAGCGATAGATCTACCGTTAAACGGGATATCTGGCAACACTGCCCGTGACGTAGATACTAAGTAAAATGGCGGCATAAGAAAAGTTTCTTAGTAAGCATAAAGTGTCCCGGCCGACGACTAAGTAAGATAATGTGTGTGTTCGGCTGAACTAAGAAGTAAGAAATCTTAGTAAGATAGTCAGAATAAATATAATTTTGTTCTGAGCATCTGAGTCAGCAAGTTTCGGCCTGGACACACTTTCTTTTGCTTCTTAATCAGTGTTGCCAGATATCTCGTTTAACATTAGATCTACTGCCTTGTTAGTATATCTACCTTTTTTTATTGAATAAATAAAAAAATTTTTTAATTTGTGTCATTTTTTCAATTTTTTATAATAATAATAAATTAAAAATTCCAAAGTCGTACAAATACAAAATCAGTCATTACAGACCATATTCCATTATTTGAAATAATAGAATATGGTTCTGTAATTACTTTAAGGTATTATTTTATAATGGGATTTTAAAGTAATGCAATATATGACAAATAAAAAGAATTAATATTATTTAATATTTGAAGAAAAAAATTCTATAATATATTAAATACTAATGTAATAGAATTTTAATTATTCTGAATAAAAGTATTTATTTCAAACTATTTAAATTGGAATTTTCACTTTTTGAATCTACCGCTGTATTTTGGTGGATCTACCGCTTTTTAAGAAATCGGACTGGCGACACTGATCATAACCTATTTGTTTATGTATCCAGTTCAGAACATTTCCCATGTGTTGACAATTTTTATTATTATAATAAGTGAGATAAAAATTTAATAAAATGGATAATTTTATAAGGAGTATTTTAATGGAGGAACTTCTATATGACCCAGCCGATTTCTTAAAAAGCGGAATATTAAGAAAAAAAGCGGTAGATTCAAAAAGTGAAAATTCCAATTTATATAGTTTGAAATAAATACTTTTATTCAGAATAATTAAAATTATATTACATTAGTATTTAATATATTATAGAATTTTTTTTCTTCAAATATTAAATAATATTGTTTGTATTTATCATATATTGAATTACTTATTGTTTAAAATCTTTTAATTACTTATTGTTTTAAATTATAAAATAATACCTTAAAGTAATTACAGAACCATATTCCATTATTTCAAATAATGGAATATGTCCTGTAATGACTGATTTTGTATTTGTACGACTGGGGAGTTTTAAATTTATTATTATTATAAAAAAATGACACAAATTCAAAAATTTTTTTATTTACTCAAAAAATTTCAAAAAAACGGTAGAACGGTAGAAATACTAAAAAAGCGGTAGATCTACCGTTAAACGGGATATCTGGCAACACTGCCCGTGACGTAGATACTAACTAAAATGGTGGCATAAGAAAAGTTTCTTAGTAAGCATAAAGTGTCCCGGCCGTCGACTAAGTAAGATAATCTGACTATCTTACTAAGATTACTAACTTCTTAGTTCGGCCGACCACAACCAATTATATGAAGTCTGGATCTATTAACTTTGTAAATAGCTCGGTCCTTTCTCCCATATCATCACTTTGTAAGAAGAAACTATTACATTAAGGATTTCCCCGAAAACTCGGCCCTTTCTTACATTTATATTTTTGATCGGATTATAAAATTTCAAAAACAATATATCATTGTGTATATGAATCAATCTAGTATATGGCAACAATATACGTTGTTATAATGATATAATACAGAAGAATGCAAATTGTACTATAAGACAAAGATAGATAGTTATCTTTGTTTATTATACATATAAATTTTTCTAGTATACTCGTATACACACAACAGATATAAACTAGCATTAGTAATATAAAGATTATTTAAAGATAATCAATTTTAAATTTCCATTACGACCCAATGGTAAAGAAAGCTCTTCGTGATTAAAACGAACTTTAATGAAAGCAAGATTCATATTATTATTTAATAAAAATAATAACTAAAAGAAATCTATAGCCAAACCGTACGTATGTTCAGAATTAAACCGAAATAGAGGGATTTTTTAGCTCCATTCATTTAGCCCCTCATTAACACTAAATCTAATTATTTTTTATCTCAATCGTTTGACGGTCGTTTGATGGTTAATGATGGTTTATTTAAATCGTTTGACGGTAATTAGTTTATCTATAAAAAATTGTTTTCTAATCGACCTAAATTTTTTTTTTTTAGCCTCTCAATTACAAAATTCTTGAGATTTTTTTCTTTCAATCGACGAAAAGACGTTTGACGGTGATTGATGGTCTATTATTTTTACTAAAACAATAATATTTTATTACATACTTCCGTTAGTGCATCCATTTCTCGCTGAGAGAATTACCTGAATTCATCATAGAGATAATATATATAGAGTAGGCAAGCCGAGTCAAAAGTTGCCCCTCAGATAGAAAAAGGAAGAAAATCGCGTAGGTTGAGCTATCTCTTTTTAACGACTAATATATAGCATAGAGATAATATATACTCTATAGATATAATTATAATCATTATATATCATAGAGAATATATCGTAGAGAATATATTAGACCACGCATGGCGCTGAGAACGGTGGCGCTCGGAGCGAATAAGCGCAGTATTTTAGTGCAATGGCTCCAGCAGTTCGGGTCTCTGCGAAACCCGAAAAAACTCTTTGAAACCAACGCGAAACGTAAGCTAAAGCGAACCGTAAGTCAGGCAACGCGAAGCGTTGGCCAATGAGAAGCGTTCGTTATGCATAGCGAAGCGTCAGTGAACTGTACAAGCGAACCGTAAGTCAGCCAACCGTAAGATAACGAACCGTAAGTCAGCCAACGCGAAGCATTAGTAAATCAACGCATAGCGTTGGTAAATGCAAAGCGTTAACCAACGCGAAACGCAAGCTAAAGCGAACCGTTAATCACCCAACGCTGCCAAACCACTTCAAGTTGAGTAACCACAACTTCGCGGCGACTAACGTCGCCTAACGCTTCCCATGCACTAACGTTTCGCATTGACCAACGTTTCGCGTTTACTGACTTACGGTTCGCTTAAGCTTAAGCTTACGCTACGCTTTGAGTTTAACAACGCTTAGCGTTGAGTTGCTTACGCTCCGCGTTAACTTTCTCTTCTTTCTCGTTAACTAGTGCTTCGTGTTGATTGACGACACACGTGAAATCACGCTTCGCGTTGAATCACTGACGCTTCGCTTTGATTAACTAACGTTTCGCGTTGACCTAACGCTTCCTATTGACCAACGCTTCTCATTGATCAACGCTTCGCGTTGGGTGACTAACGGTTCGCTTTAGTTTGCGTTTCGCGTTGGTTAACGCCTTGCGTTTACCAACGCTATGCGTTGATTTACTAACGCTTCGCGTTGGCTGACTTACGGTTCGCTGTCTTACGGTTGGCTGACTTACGGTTCGCTTGTACGGTTCACTGATGCTTCGCTTTGCATAACTAACGCTTCTCATTGGCCAACGCTTCGCGTTGCCTGACTTACGGTTCGCTTTAGCTTACGTCTCGCGTTGGTTTCAAAGAGTTTTTTCGGGTTTCGCAGAGACCGGAACTGCTGGAGCCATTGCACTAAAATACTGCACTTATTCGCTCCGAGCGCCACCGTTCTCAGCGCCATGCGTGGTCTAATATATTCTCTACGATATATTCTCTATGATATATAATGATTATAATTATATCTATAGAGTATATATTATCTCTATTCTATATATTAGTCGTTAAAAAGAGATAGCTCAACCTACGCGATTCTCTTCCTTTTTCTATCTGAGGGGCAACTTTTGACTCGGCTTGCCTACTCTATATATATTATCTCTATGGTGAATTCAGGTAATTCTCTCAGCGAGAAATGGATGCACTAACGGGAGTGTGTAATAAAATATTATTGTTTTAGTAAAAATAATAGACCATCAATCACCGTCAAACGTCTTTTCGTCGATTGAAAGAAAAAAATCTCAAGAATTTTGTAATTGAGGGGCTAAAAAAAAAAAAATTTAGGTCGATTAGAAAACAATTTTTTATAAATAAACTAATTACCGTCAAACGATTTAAATAAACCATCATTAACCATCAAACGACCGTCAAACGATTGAGATAAAAAATAATTAGATTTAGTGTTAATGAGGGGCTAAATGAATGGAGCTGATTTTTTTTACTAATACTCAATACTGAATGGAATAAGTAGCGCCACCTTAAAAAGATTAAAATTTCATAGAGATAATATATAATTTACATACTATGAGCTCCATTCACTTAGCCCCTCATTAACACTAAATCGAATTGTTTTTTATCTGAATCGTTTGATGGTTAATGATGGTTTATTTAAATCGTTTGACGGTAATTAGTTTATTTATAAAAAATTGTTTTCTAATCGACCTAAATTTTTTTTTTAGCCCCTCAATTACAAAATTCTTGAGATATTATTATTTCAATCGACATAAAGACGTTTGATGGTGATTGATGGTATATTATTTTTATTGAAACAATAATATTTTATTAGTTATTCATATCTTACTATATTATCCATTTCATACTCCCATTAGTGCATCCATTTCTCGCTGAGAGAGTTACCTGTATTCGCCATAGAGATAATATATATAGAATACGTAAGCCGAGTCAAAAGTTGTCCCTCAGATAGAAAGAGGAAAGAATCGCGTAGGTTGAGCTATCACGTTTTAATGACTAATATATAACATAGAGATAATATATACTCTATAGATATAATTATAATTTATATAATTAATTTGCAGCACCTTCATATAAAACTTCTTTTCCAATACGTTGTCGTCTCTCACCCTTTAGTTGATGCTCTACTTGATCGTGTTGATCATAAAAAGTTTCACGTGTCCTTATCGTAAAAACATATCAGTTTCGTCAGATGGTTTTTCATATAAATAACAAAACAGCGTATTTCCACAATTCTTGCTTTTACAATAACCCTTTACTCGTAAATAATGTACACTTTCAGGCGTATTGTAAATTTTCATATTCTTAAAACTAAATGCACAAGGAAGTTCGGTATCTCGAAATATAGCTAAAGCTAGCATATTACCCAAACGCCTCGACATAAAATATAATTATTCCGATTATCCTTGTATTTAACATCTGATGATTGTATTAATTTCCACTCTTCATTCGTTAGTTTAACTTCAAACTTGTCTAAACTAGTTACTTCGGCTTCAAATTCATACGTTTCGTCTTTACTGTCAGAATCAATTAAATCATCTATCGAATCATCAGACATCATTAATTCCCGTTTGTCTTGTAGATACTAAAGGAATAAATGGTATACCGGCATTAGCACATGCTATGTTCATTACATTCCTCCTATTTTGTGTAACGTTGGTGTAAATATTATCTGCAGACCATTTATTATTTGATTTATTGCTAATCTGCTTCCATACTTCTGAAGAATACTTGGGATACTTTCCTTCTCTAAAATTATCCATAAATTCATTAATCACAGCAACAGCATTTTCAACAGAGACTCGAGCTGCTGGAGCCATTGCACTAAAATACCGCGCTTATTCGCATCGAGCGCCATGCGTGATCAAATATATTCTCTATGATATATAATGACTATAATTATATCTATAGAGTATACATTATTTCTATCTATGCTATATATTAGTCATTAAAAAGAGATAGCTCAACCTACGCTAATATTTCATAAGCTGAAAGTTATTGAATTTAATCGGAATGACGTGTGTACAAATTGCGAATTAAATAAAGAAAAAAGCATAGCGTTGTCCAAATTATAATAAGAGCAGATTCATGCACTTAAAAAGATATATTTCATCC
This sequence comes from Nineta flava, assembly GCA_963920215.1. NCBI lineage: Eukaryota > Metazoa > Arthropoda > Insecta > Neuroptera > Chrysopidae > Nineta > Nineta flava. The sequence goes on from OY986042.1 coordinate 67,028,402, forward strand.
ACACTTGCTGATTCAGACGCAATTACGCATTTATTTGGAATCCGGAACATCCAACAATTAAATAACATATTTTATTCCCTTGTTAATATTCTTAACGATTCTTCCAGCGAGTGTTAGTGATTTCTGAATCTACGTCTGAAAGTCAATTGTTACTTTTGTTAATATTTATTATTGTTAAAGATTATTATTATTGTTGTTGTTATTGTTATTGCTATCATCATTATTGTTATTATTATTATTGTTATTTTTTTCAAGGTGTATCTCTCCATATTGTAAAAGATATTTCTTAAACAATAAATATTTTCTATTCTATTCTAGCTCAACCTACGCGATTCTCTTCCTCTTTCTATCTGAGGGACAACTTTTGACTCGGCTTGCGTACTCTATATATATTATCTCTATGGCGAATACAGGTAACTTTCTCAGCGAGAAATGGATGCACTAATGGGAGTATGTAATGGATAATATAGTAAAATATGAATAACTAATAAAATATTATTGTTTCAATAAAAAGAATATATCATCAATCACCATCAAACGTCTTTATGTCGATTGAAATAAAGAAATCTCAAGAATTTTGTTATTGAAGGGCTAAAAAAAAAATTTAGGTCGATTAGAAAACAATTTTTTATAAATAAACTAATGCCCGTCAAACGATTTAAATAAACCATCAAACAACCATCAAACGATTGAGATAAAAAACAATTCGATTTAGTGTTAATGAGGGGCTAAATGAATGGAGCTCATACTATGTGTGTATTCCGTAATGGTAGCATCAATAAATTGTAAGTTGGCATCACTTAAAAAGGAGGGGTAGGGATGAATGAAGCTGTGTGCCACCATCATAAACATCATCAATCATAAATCTTCTGCTGTAAGAATCATGCAATGACTGAGAAACAAAAAATTAAAATAAATTGAATAAAAACAAAAAATTACATTTTAATAAAATATAGCGATTGATTTAATAAGATTTTGTTTAATAACAGATAAGCTTTAACTAAGTATAATTTATAAATAAATAATAAAAATGATTCTTCTATCATTACAATAGCATATGATGATGTTTATGATGGTGGGATCACAGCACCATCCATCTCTACCTCTCCTTTTTAAGTAATGCCAACTTAAAACTTATTGATGCTATCATTACGGAATACACTTTATGTATGTATGACAGCCATGCCAGCGATGAGGGGTGTACTGCCATTGCTACACATATGTCACTATCGGGCTTCCGTAGGCTTCTAATCGGCACATTCCGCCAATGCTCGAGAGATAGGCGTTTGCATTCTACTTATATATACATATATATATATATATATATATATATATATATATATATATATATATATATATACCGTCTGTTTAGTATTCATCTTCGTATCATAGATCTCTGATACGAAGGTACATCCCTGATTTACTCATTTCCCTGAGAGAGTAAATCATCTCAATTTAAATCATTTCTTAACTGTTTTTTTTTTAAATTTGTTTATAGCGCGTTATAAACAAATTGAAAAATTTTGGATAAAAATACAGTTAAAAAAATAATTTTCTTTTTCATTTTATAGATAATTTTAAGACCTTTCATTTAAAAAAAAAATGTATTCATCTAAAATGGAATGCACCCTTTTCATTTATAAAAATCGGTGACTCGGTATTTAAATAATTGTCGGTGGCCTAATTTTATTAAGGGCTAAAATTGGGCACATAATTTTTAACATATACAAGGCATACTTTGCCATTGTTAAAAAAAAATGAAGTAATTTTTAGATTTTTTATTTTAATTTAAAATTTTTGCGTTATTCGAACTTTGGGAATTTTTCCCTCGAATTCTAATAAACCGATTTTAATGTTTATGGACTCATTTGTTTTCTTTTTTTATATAGAATTAAATAATATTCTATGTCATTTTTAAAATTTTTAGTTTTAAAAAGGATATTAAGAAAAAACGCTTTTTTGTTATAAACAAATTAAATTTTGAGCCTGTTCCGTCACGACTCGGGCCGTAAAAATTTAGGGTCATATTCAGATGATTCGATTAAAAAAAAAATTGCAGTTCCAAGCAACCTGCCTGAAAAATCCTAATTTGCTTCTACTATAATATACGATTCTAATTGAATCTACATTTTAAATCTACAAAATCTATTGTAAATCTATAATCTAAATGTGAGTTGATTCACAATTGTTTTTAAATAAGTAATGTAACAACTTTTATGGTTTTAAAGATGGGCATATTTTTTGCTTTCCGAGGAACTTTTCAGCAAAAATTATGAGAAAACTATTGAGTTTATGGAAAAAATTTTCAAACAAAAGTTTAAAAAGAAGATTTTTTGTTATTCAATTTTTGATATATCTCTTGCGGTTTCAAAGATAGGCAGTTTTGACCATTTTGCCCGAGCATGGCTCAATTTTGCCTATTAACGAACTTGACCTTACTTTTTTGCTATAGAACACATAAAAAAAATTTCAGCTCGTTATCTCTTTTCGGACAGGCGGAAATGGCCGAATTAGGCCATTTTTTGAATGCCTTTGTGAAGCATTTTTGTAAAGGATTAATATTTTCAAGCGTTACAAAGTCGGGACTAAACTTAATATACCTTGTATATTTACATAATACTGGGTTTAAAAAAGTTTAAAAGACTTTTTTTTTTGTTGATTTTGCATAAATATCATTTTAATAAATACATTTATTTTGAATGTCAAATTTTTACAATTTCGTAAGAGTTAAATAATAAGTTTAATAAAAAATTAAAAATGTATTACCAAGTTACACAACAATATTATATCTAAAGTAATATAAAAAAACTACAATTATTTATTTTTAGGTATTAATTTAATCAAATACCTTAAGAATAAAACGAATTATTTATTTTTAATCCTGAAAAATTGATAATCTTTTTTTTTAAATAATAAACTATATTTAAAAAAAAGAAACAATTTGCTGCACCCCGACTTCAATATGACTCAGCTGACAACTGACCAGTGAATGATGTGAATATGCGATGAAGCGTGCTGCTACTAAAGTACATACTATTTCCCTCTGGTTATCAAAAGTGCCAACTAACATATTATGGGGACAGAAAAAGTGCAGAAATAAGCTTCTATTTAGGACCGATTCATAGTTCTGTCTTGAGCAATTGCTTAAGATCATCTTCATGAAGACCGTCTTATTTGTTTTAAGACACGATGATTTCATAGATATAACTTAAGATCGTCTTTCGTAAGACGATGGTTTCAAGCATGATCTTATATGGTTTAAGATCAGCTTACGTAAGACGAATCTTGAGATCGTCTTAAATTGTGTTCGTATATTTTCGTAATAATTCGCATGTAACCGATGATATGATTGGCTAAGAAATGAATCATATTCCCATAGACCCTAAACAAGGACACATAACTCCATATAAACAAATAATTGGCAAAAATAAGATGTCAGTAGCGTTCCTTCGGCACCGGAAACAAAACAGAGAGTATAAGCCGCGAGTTTTAATTGAATAACATTACGTATTTATAGTATTATAAAAATTATTTCCAGCAAAAGTATTTTTTCAATAAAATATTTTTTTAAATAAATGATAAGTAATTTCAATTTTTCAATAAGGATTTAGTTGAAGTTGAAGTGATAGTTAAAATTCGCAAAATAATTACATAAAAATAAAAAAAAAAACATCAAATAATTAAATAGTAACCTGTAATGTTGGAATTGTAAAAATGAAAGAAATTATTGAATCAGATATTAAATTAAACTTTTATTTATTAATAGTAATGCTGAAAATTAATGTTTAATATAATGTCATACAATTTAATTAATTTTTGGAATATTTAAACTAGCTTTTGGTACTTTAAAAGTCCTGGTTTTTTAAACCCAATTAATCCCGTTGCTTATTGTCACAAGCACTACCACTTTTACAATTGTCTACTGCACATACTTTTCCCATTTTAAATGTTTTTTAAACAGTTTTTTATTTAATAAATTTTTTTAACCAAATCGTGTACTTCAAAATGATCACTTCAAAATAAAAATAATTACTTGGCTTACTTCACTTCTATTTATTATACTATATTCACTTTGGTAAGGATGAGTATCTATCAAAAACTTGCGACCTTAGCGGCATAAAAAGTAAATATAACTTCTCCCATTTCGTTGCCATATTTTGTCAATTTTCCCGTATGACTTATATCTCCTTTATATAGCCTCCATGGTTTCAAGCATAGACCCTAAACAAGGACACATAACTCCATGTAAACAAATAATTGGCAAAAATAAGATGTCAGTAGCGTTCCTTTGGCACCGGAAATAAAACAGAGAGTATAAGGCGCGAGTTTTAATTGAATAACATTACGTATTTATAGTATTATAAAAATTATTCCCAGCCAAAGTATTTTTTCAATAAAATATTTTTTTAAATAAATGATAAGTGTTAGAAAAAGGTTTATTTAAATTAAATTACATTTTCTTAGTGTTACAGTAATACTAAAACTATTAAACACAACTAAACATTATTTATTTCCGTTTATCGTCACTTTGTTTCACTACTACCAACAACATGAAGTTGTTACCAACCATATAAAAATGAGAGGGAGTTTTAAATACACAATCACTATCTCAACACACCTCCTTGATTATGCATTTACAAAAAAACTTATTTCTAGTTTAAATTTAATAATTCTCTGAATTTACTTAGATCTGCCTAAAGATTTTGTGAGAATATCGGCAATCTGATTATCAGTAGAAATCTTTTTGACACTTATAATATTCTTCTTATTGTAATCATACACAAACTGATAACCAACATTAATATGTTTTGAATTCTTTGAAAATTTTCCATTTTTAGCAAGTGCGATAGCTCCTGTATTATCTTCATAAATTGTCACTGGAGAATCACTTGTTACTCCTAGATCCTTTAAAATCCCTTTAATTGGTAAAATTTCTTCTACACAATCTGCCAGTGCATAATATTCAGCATGAGTAGAAGCTCTTGATACTATTTTCTGTTTTTGAGTTTTCCATAAAACCGGATTACCAAAAACTCTTATTAATATTCCAGTAGTAGATTTTCTATCAGTTATGTCTGCGGCCCAATCAGCGTCAACGTAAGCATCCATTTCTTCGGCACAATGAGAATTAAAAATCAGTTTTATAAAACGAGTTGAATGTAAATATTTCAAAACACGTAAAGCATATTTGTAGTGAGTACTATTGTAACTATTTTGATAACGACTCAAATAATTTACTGAAAAAGATACATCTGGTCTAGTTCCGCTTGATATATATAATAATGCTCCAATTAAGTTACGATATTTTAATCTCTTCTCAACAATTTCTGCAGGTTCCAATTTTAAGTTGATTTCCATTGGTGTATTAAAAGCTTTTGCATCTATAATTTGATATTTTTCCGCCAAACTTTCTATATACTTTTGTTGATTTAACAAGAGTTTCTTTTCACAAGGATAGTACTCCATTTCGATTCCTAAATAATTTTTAATTTGACCCAAATCTTTCATACAAAATTTTTGACTTAACACTGATTTCATCGTATCAATAGTTTTCTTATCGGGTCCACAAATCAACAAATCATCAACGTATAGAATTATATATAGTTGTTTGCTATTCATTTTTCCTGTATATAAACAATAATCATAGTTGGATCGTTTGAAGAAAACACCCGTCATAAAATTATGAAAACATTCGTACCAATCTCTTGGACTTTCTCTTAAACCATATAAAGATTTCTTCAACAAGCAAACTTCGTTTGGTTTTGTTTTATATCCATCGGGAGGATAAATGTATACTTCTGATTTGATATTGCCGTTTAAGAAAGCTGTTTGAACATCCATTTGTTCAATTTCCCAATTATTTATGCAAGCAACTGATAGCAATACTTTTAGTGTGTTCATTCTTGCAACCGGTGCATATATTTCTTCATTTTCTTGATACATTTGTTGAAAACCTTTGGCGACAACTCTAGCTTTATATTTACCATCAGATTTAATTCTATATATCCATTTGACATCAATAATTCGTTTATCAGTTGGCATATTAATTAATGACCAGGTACCATTGCTTTCTAAACAATGAATTTCTTCTTCCATTGCTTTTCTCCATTTTTTTGACTCTGAGCAATTAATAGCTTCTTCGTAGTCCTCGGGTATTGTCGCATCAACAAAATTTATATAAATCACATGATCTTCATATTTTTTTGGCAATTTTACTTCTCTCCTTGGACGTTCAAATCTTCTCACTTCTTCAACTTCATTATCAATACTATCATTATCTTCAGGATTATCAATACTGTCCATTTGTGATTCTGTATCTATTTTAAATTGAGGATCTTCATCGGTATTACTGTCATCTCTAAATCTGATATATTTAGTATTTTCTTCGATGAATTGTACATTTCGACTAGTAATTGTTTTATTATCTACCAGTATTTTATATCCTGTATCTGTATATCCGATCAGTATGCCTTTTATAGCCTTGGCTTGCAATTTCGAAGACCTCATTTCTTCTGGAACTCTCACATAAGCTATGCATCCAAATAAACGTAGATTTGATACATTAGGCTTTTTGTTAAAAAATATTTCATATGGAGTTTTCTTAATTTTTGTATTTGTTAATAGTCTATTTCCAATATAAGCAGCTGTATAAATACATTCAGGCCAATATTTCTTATCCAATTTAGCCTCTGAAAGTAAACATCGAGCTCTATTCATTATTGTTCTATTATATCTTTCTGCTACTCCGTTTAGTTCATGTGTGTAGGGTGGTCCAGGTTTTAAATAAAATCCTTCACTTCTAGCTAAATCATAAAACTGTTTGTTGATATACTCTCTTCCATTATCACAACGAATTTCTTTAACCCTTTTTTCAGTTTGAGTTTGCATCAATTTAATATACTCAACAAATCGGTCATACACTTCACTTTTTTGTTTGATACAATATACTACTGCAATTTTACTGTAATCATCAATGCATGATACAAAGAATTTTTCACCACCATGACCTGTTTGTTTAATTGGTCCATTTACATCTGTATGAATTATTTCAAGGAAATCATTGGCTCTACTTCTATTATTCTTAAATTTCAAGTTTGTCATTTTATTTTCCAAACATATTTCACATTTCAAAAAATCGTCTTCAATCTTTTTGGGCATCCCATCGAGTAGCTGACAATCGCTTAACTGTTTCAGGACTTTGAAATTTACATGTCCTAGAATTCTATGCCATTTTTCTTTATTTGTCATCATATTACAATTATACGAATTTGTTTTAATATTTTCATTATTTGAAGTAATTCCATCTAATTCAAATAGTTTCTTATTTTGTATCCCAATTGCAATTAAATCACGATTTCTGTTATATATATTTGCAGTATTATCTTCAAAAAGAATACGATTTTTTTGATTCACGATACTTGCAACGCTCAACAAGTTTTGTTTCATTTTCGGTACATAATAGACGTTTTTAATTTCAGTTTTAATTAGATTATTTGAAACATTAAAATAATTGATAATAGTTCCTTTCTTTTCAGATGGTAGTGAATAACCATCTCCTACTTTGACTTCAACAGGATTTTCTAAATGTATGCATTCTGAAAAATACTTGTCTGTATTCACAATATGATCCGAGCATCCACTATCCAATAGCCATTTAAAATTTTTCCGTTGTTTTCTACTATTAATTGTTTATTTTTATTATCTTGCACAAGTTGTGATGACATAACCTCTACTCCAAATGCATTTTTATTAATTCCATCTTCAATTGTAGAATTTCCAGCTGTTCTCGTTAAATTGCTCCTCCTGAATTGTCTTGATGTATCACAATGACTTATATTAGTGTTACAAAAACGTGCTATGTGACCAAATGAACCACATCTGTAACACTGCTTCTGTTGACTATTTGACTTGTTTGAATATCTTGCACCTCCTGAGTTTTGATAATTCCGTGATCTTCCTGATTGATTATTCCTGATATGAACTCTTCCCGTTTCTTCGCATCTGAGAATTGAATGCCTCAAAATTACCCTTAGTATTTTCATTAGAACCTTGTCGTTTTTGGAATTCAATCATCATTTTACTTTTGATGTATTCAACAGATTTATCCTTCTCTGGTAAAGCATCCACAACATCAACTATATGTGAAATATTTTCAGGCAATGCCAACAACAAGTAATTCAATTTATCTTCATTACACACATTTTCTCCAGCATTTTTAAGTTTATTTACTTGTTTTTCAAATTCGTTAAAAAATTCAGTAGGATCTTCATTTTCTTTCATATTTAGTTCAAGTAATCTTCTCTTGCACAATAGTTTAACTGCACTGCTCTTTGTTAAATAAATTTCATCAAGTTTATTAATCATTTTCTTGGCTGTATCTTGTGAAATAATTAGCTCAAGTTGTGTGTTTGTGATGCTGTTTACAATGTAGTTCTTGGCTCTTATTTCTTTCTTTTTCCACACATCTTCTCCTATATCTTCTGGTCTTCCATCTTTTATTATGACTTCATTACAATCTTTCATTTCAAGAAATAGATTTAATCTGAACTTCCATTTTTCATAGTGTGTACCATCAAATATTTGTAGCAGAAAATCATCTTTTTTGTCGTTAGCCATTTTGAATTTTAATCGTTTAAAAAACTTTCTTATTTATATAGACTCAATCGTCGTAATCTTCTTAATTTCACTTTTCCAATTATCTTCTTAACTACTGCTACCATGTTAGAAAAAGGTTTATTTAAATTAAATTACATTTTCTTAGTGTTACAGTAATACTAAAACTATTAAACACAACTAAACATTATTTCTTTATTTCCGTTTATCGTCACTTTGTTTCACTACTACCAACAACATGAAGTTAGTTACCAACCATATAAAAATGAGAGAGAGTTTTAAATACACAATCACTATCTCAACAATAAGTAATTTCAATTTTTCAATAAGGATTTAGTTGAAGTTGAAGGGATAGTTAAAATTCGCAAAATAATTACATAAAAATAAAAAAAAAAACATCAAATAATTAAATAGTAACCTGTAATGTTGGAATTGTAAAAATGAAAGAAATTATTGAATCAGATATTAAATTAAACTTTTATTTAGTAATAATAATGCTGAAAATAAATATTTAATATAAAGTCATACAATTTAATTAATTTTGGAATATTTATACTAGCTTTTGGTACTTTAAAAGTCCTGGATTTTTAAACCCAATTGATCCCGTTGCTTATTGTCACAAGCACTACCACTTTTACAATTGTCTACTGGACATACTTTTCCCATTTTAAATGTTTTTAACCCGACTTCAAAAAAGGAGGATGGTTCTCAATTCGTCTGTATTTTTTTTTTTTTTTTTTTTTTTTTTTTTTTTTTATGTTTGTTACCTCAGAACTCCGGCATTTATGAACCGATTTTGAATTTTTTTTTTTTGTTTTAAAGGGTTTGATTCCCGATTGGTCCCATTGTCACCAAATCGCATTCTGATGAGGGGATCTCCGGAAAATCGAGGAAAATCCTCATTTTATATGTGGTAACCGATTTCTGCGAAATTTTTTTTTTTTTTTGAAAAAGTATACTCATTCATAATGGGAAAATAAGAAAATTTTTTTAAAAACCGACTTCAAAAAAAATTTTTCCTTAAAAAAAAAACCAACCCCAAAAAAAAAAAATTTTACAAAAAAAAACCAAATTCCTTGTAAAGAAAACTGAAAATCTGTTATAAAAAAATGCATTAAAAATTTAAAAAAAAAAAAAAACGGGTGAAAAAAAAATGTTATAAAAAAATTCACTAAAAATTAGTTGGTTTAGTAGGTCTACCCATATTTAGACAAATAAAATCAGTTATAGAACTTCAAAGTCACTAAAAAGCGAGAAATAAAACTTATTTTGACAAAATGGAAACCCGACTTAACAAAAGAAGCACTAAAAAGTAAAAAAATAATTGCATATTCTTGTGCCAATTTTAGTTCACCAAAGCAAAAATTTTTAAATATATATGTACAATTATTGTTATTTTTGGAGGCGGTGTCCAAAAGTTATGTGAATTTATCTATGTTGACACCGCCTCCAAAAATAACAATAATTGTACATATATATTTAAAAATTTTTGCTTTGGTGAACTAAAATTGGCACAAGAATATGCAATTATTTTTTTACTTTTTAGTGCTTCTTTTGTTAAGTCGGGTTTCCATTTTGTCAAAATAAGTTTTATTTAAACAGTTTTTTATTTAATAAATTTTTTTAACCAAATTCAAAATGATCAATTCAAAATAAAAATAGTTACTTGGCTTACTTCACTTCTATTTATTATACTATATTCACTTTGGTAAGGATGAGTATCTATCAAAAACTTGCGACCCTAGCGGCATAAAAAGTAAATATAACTTCTCCCATTTCGTTGCCATATTTTGTCAATTTTCCCGTATGAGTTATATCTCCTCAATTTTCCCCTATGAGTTCCTCTATCTCGCCTCCATGGTCTTATCCATGAAGAATATATATATTAGGAGATCGAACGTAATGTTAAATAAACGGCCACGAATTGGTGTAACTATCTTTTACTGATAAAAGATAGTTACACCAATTCGTGGCCGTTTATTTAACATTACGTTCGATCTCCTAATATATATATTCTTAAATAAACGGCCACGAATTGGTGTAACTATCTTTTACTGATAAAAGATAGTTACACCAATTCGTGGCCGGTTATTTAACATTACGTTCGATCTCCTAATATATATATTCTTCATGGGTAAGACCATGGAGGCGAGATAGGGGTCACTGGTGCCAGTGCCGTACGGAATTTAAATGTTTAAATGCTAAGAAATCACTTTCACATTCAGTTTATAAGAAATCATAGTTTTTATATATAATAAAAAATTGTTTTCGATTATCAAGTAATAATTAAATAAATAATAATAGAGAATTCTTAATAATCTGCAATAAATAAAAAGATGGTGAATCATAATGATAATTCTGCAATTAATAATAATAATATATAATATATGTTTACAATAACTGACATATATTAGATAAAGAAAGAAGATGACAAAACGGTAATTACAGACCATATTCCGTTTGAGTATTCCATTTGAGCAGTTTGAGTAATGTTAAACTCACATTTCCATTGAGCTAACTTTTGACTCAAACTTAATTTTTTGATATTCTTAAAATAGGTTCGAAGATGGGATGATCATGGAATAGGTTCGAAGATGGGATGATCATCATCTTGGCAGACATCTTGGTTTCAAATCTTAATAAAAAATAGAAAATCATGATATTTATTTTTTAAATTCATTTTATTGCGTTAACCTTTAAGATACTTACAGATAAAACCAATTAAAAATAATCCACGTTAAAAATAACGCACTTAAACTGGTGTTAAATACTTGATAACACTAAATAAATAAATTAAATTATAATAATACTTTAAGTTCTCCAAATAAACCTTAATGAGAATGTTAAACTCTAGGTTATACAGAAATGAAAACTATAACAAAAATGCGCGTTTGCTAAATTGAGTAAAAATAGAAAAAACTTGGGAAAAAGACTTCTTAAAGGGCACCTACTTTTTCAGAAAAAATTAACTCTTTAAAGCTCCTATTTCTGACTTTTTACGAAGACAAAAAAATGTCTACTTAAAGGGCACATATTTCTGACTTCTTGCGAAGTCAGAAAAAATAAATTCTTAAAGGGCTCTTATTTCTGACTTTTTACGAAGACAGAAAAAATGTGTACTTAAAGGGCTCTTATTTCTGACTCTTGCGAAGTCAGAAAAAATAGACTCTTGAAGGGCACTTATTTCTGACTCCTTGCGAAGTCAGAAAAAATAGACTCTTAAAGGGCACCTATTTCTGACTTCTTTAGAAGTCAGAAAAAATAGACTCTTAAAGGGCACATATTTCTGACTTCTTGCGAAGTCAGAAAAAATAGACTCTTAAAGGGCTCCTATTTCTGACTGTTTACGAAGACAAAAAAAAAAGTCTACTTAAAGGGCTTATATTTCTGACTTCTTGCGAAGTCAGAAAAAATAGACTCTAAAGGGCTCCTATTTCTGACTTTTTACGACGACAGAAATAAAGTCTACTTAAAGGGCTTCTATTTCTGACTTCTTGCGAAACCATAAAAAAAGATGTCTTACAGACCACTCATTTGAGAATTCTGAAAAAAGAGGCCATTATGATGTCATAATTGTACTTCCTAATGAAGTCTTCAAAAAGACTTCTTTTTGAAGTCTTTCTGACTTGTATGTTTGCTGGGAATACTACTTAGTACTGTTTCATTGGAGATATGTTCAGTCCATGATATTTTTTTAATTCTACGCCAGATCCACATCTCAAATGCTAGCAACGCTGACTGCATTCGCTGTGATATTGTCCACGATTCGCAGCCGTACATTAACACAGACCATATGTAGCATTTTATCATCCTCACCTTTATATTAACAATAATATTGTTGTTCGTAAGTAATGATTTTAAATTACCAAAACTTTGTTTGGCCATAAATATCCTATTTTTAATTTCCCTATCACTTTTCCCATCACTTGTCACTATTTGACCTAAGTATTTTTATTGGTGAACTTGTTTTATAGCATTATTATTTAATTTTAAATTTAGAGTGATGTTGGAGCTCTTGGATACAATCATAGAGACTGTCTTTTTAATATTTATTTCAAGGCCATAAAGTTGCACTCGTGTATTAAGTTCGTTTAATAAACACTGTAGATCTAGTTCATTACTCGCAATTAAGAGAGAGTCATCAGCATAGCGTAAATTGTTTATTACATGCCCATTTATTTGTATACCGTAATTCTTATTTAGACCACGAAAAACCATTTCTGAGTATAAATTAAAAAGATCGGCTGACATCTCACATCCTTGTCTTACACCGCGTTCAATATTTATAAACTTTGTTTTATTATTACCATTTAGTCGGACAGCTGTTTGTTGACTCCAATAAAGACATTTTATTAGTCTTAAGTCTTTATCAGCAATATTTAATGTTTCTAATATACATATAAGCTCATTATGCTGTACTTTATCAAAAGCTTTAGTAAAATCAATAAAACATAAGAAAATATTTTGATTAACTTCAAGTGATCTTTCTAGAAGCATGTGTAATGTAAACAATGCATTACAAGTTTCTTTATTTGTCACAAAACCGAATTGCTGTCCGGAAATTTCAGAAGATATTATTTTTCTAATTCGAGTTATTATAATTTTGGTGATAATTTTTATGATGTGATTTATTAAACTAATGGGACGAAAGTCTTCACAAGTGGTTGCATTTGTTTTCTTTGGGAACATAACGCACAGTGACTGATTCATATTCTCTGGTATGTAATCTGTCTCATATATAGTATTCACAAACGTTGTGATGACGTCAATACCAAAGTCTTTCAGATTTTTTATCATTTCCAAAGAGATATTATCAGGACCTTAATAAATAAAACCTTAGATAGACCTTAGTAAATATACAACGTATATTAAGTTTAGTCCTGACTTTGTAACGCTTGAAAATATTAATCCTTGACAAAAATGCTTCACAAAGGCATTCATAAAATCGCCTAATTCGGCCATTTCCCCATGTCCGTCCGATGACTCCGATGACTAAAAAACGAAAAGAGATAATGAGCTGAAATTTTTTTTATGTGTTCTATAGCAAAAAAGTAAGGTCCAGTTCGTTAATGGGCAAAATTGAGCCTTGCTCGGGCAAAATGGGCAAAACTGTCTATATCTTTGAAACCGCAAGAGATATAACAAAAATTGAATAAGAAAAAATCTTCTTTTTAAACTTTTGTTTGAAAATTTTTTCCATAAACTCAATAGTTTTCTCATAATTTTTGCTGAAAAGTTCCTCGGAAAGCAAAAAATATGCCCATCTTTAAAACCATAAAAGATTTTTTTTTGAATTGTGGGACAGTTACATTACTTAATTAAAAACAATTGTGAATCAACTCACATTTAGATTATAGATTTACAATAGATTTTGTAGATTTAAAATGTAGATTCAATTAGAATCGTATATTATAGTAGAAGCAAATTAGGATTTTTCAGGCAGGTTGCTTGGAACTGCAATTTTTTTTTAATCGAATCATCTTGACGTCCTGACTATGACCCTAAATTTTTACGGCCCGACACGTACGGAACAGGGCCAAAATTGAATTTGTTTATAACAAAAAAGCGTTTTTTCTTAATACCTTTTTTAAAACTAAAAATTTTAAAAATGACATAGAATATTATTCAATTCTATATAAAAAAAAAATAAATGAGCCCATAAACATTAAAATCGGTTTGCTCAAGGCACATGTAGTGCTCAAGGCTCAGAGAAAAATATCGTCCAAAGTGTATGGACAACTACTTAACCTATATATATATATATATATATATATATATATATATATATATACATGTATATATATATATTATATATATTTATATATATATATATGTATATATATATACATATATATATATATATATATATATATATATATATATATATATATATATACATATATATATGTAGAAATACTGTATATATATATACATATATATATTATTTATATATATATATATAAATATATATATAATATATATATATATATATATATATATATATATATATATATATATTTATATATATACAGTGTGTCTACTTAAGTTGGCTCCATACGGAAAAATTTTTTATTAGAAGGTTTACGAAAAAAAGTTATTCTTTATAAAAATCTCTGCTTTCAAAAATATTAACATATAGCTATTCATTCATTCAGCTAAGAATGTTTCGATCACTTCAATTTTAAATTAAATTTTGTATATTTTTGTATATATATATATAGATATATATATATATATACACATAGCCACGCTTTTGTCTTGTAAACCAATGGAAATCACTTTATTTTAATTGAAGATATATATATATATATATATATATATTTATATAAATATATATATATATATATATATATATATATGTATATATATATATATATATATATATATATATATATATATATATATATATATATATATATATACATATATATATATATATATATATATATATATATATATATATATATATATATATATACATGTATTCATAGATGAAAAAGCGAGAAAATATTTTTTTAATTTTTATTTACACTTATACAAATATTTTTATAGTTGTTGTTATATCAAATAATAAAACCTATTTTGACAAAATGGAAACCCGACTTCAAAAATCAAATATTCTATATCAAAAAATGCACTAAAAAGTAAAAAAATAATTGCATATTCTTGTGCCAATTTTAGTTCACTTAAGCAAAAATTTTTAAATATATATGTACAATTAGTGTTATTTTTGTAGGCGGTGTCCAAAAGTTAAGTGAATTTCTCTATGCTGACACCGACTCCAAAAATAACAATAATTGTACATAATTGTTTCAATATTAAGAGAGATATTTTATATTTTGTGTTTTCTCCTATTTTTATGCCCCCCTTTCCCCTTGACGTATGCCATTTATTAATAAAATTGGCCTTGAAAATACTAAAATGATATAAGATACGACATTTCATGTTGATCAGACTTAAATTGTGACTAGAGATATTTATGTATTCTAAGGAAATATGCTAAGCTGACGCAGCTCCTGTGTAACGAATATTTTTTATTTTATAATTGCTGCTTTGTTAAATGTAGTAATAATTTGATGTGCATATGTAAAATGTTTGTAATATATAATACTGTTTTAATTTTATTAACCCGACTTCAAAAAGGAGGATGGTTCTCAATTCGTCTGTATTTTTTTTTTTTTTTAAAATGTTTGTTACCTCAGCACTCCGTCATTTATTAACCGGTTTTGAATTTTTTTTTTGTTGGTTTAAAGAGTTTGATTTCCGATTGGTCCCATTGTCACCAAATCGCATTCTCATAAAGGGATCCCCTGGAAATCGAGGAAAACTCTCATTTTATATGTGATAACCGATTTCTGCGAATTTTTTTTTTTTTGAAAGGATATACTCATTCATAATGGGAAAATAAGAAAATTGTTTTAAAAACCGACTTCAAAACAATTTTTTACAAAAAAAAAAAATCGACCCCAAAAAAAAAAATTTTTACAAAAAAAAAACAAAATGCTTGTAAAAATAATTGAAAATCTGTTATAAAAAAATGCACTAAAAATTAAAAAAAAAAAAAACGGAAAAAAAAAATGTGTTAAAAAAATGCACTAAGAATTAGTTGGTCGTTTAGTAGGTCTACCCATATTTAGACAAATAAAATCAGTTATAGAACTTCAAAGTCACTAAAAAGCGAGAAATAAAACCGAGAAATATTTTCTCACTAAAAGCGAGAAAATATTTTTTTAATTTTTTATTACACTTACAAATATATTTCAAAGTTGTTGTTATATCAAATAATAAAACCTATTTTGACAAAATGGAAACCCGACTTCAAAAATCAAATATTCTTTAACAAAAAATGCACTAAAAAGTAAATAAATAATTGCATATTCTTGTGCCAATTTTAGTTCACCTAAGCAAAAATTTTTAAATATATAAGTACAATTATTGTTATTTTTGTAGGCGGTGTTCAAAAGTTATGTGAATTTCTCTATGCTGACACCGACTCCAAAAATAACAATAATTGTACATATATATTTAAAAATTTTTGCTTAGGTGTTTCTAAAACTGACTTTATTTACATGTATACTGATTGACTTGATACAATATCACACGGCCAGGGAGTAATAAATAATATTTAACATTGATTCACTAGGAAAAGCTGTCCAACACACACTATATCAAGTCAATCAGTATACATGTAAATAAAGTCAGTCAGTCATCTCATAGCAGCTATACTGTATTCGTATGGTTGTTTGTTTGTCGTTTAACATTTAATGAATGATATGTAACAAAATAATTAATACAGAACATTTATTTTTCATACATTACAATACAAATACAATTATTATTGTTGACGGAAGTAACAACAGTTATCTTCAGTACGTTTTTGCCTCAACGTATCCACCTTCGCGTTCCGTACATGTAATTTTTACAAAATTCTTTAAATACACTCCTACATATCTCGGGAGTGATTTCTTGAACCGTTTCCCTTATTATCTGTTCTAAATGGTCGACATTTAGAACAAAAATATACAAAATTTAATTTAAAATTGAAGTGATCAAAACATTCTTAGCTGAATGAATGAATAGCTGAATGTTAATATTTTTGAAAGCAGAGATTTTTATAAGGAATAACTTTTTTTCGTAAACCTTCTAATAAAAAATTTTTCCGTATGGAGCCAACTCAAGTAGACACTATATATATATATATATATATATATATATAAAGTGTGTCTATCTAGAGCACGGTAGTGCGTAAGGCCGAGATTTAAGGGACACATTCGGACTTCTCACTACTATTACTACACCTTAATTTAGAGTCGTTTTTTAGATGCTGTATCTTTTGAACGAAAAGAGCTACAGTGTTGATATTTCGAATATAGATACTTTACGGAATTGTAAGAAACAGTTTTTTCAATCAAGGTTAACGAATTAACCGTTAAAAAGTTATTTTACTTCAAAAACGCAAAATTCGCGGGAACGCCTACAATTCTTGGTAACTAATAGATCAATATTCTACGATACTTCCAGATATGCTGTCACTAAGGTATTTAAATATTGATTGTATTAGACCATTTAAAACTAAACATCCATGTAGAAAACACAACTATATTATCACTAAAAATTTCTTTAACCTATAGTAGTGAATTGGCTTGTTGTGTACAGCAGTTGGCATATAGCATTTAAAAGTTAAGCAACGTTAGTTAAAATCAGTAATTGGATGGATAAAAATTGTGTACAGATTTTTTTTTGTAATTTTGTAATAAACATTAATTTATATTCTCATTTTAACTTTTTTATTATATTTTGCATTGATCAATTATTATTTATTAACTTCAATTGTTTCAGTGCAACCCCCCGGAAAATTCGAAAAACATACTCCAAAATTACGTTCTTCTTTTTTATAAATGCTAGAAAGATAGAATTTTCACTAATCGACCCGAAATAACGTCAAATTAACAGAATATTTTGAAAAATTTCATTACCTATATCGCAACCACACCGAAAATGGGGAAAACAATCCTAAAACTGACCTTTTCACTTCTATTCATGATAGAAAGATCGGGTTTTTTCCATTCGACGTGGAACAGGTTCAAGCTAACAGAATTATTTGAAAAAAGTAAATTTTTCCATCACAACCCTTCGCAATCGGGAAAAACACCCGTAAAACAACCTCTTTCCTTCTATTCATGCTGGAAAAATGAGGTTTTTTGCATTTGACACTAAATAGTTACAAATTAGTAAGTTTATTCGAAAAATTTTTCATTACAACCTCCCGGAAAATCGAAAAACACCCCCCAAAATTACATTTTTCAGTTCTTTACATACTGAAATGATGGAATTTTCACCAATTGACCCGAAATAAAGTCAAGTTAACAGAATACTCTAAAAAATTTCATTTCCTACATCGCAACCCCCTCCCCTTCCCGAAAATAAGGAAAACAACCGTAAAATTGCCATTTCACTTCAATTCTAGTTAGAGAGATGGGATTTTCTTTTTAAAGTCAAATTAATAGATTACTTTAAAAAATTTCATTATCTACATCGGAAACCTCTGAAAATGGGAAAACACCCCTTAAACTGCCTTTTTCACTTCTATTAATGTTAGAAAGATCAGGTTTTTTCATTCGACGTGGACCGGGTTTAAAATAGTAGGACTATTTTAAAAACGTAAATTTTTCTATCGTTACCCTTCGAAAATGGGATAAACACCCATAAAACTACCCCTTTTCTTGTATACATGCTAGGAAGATGGAGTTTTTTATATTCGATGCTAAACAGCTACAAATTAAGAAGGTTATTCAAAAAACTTAAAAACTTACATCGCTTCCTCCCAAAAAAAATCTGAAAAGCACCCCCGAAGCTACCCTTTTAACTTCTATTCATGGCAGAAAGATGGGATTTTCACCAATCGACTCAAAATAAAGTCAAATTACCAGAATACCACGAAAATTTTATAACCTACATCACAATCTCCAAAAAGAGGAAAAACACCCCTAAAACTGCCCTTTTCACTTCTTTTCATGTTAGAAAGAACGGGTTTTTTTTATTCAACGTGGAACTGGATTAAATTCACAGGATTATTTTATTAGAGTAAATTTTCCAATCGCAACCATTCACAAATGGAAAAAACACCCCTAAAAGCACCCTTTTTCTTCTATACATGCTAGAAAGATGTGGTTTCTTGCATTCGACGCTTAATAGCTACAAATTAAGAAGATAATTAACTTAAAACTTTTCCTCGCCACTCCCTAAAAAGATGGGAAAACAACCCCCTAAAGTTCATTCATGGTAGAAAGATGGGGTTTTTTGTATTTGGTAGATAATTTCTAAGACATTTCTATTATACTATTGGTCAATACCTAACATATATGAGATTCTATACAATAAACATACAAGTGTTACACATTTAATTGTTTTATCTTAGAACTCCGTCATTTATGAACCGATTTAGAATTTTTTGTTTTAAAGGGTTTGATTTCTCATTGTCACCATTATTATATAACAACCATACTATATTGATGTTTAAGCCTTTCAAAAAGCGAGCAGAGCCAGTTGACGTTACATAACGCGAAGCGGTCTCCTTTGTATATGTGAATCTAAAAGTATCGCGAAGCGTAAAAAAACGCAAAGCATACGTGAAGAGTAACAAAACGCGTAGCGTTTTGTGCGAAGCATTGGACTTCGTATATTTAAGCCTTACAAAAAGAATTGATATCCGACCAAAAACATAAATGTAAGAAAGGGCCGAGTTTTTGGGAAAATCCTTAATGTAATAGTTCCTTCTTAAAAAGTGATGATATGAGAGTATGGACCGAGCTATTTACAAAGTAAATAGCTCTAGACTTTACATAATAGTTCTTTCTTAAAATGTGATGATATGGAACATACAGTTTTTTTTTTGATGATTTCAAATATTTTAAAACTTGCCGCGTTATATAAAATTTTAAAAACATACTAAGGGAAAACTTATGAAATAAATTTCAACAAAAATTTTTCTTACATTTAATCAATTTACCCCTCATTAATTTTTTTAGTTAATAGTTTACCGAGCTATTTAATTTGTAAATAGCTCGGCTCTTTAATGGGATATCATCACTTTTCAAAGAGCAACTATTATCTGAAGTCTAGAGCTATTTACTTTGTAAGTAGCTCGGTCCTTTCTTCCATATCATCACTTTTTAAGAAGGAACTATTATGTAAAGTCTTGAGCTATTTACTTTGTAAATAGCTCGGTCCTTACTCTCATATCATCACTTTTTAAGAAGGAACTATTACATTAAGGATTTTCCCGAAAACTCGGCCCTTTCTTACATTTATGTTTTTGGTCGGATATATATATTACACTTAAAAAAACAAATATTTATTAAAGTTATTGTTACATCTATGTATACATAAATATATATATATATATATATATATATATATATATATATATATATATATATATAATATAAATATATATATAAAAAATATATATATAAAATAAATAAAATGTAAATATATATATATATATATATATATATATATATATATATATATATATATATATTTACATACATATATATATATTGAGGCATCTTACTTATTGTGACTTGGGTTTAGCGCACAATTAGTAAAGTAGCCCGCTGTTGTCGCGCAGTGGAAGTGTAATGGCTTGAGAGTGTCGTCGATGGGGTTATCTGATACCGAAACACTCTAAATTGAATTTAAATAACAAAAAAAAATTTAATGTGATTAAAAAAAAATCAAGCAAAAAAAAAAAAAAAATGTGTGTGCCTCTCTGTCCGGCTCGATCTGTAGCTCAATTTTGATGTAATGTCTGAAGAGCGCCTCTATTCTATTGAACGCGAACTATTGGTGTAAACTATTTTTTTTTGTTTATGATTTAACTATTTAGTTTGTGATTTTTTTAAAAGTTAATGTGTTGGGATTAAATTGATTATTGGGATTAAAGTGATTAAATTATTATTTTTTGTTAACATATTTTAGGACGTTCAGTTCGATTTTGTTCACATTCCTCGAACTAAGCGTCACCTTATTATTTAAAAAAAGTTTACATGTGTTTTTATTCTTTGTATATAAAAAAAATAGGGTTAAGTTTACTTAACCAAAAAAAAATACGACACGTGCTAATGTTATTATAGAATTGAAGTTGTAAAATTGAATCAACATCCGTCGACGCTTCAATCAATGGTGGATGATTTCCTGGAAAGCCGTTGGATTATTGCTAGCGGTAATGCGCTGAATTACCAAAACATTCCAAGTGCTTTAGAAAATACCGACTGGATTCATGCCGTTTTTCGGCAGATTAGCAGTGGTAATCCTTCACTAAAAGCTATGTGATCCCAACATCGATTGAAGAATCGACGAACTATCCTGATATAAAGTTAAAAGAAACTAAACCTATCGTAACAGCTAAGTATAAAATGTTAATTATTAAAAGTGTTCTCACACTTAACTAATATTTTAAATGTTTTAAATGTTTTTTTTTGTTTTATGAACCTCAACTTATTGGACGTTCCCGGGTGGAGTAATGAACAGTACTGAAATTAAGTTTTAGATGAGTTATATTACCTTCGACGTGACGGATTCTTTTCGAAGGCACCCCCTACAACAAATGATTCGATTATCCAATATATCCAAAATAAATGATGCAAATATGCAGCCGAAATATAGACGATTTAGTTGTTGGAGCAGTAACTGTGGGTGTGTATATATATTCTAAATCCAATTATCATTCCAATCCACCATCAATTGATCCGTGGAAAAATTTGCCACGAGGTGATTTGTTCACGTAGCAACTCGTTGATGTATTTTTTTTGTTCTCCTTTTAAATTATATGTATTAATTTTTTTTAGAGCTGTTATCATCATGAATGTTGGCCAAGTAATGATTTTTTGGCGAGCCGGACTTACGAGCAAAACACAAATATGGCGTATGTAATGTTGGATCATGCATGGTGTCGTCACCGAAATTTTTGGCGGGAATATCATGTTTACGTATTGTTTTGTTTTTCATAAATCGAATCATTTGTGCGGCGATATAATTCATTGGTATATATATTTAACACTATTATTTTATAAGGTTCGTTTTAACTTATGAATTCTGACTTCTTTTTTTTTCTAATTTTTTTTTTTTTAAATAATTTTCCACCCGGGGTCAACGGTGCAATATAAATCTTATTTTATTCACACTCACTTTTATTATAAAATTAAAATTAAAAACCCAAATGTGACGAAACGCCACAATATATATATATCTTTAATTAAAATAAAGTTCTTTCCATTATATATATATATATATATATACATAAATATATATATATATATATATATATATATACATAAATAAATAAATATATATATAAATATATATATATATATATATATATATATATATATTCTGTAACACTAACATTTACTGAAATATTTACAATTAGAGACTGAAAGTTAAAATTCTAAATATCTCTGTTCACATTAGAGTTTGGAAAAATAAACTTGATTTTCTCGATCTTTACTCGTTATACATTTTTCGATTGTTCCAATATTAAGAGAGATATTTTATATTTTGTGTTTTCTCCTATTTTTATGCCCCCCTTTCCCCTTGACGTATGCCATTTATTAATAAAATTGGCCTTGAAAATACTAAAATGATATCAGATACGACATTTCATTTTGATCAGACTTAAATTGTGACTAGAGATATTTATGTATTCTAAGGAAATATGCTAAGCTGACGCAGCTCCTGTGTAACGAATATTTTTTATTTTATAATTGCTGCTTTGTTAAATGTAGTAATAATTTGATGTGCATATGTAAAATGTTTGTAATATATAATACTGTTTTAATTTTATTAACCCGACTTCAAAAAGGAGGATGGTTCTCAATTCGTCTGTATTTTTTTTTTTTTTTTAAATGTTTGTTACCTCAGCACTCCGTCATTTATTAACCGGTTTTGAATTTTTTTTTTGTTGGTTTAAAGAGTTTGATTTCCGATTGGTCCCATTGTCACCAAATCGCATTCTCATAAAGGGATCCCCTGGAAATCGAGGAAAACTCTCATTTTATATGTGATAACCGATTTCTGCGAATTTTTTTTTTTTTTGAAAGGATATACTCATTCATAATGGGAAAATAAGAAAATTGTTTTAAAAACCGACTTCAAAACAATTTTTTACAAAAAAAAAAAATCGACCCCAAAAAAAAAAATTTTTACAAAAAAAAAACAAAATGCTTGTAAAAATAATTGAAAATCTGTTATAAAAAAATGCACTAAAAATTAAAAAAAAAAAAAACGGAAAAAAAAAATGTGTTAAAAAAATGCACTAAGAATTAGTTGGTCGTTTAGTAGGTCTACCCATATTTAGACAAATAAAATCAGTTATAGAACTTCAAAGTCACTAAAAAGCGAGAAATAAAACCGAGAAATATTTTCTCACTAAAAGCGAGAAAATATTTTTTTAATTTTTTATTACACTTACAAATATATTTCAAAGTTGTTGTTATATCAAATAATAAAACCTATTTTGACAAAATGGAAACCCGACTTCAAAAATCAAATATTCTTTAACAAAAAATGCACTAAAAAGTAAATAAATAATTGCATATTCTTGTGCCAATTTTAGTTCACCTAAGCAAAAATTTTTAAATATATAAGTACAATTATTGTTATTTTTGTAGGCGGTGTTCAAAAGTTATGTGAATTTCTCTATGCTGACACCGACTCCAAAAATAACAATAATTGTACATATATATTTAAAAATTTTTGCTTAGGTGTTTCTAAAACTGACTTTATTTACATGTATACTGATTGACTTGATACAATATCACACGGCCAGGGAGTAATAAATAATATTTAACATTGATTCACTAGGAAAAGCTGTCCAACACACACTATATCAAGTCAATCAGTATACATGTAAATAAAGTCAGTCAGTCATCTCATAGCAGCTATACTGTATTCGTATGGTTGTTTGTTTGTCGTTTTAGAGTGGGGATTTTGTGATGCACAATGCACATACTAAACTACTAAAGTGTACTCTCATCACATGTGTACTAACTGACTATAGGAAAAGCTGTCCAAAACACACAGTATATATATACAGTCTGTTACTTAAGTTGACTCCATATGGACAACTTTTTTATTATAAGGTTTACGCAAAAAAGTTACTCTTTATTAAAATCTCTGCGTTCGAAAATATTAGCATTCAGCTATTAACTTTTGACATCAATTCTACAGGGTGTCACAAATGGAAAAAAGTTTGATAGAAATGATTTGACCACTTAATTTTAAATTAAATTTTACTAATCCTACTTATAAGACCCGTTATCTGTTATCCTAATTAACGAGTCATCGTACTTGAAATGTTTATTTGCTAATTTCAAACATTTAATGAATGATATGTAACAAAATAATTAATACAGAACATTTATTTTTCATACATTACAATACATTAAATGTTTGAAATTAGCAAATAAACATTTCAAGTACGATGACTCGTTAATTAGGATAACAGATAACGGGTCTTATAAGTAGGATTAGTGTCACAGGGTGTCACAAATGGAAAAAAGTTTGATAGAAATGTTTTGACCACTTAATTTTAAATTAAATTTTACTAATCCTACTTATAAGACCCGTTATCTGTTATCCTAATTAACGAGTCATCGTACTTGAAATGTTTATTTGCTAATTTCAAACATTTAACTCTATAAATTTTTCGATTTTTCAAATATTAAGGGAGAACCAAATTTTGTGTTTCCCCCTCTCTCTAAACCCCCCTTGCCGCTTGTCCGATTTTACCCATTAACGAACTTGACCTTTAGAATTCCAAAAGCGCCGCAAATACCAAATTTCATTCCAATCAGAATAAAACTAAGACCGCTAGAGAGTCCACAGACACATAAAAGTACATAATACATTTGAAAATTAAAAGAACTAGATATGCTTTAGTTTTTTCAATTTACTGCTTGATGTTTCATGTTTATTTTTCAATCGTTTTAATGAATGCTGATCCACATGTCCCACGATTTCCAATATAAAATAAACAATAGTAAATTAACATTTTACTAAATATTTCAATAATAAATTCATAATGTTTTGGGCAAACATTTTGTTTCCATTCAAAATGATTCTTTACAATCCACGATTGTAAACTTATACAGAAACGCTTACGAGGCACGATTTTGTGGAGAGCTGGTCTTATATTTTGATCAAATAATTTAAATCCAGGTGAAATAATTTGATAAAATTCCTCCGTAGGAGATTTTAAATGGCCTAATTCATCTCTTTCTTTGGTTTGAAAAGCTTTCCAAAAAATCAATGTCTCGCTCGATGCTTCAAGATTTTGATTGTCTTTAACTAAATAAAATAAACAACCAATGCAATCAAAGTTCTTTAAACATCGATTGGCTAAATAACCCGCCACACAACGAATAGAACATTCTTCTAAAGACAGATAATTTATTGCATTAAAATTATTTGTATCATCTTTAAAATCGGAATATGAGTTATCGTTATCTTTAAAAGAATCTTCTTCAACAGTAACATTCATAGCACTGGAAGCAGTTGAAATAACATTAATATTACAATTGATATCTGTGTTATTATGTGTCTCAGTTGTTAAATGCGAGGATGATAAACTATTCAATAATAAAGAAGCGCCATCATCATCGCAATTACTTCCTTTCGGCGGCTTATTTATGTTCACTAACATAGACTGCTGCATACAGTATCTCATTTGTTTTGGTGATGGATTGTGATTACAACCTAAAGATTCGCGAAATGATCCAAATAAATTTTCTAATGGATCCTGGTTTAAATGAGATGTAAGGAGGAATGATATATTCTCCTCGCGTAATTCTGTCCATAATGATAAAATGCTTTTAATTGTACAACGAAAATTACCAATACAAGGTGGTACTGATGCACCATTAGCGAGCTTCAAATTCTCTAGCCATTGCACGGATTCCTTCAAAAAGTCTTCTATAAAATTTCTCGAATCATATAAACCTGCACGAAAAGGATTTCGATCGTTGGCAGAACGGCTGTTTAAACAATCAAATAATGTATTCATTTTTTCGAGAAATTTTGCAGTTGATACACTAGTGGGATGTTTCAACTCTGCCGATTCGGCACCCGTCATTAAACCAGCATAGTTCGAATAACTAAACGGTTGAACTGCTAATTTAACATTCATTTTCTCGAAATTATTTGGATTTAAATGACGATCTGTCATTTTAAAAGAAGTTTTACAAACGTTATTTTTCTCTAATTTAACTAATTCTCGGATGGCGTCAAGAGAAATTGTTTCTCCATTTAACAATAAATCTTATCTTAGTAAAGTATTACGTACACACTTTACTAAATGTGGTACATCGTAACCACAGAAGATTTTATAATTATTATGTACGTAATAACATTTACTTTCTGAAATGCCTAGAGAAGCAAATGTACTACGATTTGTGGTTGCTTGATCACAAACCATAAATCTAATTCGTAACCCAACTGATTGAAGGTTCTCTACGCATTCCTTTACCAGCGCACTTAATGAATAAGCTTTAACTGGTCCACGAGATAAGAAAAAGGATACTGGCTGTTTCCATGATGAAAATAAACCACGTGCCTTAAATACTAATGCGGTGTTGACAATTTCATTGTTACGACCTTCAGATCCTAAATCTACAAAACCATCTACAATATCTTTTTTTACATTATATTCTAGTAATTGTTTCAAAGCCATTTCATCCCACATTAGTACACAATCGCGGTCATTTTCACGCATGAAATCAACTTTCTCACTTAATTTCGCAAAATGAGCTGTATTGATGCCAGTAGAAATTTGCAGTTCATTTATACATTTGCGAATAAGAGAAACACATGGCAATGCCATCCTTTACTCTTTTCGCAAAAAGTTGTAACATTTTGAACTGCGTTGATACACTGAAAGTGGAAAATTTTTTTCAACGTCAGACCAACTACATTTTCTATCATGCCGAATTTGCATTTGAACAAGAAACAATTTTTGTTTATTTTTAATTACAGAATTTGCTGCAGAAATTAATTGTCATTTATTCCACTTTCTGGAAGAGTTCTGAAAACGAGGCTACATTACCTATATTTTGAGAATGGAAGTCCTTGGGCACGGCGTTTGAATGCAGGATTCGTCTGTTTAATAAAGGCTTATAATCTTCTAAATTAAAATGAGTGGAACAAATCAACCGATGCTTCCATGCACTGTAGACCTCTTCTGCAGCAGCACTGTAACCAGATCGATCGATCCATTCAAATAATCTATATATAATCATTCTATATATATCTATATAGAATCACAACTTCTGCGCCGAAAACTTCCACCTCGGTGAGAGAAAAGACACCAGGAAGGCAGATGGGCCTGACCACAGCCAACCTAGAGGTAACGGATTGTTATATAACATTTATATTTTATTCATACACAAATATATTAAAAAGGTACATTTTATGCCCCAAATTACCAACCCAAAATTCCAGAGTATGTATTCAATGTATTGTATGTATTATATACTTTGTATAATAGTGACCATAAAAAAGAGTTGGTATTATTATATTTTTTTCAGAAAATGTTTTAATTAAAAAAAGAAAATAATAATTGGTAGGTACCCTGTATTTACTCTATCTCTCTTCCTACCTCTCACTCAGAGCTGGGTGAAGTCAAACTATGCCCACCTATGAATTACACTCAGCAAAAAAATTAAAAAATTTTAGAAAATCTACCTCTACTTTGCAATTACTGCAGAAACGACTTTTTTTTAAGCTTATTTCATATCAAATTCGTGCCAGTCAGTACACATGTAATGCAAGGCATGCACATACTCTCAAATGAGTGGGGATTTTGTGATGCACATACTAAAGTGTACTCTCATTACATATGTACTGACTGACTTCATACAGTAACCACACGGACCGCCAGTAATAAATAATATTTAACATTGATTCTCTATTGGTAAAGCTTTCGAACACACACGGTATATATATATATATATATATATATATATAGGTATATATATACCTATATATTTATATATAAATATATATATATATATATATATATATATATATATATATATATATATATATATATATATATGTATATATATATATATAATATATATATATTTCCATTTCAATGAGTATCCACAATCTCAATCACTTCAATCATGAATTATTTAATATGATATTTAAACAACACAAAAATAAAATAAAACCAATCAAATAATAAAACCTATTTTGACAAAATGGAAACACGACTTCTAAAATCAAATATTCTATAACAATAGATGCACCAAAAAGTAAAAAAATAATTGCATATTCTTGTGCCAATTTTTGTTCACCAAAGCAAAAATTTTTAAATTTATATGTACAATTATTGTTACTTTTGGAGGCGGTGTCAGCATAGAGAAATTGACATAACTTTTGGACACCGCCTCCAAAAAATAACAATAATTGTACATATAAATTTAAAAATTTTTGCTTTGGTGAACTAAAATTGGCACAAGAATATGCTGATTTTATTTGTCTAAATATGGGTAGACCTACTAAACGACCAACTAATTCTTAGTGCATTTTTTTAACACATTTTTTTTTTCGTTTTTTTTTTTTTAATTTTTAGTGCATTTTTTTATAACAGATTTTCAATTATTTTTACAAGCATTTTGTTTTTTTTTTGTAAAAATTTTTTTTTTGGGGTCGATTTTTTTTTTGGTAATTTTTTTTTTTTTTAAGTTGTAGTGAATTTTTTTATAACACATTTTTTCCGTTTTTTTTTTTTTTTTATAATTTTTAGTGCATTTTTTTATAACAGATTTTCAGTTTTTTTTACAAGCATTTTGTTTTTTTTTGTAAAAATTTTTTTTTTGGGGTCGGTTTTTTTTTTGTAAAAAATTTTTTTGAAGTTGGTTTTAAAAAATTTTTTTTATTTTCCCATTATGAATGAGTATACCCTTTCAAAAAAAAAAAAAAAATTCGCAGAAATCGGTTTTCACATATAAAATGAGGATTTCCCGGAGATCCCCTCATCAGAATGCGATTTGGTGATAATGGGACCAATGGGAAAATAAAAAAAATGTAAAGTAATATTAAATTATCACGAAAACCTAGAAAACTTGTTCACAATTATATATTCAACTTATATAACACAAAGTTCTGAAGATTTTATATCTTTAATTACTATGTATGCAAATTATTACTTACTTTTCTTTATCCGATGGAAATAGGTGAAATGACAATTCCGGTTGAGATTTCTTCGTGTTATTACACCCTCTATAAAAACACAGATTGCGAGCTCTCATATTATAATTCAATAAACCACAATTGATCACTGATTAAAATCACCAAAACAATAAATATAAACGATACAACGCAGAAGTACATTCATCAATGAGCGCCACCAACAAATAAATAACTGGGTTTCATAAACATTTTAAAAGACAAATTCCGGCTTATCAGAAATCATCAAAGGGCAAAATATTCTTAGAATAAATCTGTATATATGTTGTAACGATTGAAATGAATTCAACCTTCGATGAGTGTCTTTTTATTTTTTTAAGTATTTATGTTTATTATGGGCGTGAATTCGACGCGACTGGTCGCTGGTTCCATCGGAAGGACACCGGGGCCAGATAAACGCAAGAGACGGCTCCGAACTCCGATGTCGCTATTGACATTGACAATTGTAATTATATTGTATTTCTATTTTTAAGATTAGCCACACGCATTAAATAATTACCAACCTCGCTCCAGTATCGATCGCCGACATCGTGGAATTGGATCAAGCTTAAGGAGAAAATTTAAGAATGGATAAGATTAATTTTCACTTAACAAAATACACGAAATCCTTTTCCGATTTTATTATTGAATTGATTACCGTTTGCATTTGTGGAACTGCTATATGGAGTATGGTCAAATAGTTTGGGGCTTATTTATGAATCGTTCTATATGTTTTTCGATTGTACGAAAGACCGATTAATTGATTTGGTTACATTAAAAAAAATAAAATAAAAATTATTGTTGGAATTTAAAAAAAAAATAACAGTCCCGTATTATAGACTTGTCGAAATAGTAATCATTAAAATAAAACTTCGAGTTATGATGAACAATTAGACAAGGTATATTTCTGTTGTACGATGGATGAGAATGATCATGAATATTCAAGATGAAATAATGCATCGTTGTGTTAAGTTGTTGGATGGATTTTGTAACTATATGTGATTTCGATATTATTCAAGCTTGAAAAAGCATATTTTATTAGATGAATTAATCAGGGGTGGTGAAACACTAATAGCATCAGCCACATTGCCAAGTTCATTATCGGCAAAGCAATTGAATATAAAAAAAATTAATTAATCAAAATCCAACCCTGGTGTAATTTAAACATTGCTTAGTGACAATAATACCAAGGAATGTGATGTGAGGAATGTGTAAACACGTTGTTTTCGTATGACGGACTTTGGTTGAAACACGAAAAAAAAAATCATTAATTTTTTGCTTGTGTTTCGAGAGCCTGTTTCTGCGTACCAAAAAATAAAATAAAAGATCGGGATAGTTAATTAAATTTGGATCGTGATTAAAATTGTTTAAGTGTCGAATTGAATTTATAATTTTGTTACAATTTGGTTTTGTTTAAATTGTTAAAGAATTACTTTGATATTTTGTGCAAATAGATTGATTGAACGTGAATTCGAAATTCATCGATCGAAGATACGGAAACCGAGTGAGGTTGGTGGTATTTATTTGCGTTAGCGTGTTCACGAAAGATATTCTTTTTTTTTACTTATTATTGCGAAACAAATTTCTTTTGTAATTATTAATTATACCTTTTTTTTTGTTAGTAATTTTTGTTTGTTTGTTAAAATTTAAATTTCGTAAACACGTTTTGGTACCAGAATTAAAATTTGTTTCACTGTTAGGTATTATTTTATTTTGTTAGAATTAGATTTTTTTTTTTGTTGTTCACGATTTTTTTTGTTCAAATTGTGTTGTAATCGAATTATTATTATTTTTTTCAAATAAATTATTAGTACTATTTTTCTTCGTAAATTACATTTTTTTTTAATTACTCCAATATTCGAACTCGTAACAATCAGACCAGTGTTCCCCTTTAACCTACAACATAAATCGAACTCGTGAGTGGTACTCAGAAAAAACCTGACGCCCAACTAATAAATTGTTTTTTTTTGTTTCGAATTGGTGCTACAATTTGTCGGCTAGTCATCACCTTGTTGATTCCAAGGTGGTGAAACTACCGTCACAAATTTTGGCGCCCAACGTGGGGCTACACAAAGGGGCGATTTAGGACACGAATCATCGTCTGATTCGAAATATTTTTGTTGTTGTAATAAACGTATTGTTTAAAGGTTTTTTGTTTTTTTTTTTCTGTTGCTTATTTTGTTGGTTCGTGAATTTCATTACAAAATGGTTGACGAACGGGACATTCACGCTGAGTCAGATCATGACGCGAGGCAGGCTGATGACTACCGGCACCCGATCGAGCCCAGAGTTACCGTCCGGGCTCCACCGAGTCTGATTGACTCGTCTCAATATGCTGGCATGGCAGACGAGACTGTGACGACGAATGCAGGGGCACTCATTGCCCGCGCTGTCGAGTTAAGGGCTCAACGACTCCAGCTCGTATCCGCAATGGAGGGAATATCCCAACAAGTACAAAAATTGGACGTGGAAGAGGAGGAGATCTCACGAGCGTTAGTCGCGGAGGTTCCAACTCCTGTGGCCCCGGACGAGAGTGCCTTTGACTGGATACAGTATCTGACGTCAAAGCAGGTCCGAGAAATGCTGATTACCCTGAATGCTGTTGAGTTTCTTATAGTTTTAAGTTGTTTAATTGATTAGGAGTGATAATTTAGTGTATGTTGAAATGAATTCCTAACACTGAGCTTGACTATGCAACTTTTAATACATCAATGTCAGGATTCATAAAAACATCATTATAGACAGGTAGGTTATATCGGATATTAATTGTATTTATACTTATAAAGATGTGATGTGTGGAAATGTGTTAGAAATACAATTAGGGCCCATGTAAATTTTTGAATATGTTACGTAGATATGAGGAAACTCTCCAACAGCTTGTTTCACTAAAGCAAGGAATATGAAAATGATTTTTCAAAATAGGCGGGTGGTCAGCTGATTGAACAAACAATAAATCGTGAAAGAATGAGGTTATATCCTATTTTATGTTTAATTATATTATGTCAGTTGGAATTCAAATGGTTTACATAATATTACATTTCTACAATTCAAATAAAGTCAAAGTTATACTTTAAATGTTTGTGAGTATATATAAATTGATTTACCCCGAATAACGAATTGCAGAATATATTTAATCGATATTCAATTTGATCCTCAGACATAAAACATATAACCTCACCTTTTCACATGAGATTTCAACGAGTAGGGTATGATTATAACGTATGGTACTCAACGATAATTTCTCAAAGTTTGAAAGAAAACACTACTCTGAGTAAGTAAATCAAATTTATTTAACTTACATGTTCAAATTTACCAAACTTTCTTCGTCTGGTTGATGTAGGTTACGCTAAACGAAAACAATTTGTATGCGGATGTCTGTGGTCATCGATCTATGGTCTTGAATGTAGAATACTTCCCATAAATCCAGCAGTCCCGACTAAATTGTATAAATTCGTTTGACGATGGTTCTGACTTGTCCACCACGATGCTCCAATTAAATGTACCGGGCAATTATCGATAGTATATCCCAATGGATCAGGTAATAGCGAATTAATAAAACACGAAATACCCTTTTATGTGTAAATTTTATTATTCTAATAAGTCGCCAAAACGTGGTAAAACAAAACAAATTTGTACAAAATAAATTTGATAATATATTTTTAATAAATTTTGTAGATGTTTCCACAAAGAAATATATATTTGTAATGGATGTTTTTTGTTGCTCCACCGTATTTTTTTTTTGAAAAAAACATCTCCCTAACGTGTCGTAACGACATTCAGGGTGAAACCAGTTTATTATTATGCTGAGTTGTATAATCTAACAAATCGCGCCCGAATACCATACAAAAGGTAACTGCTTTATTATCTATGCTTAAAATACTAATACAAAAATTAGCGCGCAATTAAATTACATTATTATAAATAATTTAATTAAATATAATAGTTTGTTGATTATACAACTCAACAATGCTAATGCTTCAGGGTCATCCGAAGTTCTGCGGGATCGCTTATATCGTGGGCTTAGGCGCAACAAGGACCCGAGTGTATTTTGGACGACTGACGATCAGCCGTTGCCCGACCGTGAGCTGATGAATGCTCTTGATCGTAGTCGACTGCGCGCATGTTTGGGGAGCCCAGTTATAGTAAGTCGATCAAGCACCGTTACGACGACAACGGCCACGACTACGTTGGGTTCTACGTCGACCACGAATAGTTTTCCTGGGCGACCGCAGCAAAGGTCCCAATGGCACCCGATTATGTCTACGGGGCTGCCACTGGACCAAACGAGACGAACTCGACAGCGCTGCCACCGGGGAATAGAGCTGATGCAACATATTCGCCGATTGCCTCGGCACATAGCCGTATGGGACCGTCTCGACTTGGTGAGGTGCATTACCAGCCAGCGATGTACGAGCGGGTCTCAAAATGGAATCTAAAGTTCACGGGACATGGATCGAGCCGTGTGGAGACATTCCTGAATCGTTTAGGCGAATGCAGGGAGACCTGCGGGCTAAGTGACGCCGACGTTTTGGCCATAATGCCCTTACTATTGTCGGGTGCCGCCAAAACGTGGTGGAGCCACAAGAAGCGTCACGTTTGGACATATGGGCAGTTCTGTGGTGAACTGCGCGACCGGTTTGGTGAGCCTGAGGTGGAGTGCCGCATCCTCAGTGAAGTGGTGACTCGCACTCAGGATCCATTAGAGTCCGGGTTGGATTACTCGGATGCGGTATTGTCAATGTGGGCGCTGGTTAGTGAGCCGCTGCCAGAGAGCCTACAATTTATTTTTGCATTTAATAATCTCCGCACGGATTATCACTCTTCGATCCGTAGGGGAGATTTTACAACGTTTGACCAGCTGTACAAACTGGTCCGAGATTTTGACAGCCCTCGTCGACGCTGACAGCCACGCACGCCCGTGTCGCCTGACGAGAGCGTGGTGCCCGAGTTAGTGTATCATCCCGACCGCTATGAGGCGCGCCCGTCGAAGAAGACGAGTCAGTCGCACATCGCTGCTGCCGAGACCAGTGGAGACGAGGGATCAACGTCTTCACGGTCACCGAAATCTTTGAGAAGGGCCAAAAGAGACACAATATAAAAATTTTGCGTACGGATAATGGTGGCGAATTTTGTTCAAATTCTTTAAGACAATTTTTAGAAAATTCTGTGTCCCAGGTCGTGTAGGGTATTTATCCTGTCCAGATGGAGGCCGGAATAGATGTAGGAGCGTTTTTTTATTATTATTTAATATTGTTCATGTGGATAGTGACTACTATTCTACCGAAGATCTCGGATTTGGGAGGGGGTGTTCTGTCTTCCAATGTCTGAATATCCACGTCAAGTGGTTTGTTTGGCACAATTATCACGGTGAGTTGTCAAAAAATAAATAAAATTTTTAATTTGTGATTTAGTGTTTGTGGAGGGGTTCGTTAACGTGGTCCGATCAACCTCTGTCGCATACGATGGTGTTTTATATATTGGACATGGCATTTCAAACATTTACCGTTCCTTGGATCTCTAAGGATGACCGTATTTATCGTCCTAAAGTTAATTATTTTGTACGGACCCAAATATTTCGGGAAAAACTTTTTGCTTGAAACACCATGTACCGATATTTGTTTCTTCCGTAACATCACCCAGTCGTTTACCTTATAACCGTGTTTTCGCTTAGTTTTGTTAAAATAGTCCCGGCGTTTTTTAAGTGATTTCGATAGAAAGTGCTCGACCATGCTCTTGGAGGGCCTGGATGAAATAGATAGAACTGTTTGAATATCCCATAAGTGGTCCAAGGGCATGCTCAAACCTTTTCCTAAGAAAATTGACGCCGGGGTGGTATTTGTCATTTTGCTAAAAGAATTGTTATAAGCAAAAGTTGCGAAACCTAAAAATTCGTCCCAACACTGGTGCTTGGCCGAGGCCGACTCGAGCAGGGTGCTGATGTTGGAAATAAGTACTTTATTCATTGCCTCCGATTTATTGCTTCCGGGATTGAAAGGTGATAAATATCTCGGAGCGACTCCCCATCGGAAACAAAAGGTTTTATAGTATTTCGATTTGAAATAGGAGGCATTATCGCTCACCAAATAACTTGGGCTTGAATATATTTAAAAAAACTTTCCAATTCAGCACATATTGAAGCAGATGTGCACGTATTCAAAGTGAAGGTTTTCACGAACCTGCTAAAGGAATCGACGACGACCAACACGAACCTGGACTTTGACGGTGTTAAAAGTAAAGGACCAAGTATGTCGATGTGTAAGGATTCGTATACATGTTTGGGGTTGAAAGGATTCATGGTAGGACGGTGGGGTTTTGTCGATATCTTATGTTTCTGACATGTGTCACAGGATCATACATAAGATACAACATCCTTATAGAGGCCTTCCCAGTAAAATCTTCTGGAGATGTTACTAAACGTTTAATGACAACCCTGATGGGCAGCGAGTAAATTGTCATGGAAGTAAAACATGACCGCTTGACGTAGTTTTTCAGGTAGATATATCCTCCTTTCTTTGTGTTTCCCAACCAATTTACATAGAAAGCCCGAATGGATAGTGAAATCCTTAAAATTTTGTCTGTCGTGTTTCAAACGAGCAGTAACTTGGATACACCTCGGATCCGTCGCTTGTACCATGCGTATGTTTGGGAAGATGGCGGGGTTTTCATTTAGAAAAAGGAGATTATCGTCAGGGAGAATGTCAGAGTAGGGTAAATCCGCTTTATCGGGGTTCAAACTAGAAGTATGATCGTCATCAACTTTATACAATCTAGACAAAGCATCGGCTATGTTGTTATTTTCACCTTTGATATGTTCAACTGTGAACTTATATTGAGACAATGTAAGTTGCCAACGTGCTAACTTGGCTGAGCCCCTAGAGTTTTGGTACAGATGTACAAGTGAGTTGTCTATCTGAACTGTAAACTCCTGGTGCTGCAGGTAATCGGAGAACTTTGCCACTATATTGATTAGACTTAAAAGTTCTTTCTCGTAGATGTGAATATTCATTTCGGCCTTCGACAGTTTCCTTGATGTGTATGATATGGGATGGAGGACTCCTTCGACTGATTGGAGTAGGACGCCCCCCAGAGCTCCGTCGGATGCATCCGTTCGAAGGACGAAACGTTTCGAGAAGTCCGGGAAATGGAGTATCGGTGCAGAGGTAAGTTTTTGTTTTAAAATATTAAACGCCTCCATATGTTGTTCTTCGAATTTAAATTTTGCCTGCTTTTTGCGTAGATCTTTTAGTGGCTGGCAACTCTTTGCATAATCCTCCACGAACTTCATGTAGTACCCGGTCATACCGAGAAAACTCCTTAATTGCTTGATATTAGCTGGTGGTGCTAAATCATTAATGGCTTGGACTTTAGAATGGTCTACAGCAATACCTTCGGCCGAGATTACGTGGCCCAAATATTTTAATTTGTTCATAAACAATTTACATTTGTCCGGTTTAGCTGTTAGTCCGTTATCGCTGAGTCGTTTGAATATTTCCTCAAGATGATGGAAGTGTTCCTCGATATTGTCCGAGTATACAAGTAGATCATCCACATATGGTATACAATATTTATACTTTAAATCACCAAATATATCAAGAATTACCCGATTTAAAGCTTGGCTAGATGTCATTAAGCCGAAAGGTGCGCAACGGTATCGGTATTGACCGTTTGGAGTGATGAAGCTGGTAAAGTTTCGCGACTTCTGATCCAAAGGTACTTGGTGGTACGAGCTAGTTAAATCTATAGAACTGAAGATTTTTGCACCTCCCAGGCAGTTAAAACATTCGAGAACGTTCGATGGAGGAAATGGGTCAAACAAAATTTTGTTGTTGACTTCACGATAATCGTGAACCACCTGTAGGTGCCATTTGGTTTCGTGACAAGAAACGTAGCTGATGCCCAACTAGAAACACACTTTTCAATTACGCCCTGTTTGAGAAGGTCGTCCACCATAGATTGTAGAATGCGGGCTTTAGTAGGTGGTAACTTGTAATATGGCTTGTATATGAGAGTGCGGTCTTTTAAAAGAATATTCATTGTATACCTAGTTGCACAGCCTATTTTATCGGTGATTACGTTGGTATATTTGTTTTTTAGATTCTCCAGTTGATCTATTTGGTCGACACGGAGTGTGGCCGAATTCTCCAACATCAAGTTCAAATGGTTAGTTGAATTTTCAAAAGTGATAGGAATGTTCACTTTGTTGGTGATGACGAAACTCCTTGCCTGGTAATTAATTTGGGCTTTAATATGGTGTAATAGGTGGTTTCCCAAAATTACGTTACAGGGTAACCTTTTTTTTATGAAAAAATTTATTTTCCAAGTACACCCTTGTAGTTTAATCACCAGGTCAACAGATTTATCAATTACAATGTTTGTATTATTTGCTATCGTTATCCTTTTGAAAATTTTGTTGATTTTATATTTTTTTATTTTTAGGTGCTGGTATAAATCCAAACTTATATAATTGTGGCTTGAACCCGTGTCGATCAAGGCTGGAGTTTGTGTATCGTTGATGACGATGTTTATATACGGTAAAGATTTTGTATATTTATATTCTTGTTTATGGGACAATGAAAACAAGATTCTTCGTCCCAGATTCGGAATCTGTTGGTCGATCATTGCCCCGTTGTTCATTTTTTTGGATGCTCACTTGCCATCTGCCTTTTTAGAGCCTGATCTAGTCTCGACGCAGCCTCGTCAACGCGCCTGGCAATGTCATACAATTGGACGAAAGTAGTTGGAGTCGGCCAAATGTTTGACAAAAACTGTAAATATTTTGGCGAAGCACAGTCGCAAATGTGTGTAACGAGACGAGTTTCGTCGGTTAAATTTAAAGCATGAGCGTTAGTCTCAAGATCGTTAATAAAGTTTTTTAACGTTTCATTTTGGTTCTGAAACCGAAAGATTTTAGTTAGTTGCAGCCTACTAATCTGCATAATCTGCAAATTATTGATGAGGTCAGTTTTAATCGTCTCCCAGTTGAACCCGTGTTGGCGGACCTAGCCAACCAAGACTGAAGGTTCCCATCGGTATATGTGGTAAGTCCCCTTAATAATTTGTCTACGGCAATTAAATTTAAGTTGACTATTTTGTCAATTTGTTTGATAAAATTTAGCAACAAATTGGGGTCATCTCCATCTGTTTTAGGTATATCCGCACACAATTTGTGTATATCAGGTTGGAAATTTGGTGTACCATTTTGTAAATTGATAAGTCGCTGCTGGATATCCAGCAACAACTGATTGTGTACGGACAATAGGCCAGTGAGGGCATGGGTCGTCTGTCTATAGCTAGTACTTCGACTTCTCCCCTGTTCTTCGGGTTGGCCATGGTACCTTGAAGGACGCGTTGGCGCATTTGGTACCGTAGGGTTGTTTGTATCGAACGTTGGTCCAGGTAAATACTGGGCTTGATAGGATGGGGGTGGTGTCGATGTAGGTGGGTACTGAACGTCCTGTATCAAAGACAGGCGTCCATCTGGGCGAAGATTAAATACCAGAGCATTTTGCAGTTGGGATAAATTAAAACCTCCTTGCTGTTGATTTGGAGAACTTGGTGGTATCGGTGATGGTGCCGTAGATCTTGGAAGACGTGGTGGCTGTTGTGGTGTTCGTGGCATGATGGTGTTAAAAGGCCGAATTTGAGGTAACAAAAATGTTTGTAGTCGTTCTGTTTTATTCGAAACTACTGAAGGATGGTTGTTGAATTTTCAGAATGGAGTGTGATATCACCCCAATGATGACAATTCGATGGATTCTGTAAAAGGCAAGAACAAAAAGGAGCAGAAAATTTGCTAACACCGTAAAGTTTATGTTATTTTGTGATTTTAAAGAAAAATATTGAATAAAATACCGTTATTAAAATATTTGTATTCGTTGTTAATGAGTTTGTTACCACTTAAATTGAATAGGCTTTGATTTAAATTAATTCAGTTGCTACGCTTACTGAATTAATTAAGATTAATTAAAATTTGCTTTAGTGAAATTTGTTTGATTTTGTCTTCAATCTTTTTATTAAAGTTAAAGCTCACTTTCCCGAGCTTGAAAGCACTGCTACCATCAACTGTTGAGTTTCTTATAGTTTTAAGTTGTTTAATTGATTAGGAGTGAAACGTCGTAATTTAGTGTATGTTGAAATGAATTCCTAACACTGAGCTTGACTATGCAACTTTTAATACATCAATGTCAGGATTCATAAAAACATCATTATAGACAGGTAGGTTATATCGGATATTAATTGTATTTATACTTATAAAGATGTGATGTGTGGAAATGTGTTAGAAATACAATTAGGGCCCATGTAAATTTTTGAATATGTTACGTAGATATGAGGAAACTCTCCAACAGCTTGTTTCACTAAAGCAAGGAATATGAAAATGATTTTTCAAAATAGGCGGGTGGTCAGCTGATTGAACAAACAATAAATCGTGAAAGAATGAGGTTATATCCTATTTTATGTTTAATTATATTATGTCAGTTGGAATTCAAATGGTTTACATAATATTACATTTCTACAATTCAAATAAAGTCAAAGTTATACTTTAAATGTTTGTGAGTATATATAAATTGATTTACCCCGAATAACGAATTGCAGAATATATTTAATCGATATTCAATTTGATCCTCAGACATAAAACATATAACCTCACCTTTTCACATGAGATTTCAACGAGTAGGGTATGATTATAACGTATGGTACTCAACGATAATTTCTCAAAGTTTGAAAGAAAACACTACTCTGAGTAAGTAAATCAAATTTATTTAACTTACATGTTCAAATTTACCAAACTTTCTTCGTCTGGTTGATGTAGGTTACGCTAAACGAAAACAATTTGTATGCGGATGTCTGTGGTCATCGATCTATGGTCTTGAATGTAGAATACTTCCCATAAATCCAGCAGTCCCGACTAAATTGTATAAATTCGTTTGACGATGGTTCTGACTTGTCCACCACGATGCTCCAATTAAATGTACCGGGCAATTATCGATAGTATATCCCAATGGATCAGGTAATAGCGAATTAATAAAACACGAAATACCCTTTTATGTGTAAATTTTATTATTCTAATAAGTCGCCAAAACGTGGTAAAACAAAACAAATTTGTACAAAATAAATTTGATAATATATTTTTAATAAATTTTGTAGATGTTTCCACAAAGAAATATATATTTGTAATGGATGTTTTTTGTTGCTCCACCGTATTTTTTTTTTGAAAAAAACATCTCCCTAACGTGTCGTAACGACATTCAGGGTGAAACCAGTTTATTATTATGCTGAGTTGTATAATCTAACAAATCGCGCCCGAATACCATACAAAAGGTAACTGCTTTATTATCTATGCTTAAAATACTAATACAAAAATTAGCGCGCAATTAAATTACATTATTATAAATAATTTAATTAAATATAATAGTTTGTTGATTATACAACTCAACAATGCTAATGCTTCAGGGTCATCCGAAGTTCTGCGGGATCGCTTATATCGTGGGCTTAGGCGCAACAAGGACCCGAGTGTATTTTGGACGACTGACGATCAGCCGTTGCCCGACCGTGAGCTGATGAATGCTCTTGATCGTAGTCGACTGCGCGCATGTTTGGGGAGCCCAGTTATAGTAAGTCGATCAAGCACCGTTACGACGACAACGGCCACGACTACGTTGGGTTCTACGTCGACCACGAATAGTTTTCCTGGGCGACCGCAGCAAAGGTCCCAATGGCACCCGATTATGTCTACGGGGCTGCCACTGGACCAAACGAGACGAAC
The DNA here is from genome assembly GCA_963920215.1 of Nineta flava. Taxonomy (NCBI): domain Eukaryota; kingdom Metazoa; phylum Arthropoda; class Insecta; order Neuroptera; family Chrysopidae; genus Nineta; species Nineta flava. The sequence continues at coordinate 67,069,512 of OY986042.1, forward strand.
TCGACAGCGCTGCCACCGGGGAATAGAGCTGATGCAACATATTCGCCGATTGCCTCGGCACATAGCCGTATGGGACCGTCTCGACTTGGTGAGGTGCATTACCAGCCAGCGATGTACGAGCGGGTCTCAAAATGGAATCTAAAGTTCACGGGACATGGATCGAGCCGTGTGGAGACATTCCTGAATCGTTTAGGCGAATGCAGGGAGACCTGCGGGCTAAGTGACGCCGACGTTTTGGCCATAATGCCCTTACTATTGTCGGGTGCCGCCAAAACGTGGTGGAGCCACAAGAAGCGTCACGTTTGGACATATGGGCAGTTCTGTGGTGAACTGCGCGACCGGTTTGGTGAGCCTGAGGTGGAGTGCCGCATCCTCAGTGAAGTGGTGACTCGCACTCAGGATCCATTAGAGTCCGGGTTGGATTACTCGGATGCGGTATTGTCAATGTGGGCGCTGGTTAGTGAGCCGCTGCCAGAGAGCCTACAATTTATTTTTGCATTTAATAATCTCCGCACGGATTATCACTCTTCGATCCGTAGGGGAGATTTTACAACGTTTGACCAGCTGTACAAACTGGTCCGAGATTTTGACAGCCCTCGTCGACGCTGACAGCCACGCACGCCCGTGTCGCCTGACGAGAGCGTGGTGCCCGAGTTAGTGTATCATCCCGACCGCTATGAGGCGCGCCCGTCGAAGAAGACGAGTCAGTCGCACATCGCTGCTGCCGAGACCAGTGGAGACGAGGGATCAACGTCTTCACGGTCACCGAAATCTTTGAGAAGGGCCAAAAGAGGGTCCAAGCAGACGAACGCTGCTAAACCCGATGGACCTGCACCAGTGAGCCTCCCGCAACCAGTACAATGGCCGTCACGAACATGTGAGCAATCACCTGCCGTGCAGGTATTGCCAGTCGCTGCCGTGGTGACATCACCACAACAAGGTGGCCCAACAACGCGTTTCGGGCAGCCACGATCGTTTTCGATCGCAATGGAGAGGCGAGGGCGCTGCTTCAACTGTAAACAGCCTGGACATGACCATCACAGCTGCAATATTGCGAGACGTTCTGGTTATTGCTGGACTTGCGGCGCCGAGACCACGTCAACGCCTGGATGCCCGAATTGTCAACGATGGCAACAACGTGCGACACCGACGACGGGAAACGCATCGGGAAGTCAGCAATAGTGGGTCCAACGCTGATTTCCCGCGATGAACGGACCTTGACGTCCGATTCAAGGATAGTCTAGGCTGTGGACGATGCTATACCGCTGCCAGATATTTTTCAAATATCCACTGAGCTGTGCGGAGTGTTAGCCCAACGCTCGGATTCTGACAAAATTCGGGAGATATTACGCTACGTCGCTGCAGAAGTGTGCCCGATTACAACGAGGAGTACCGATCCGAGGCCATACATACCGGTAACAATTGGCGCGACCAAGTACAGTGCGCGACCAATGTGGTGAAACTACCGTCACAATGTATAAACAAAACAATGACAAACTGACTCAAATTCATTGAAAGGCTTGAATCTCTTCACCTCATAATAAATTAAATAAAAAAATATTAAGACTAGAAAAAAATAGTTTCCCTGACGTAATAAATTTTTATACAAAAAAAATTGAATAATAAATTTTATTTTATAATGAATAAAAAGACTAGTAAATGATGAAAAAAAGACTAGTTTGGGAATCGAACCCCGCACAAAAAGACAATAGAGTAAACCGCATTCAGTTGAACTCGACAAGATTAAAATATTCAAAGTCATAAGTAATATAAAAGGTGCACTTGTGCTCTAAGATCATACTTAAAATTTAATCGACTTATTATACGTGAATTTTTTTTTACAGCAAGTTTATCGTTACGATGAATAATAACAATATTATTTCTTACAAGAGATGAGGCTGGTGGGAAAAAAAATTAATTAATGAATACGTTATGGATTGCACTAAGGTAGATACCGAGATAGTTCCTAATAAAGTCAGCCACAGCGGCATACCTCCTTTTCCTTTCATTTGCCCAAAGTATAACATGTTCTGTACAATATATATATATATGTACACTCCCGTTCAAAAAAAATGAACAGACCTGAAATGTTAATTATCTGACATGCGGAAATGGACTAATTAGGTAATTTTATGTACACCTATAACAAAAATTTTTTTCTGCGATCAATATTTTCAAGCGTTACAAAGTCGCAACTAAACTTAATATACCTTGTATATTTATGTAATGTATATTAATTAAAAGTTATATACATCTTAATTGTCTACTAATTGTGTTGCCGTTAGACCAACCACTAATAACTTCCATCAATTCCGTCAGGTTATGGGCCCAGCACGTTTCCACTGCGCCACTCTGCTAAATCAAATAATTTAGATTTATGGCACCGTAGGTTAGGACACCTCAATTATGGATATTTAAAAAAACTAAAATGCATCAAAAATATCACAAATAGTCAAAATTCAACAGACAAATGTATAGTTTGTATTAAAGGTAAACAGTCTGTACAACCTTTTAAAAATACTGGAAGCCGAGCGACGAAACTTCTAGAAATTATTCATTCCGACGTCTGTGGACCCATGGAAACTTCATCACTAGGTAATGCTAGATATTTTCTTACATTCATAGACGATTTCTCTCATAAAGTGTTTGTGTACATTTTAAAATCAAAAAATGAAGTAGAAGAAAATTTTAAAAAATTTAAAGCTTATGCAGAACGTTTTACCGGACACAATATAAAAATTTTGCGTACGGATAATGGTGGCGAATTTTGTTCAAATTCTTTAAGACAATTTTTAGAAAATTCTGGTATACAACATCAACTTACTGTTCCACATACTCCGCAGCAAAACGGGCTTGCTGAACGTATGAACCGAACGATAATCGAAAAAGTTAGATGCTTATTGTTAGACTCAGGATTAGGAAAATAATTTTGGGCTGAAACGGTAGCGACATCAGCTTATTTAATTAATAGGTCACCAACAAAATGTTTAGATAACAAAATTCCGGAAGAAATATGGTATAATAAAAAAATTAGCTTAGAAAATCTGAAAATTTTCGGTTGTAAAGCGATTATGCACATTCCAAAACAATGTCGTAAAAAATTAGACGCTAAGTCTAGAGAATGTATTTTTGTAGGATACAGTTCCGACTCTAAAGGATACCGCTTATTCGATCCTATTACTAAAAATATTCACATAGCTCGAGATGTAGTTTTTCTCGAAGAAGATGCTCTCATATCTTATTCTCAGGATGAAAACTTAGTAAGTCTGGATTTAGTGGGAGATTTAGCACCGCGTTTCGAAGAAGATAATGAATTAGCTCCGTGTTTCGAAGAAAATAATGAAACAGCTCCGCGTTTCGCAGAAAATAATGAACTAACTCCGCGAATTGACGAAAATGCACTTGAAGTGGGAGAAGTAGAAAATATTTCTTTAGAATCTGACACGTCAAGCACATTTTCAGAAAATAACTCCAGTGATTCTGATTTTGTAGCTCCGAAGGTTCAAATAGTAAGTAACGAGCGACGATCTGAAAGAACAAGAAAATCTATTCAGATGCCGGATTTTCATTTATATGCGACTAAATCAAACAATAATAATTTTGATCCGATTACTGTCGATGACGCTCTAAACAGGCATGATGCTAAATCTTGGGAAAAAGCCATGAAAGCCGAATATGACTCGCTTATAACAAACCATACATGGGATCTAGTTGACACTCCGAAAAATGCAAATATAATTAAATCTAAATGGGTTTTTAAAACTAAAACGTCAGCTAATGACGAAGTTCAATATAAAGCTCGCTTAGTTGCTAAAGGCTGTTCGCAAAAGCCAGGCATTGACTATGATGAAACTTACTCACCCGTAGTTCGATATAGTTCTATTCGATATCTTTTAGCCTTATCCGTTAAATATGATCTGAATATTGATCAAATGGACGCCGTAAGCGCCTTTTTACAAGGAGACTTAACGGAAGAAATCTATATGACTCAGCCAGAAAAATTGAGTGTAGGTAACAAAGTATGTCGTCTTCGCAAAACTATTTACGGATTAAAACAAGCAAGTAGAGAATGGAATAAAAAATTACATTCTAATTTATTGAAGATAGGTTTAATGAATAGTAAAACTGATCCGTGTATATATTTTAAGATCTCTGAACAAAAAATGACATTTATAGCTGTATATGTCGATGATTTGCTTATATTTTCGAATGATGAAGCTTTTAAAAACAAATTGAAAAATGAACTCAATAATAAATTTAAAATGAAGGATATTGGAGAAGCGAAATTTTGTTTAGGATTTGAAATTAAAAAAACGAAAGGAATACTGTCTATTAATCAGTCGAAATACATTAAAAATATTCTAAACAGGTTTAACATGTCTCAGTGTAACCCCGTTAGTACTCCTTTAGATCCGAATCAAAAATTATCTTTAGATATGTGCCCTAAAAATTCTGTAGAATTACGTGAAATGGAAAACGTTCCATATCAGCAGGCTGTAGATAGTTTACTTTATGCAGCGATAGTACTCGACCCGACATAGCTTTCGCTGTAAGTACAGTTTCGAGATTTAACAACAATCCAGGAAAATCCCACTGGAATGCGGTTAAACGCATATTTAGATATTTGAAAGGTACTTCCGAATTTGAGCTTGAATTTACTAAAGATTCAACTAATGGAATTGTAGGATTCTGCGATGCAGATTGGGCAGGCGATATAGATAGTAGACGATCCGTGACTGGATTCGTTTTTAAGTTTCAAGGTGCTCCGATTACCTGGTGTACCAAGAAACAAGCCACTGTGGCTTTATCCACAGCCGAGGCAGAATACATGGCCTTATCTATGGCTACGCAAGATGCAATGTGGTTGCGCAATCTCAATAATGAGTTTAAAATTGAAAAATCGTGCTCCACCACAATTTATTGTGATAATAAAAATGCTATTGATCTGGCAAATACTAATATTCACCATGCACGATCGAAACATATTGATATACGACATCATTACGTACGTGAGAAAATTGTGTCAGGTGATATCGTTCTTAAATCAATGAGTACAGATAATATGATAGCTGATGTTTTGACTAAAGGATTAGTCAGTAAAAAACACTTTAATTGCATAAGTGCGATGGGCTTAAAAATGACAGATAATTAAATTTATAGTGGGAGTGTTGGAAATAATAAATTTAATAGTGATTATTCTCACTTAGTGTTATGTCAAATAGTTTTATATACTTATATAGATGGTATAACTAAATATATTATTAATTGCGCGTTCTTGTGTAAGAACGCATTATTATATTGTATTGAACAAAGTGTTGACTGTTCAATGTGTGATTTTGTAATTAAATGTAATTAATTAAAAGTTATATACATCTTAATTGTCTACTAATTGTGTTGCCGTTAGACCAACCACTAATAACTTCCATCAATTCCGTCAGTTACTTCATTAATTTTGACTGATTATAAGATTGAAATTTGAATGTTAAATATCGGATTAATATCCGATTCTAATTGAATCTACAAAATCTATTGTAAGTCTATAATCTAAGTTGATTCACAATTGTTTTTAAATAAGTAATGTAACAACTAACTAAGTTAATTGTTTGAATACCCAGTATATACTGAATTGTGCATCAATGTTTGAATTGTTAACAATTTATGAATTGTCCCACAATTTAAAAAAAATATTTTATGGTTTTAAAGATGGGCAAATTTTTTGCTTTCAAAGGAACTTTTCTCCAAAAATTATGAGAAAACTATTGAAGATTTTTTGATATTCAATTTTTTTTATATCTCTTGCGGTTTCAAAGATAGGCAGTTTTGCCCATTTTGCCCAAGCATGGCTCGATTTTGCCCATTAACGAATTTGACCTTACTTTTTTGCTATAGAACACATAAAAAAATTTTAGCTCGTTATCTCTTTTCGTTTTTAAGTTATCGGCTTCACGGACAGACGGACGGACATGCGGAAATGGCCGAATTAGGCCATTTTATGAATGCCTTTGTGAAGCATTTTTGTAAAGGATTAATATTTTCAAGCTTTACAAAGTCGGGACTAAACTTAATATACCTTGTATATTTACATAATACTGGGTATAAAAAAGTTTAAAAGACTTTTTTTTTGTTGATTTTGCATAAATATCATTTTAATAAATACATTTCTTTTGAATGTCAAATTTTTACAATTTCGTAAGAATTAAATAATAAGTTTAATAAAAAATGAAAAATGTATTACCAAGTTACACAACAATATTATATCTAAAGTAATATAAGAAAACTACAATTATTTAATTATTTTTAGGTAATAATTAAATTAAATAACTTAAATAATAAAACGAATTATTTATTTTTAATCCTGAAAAATTGTATATATAATTTTTTTTTAAATAATAAATATATTTAAAAAAAAGAAAAAATTAGCTGCACCCCGACTTCGATATGATTCAGCTGGCAACTGTCCAGTGAATGATGTGAATATGCGACGAAGCGTGCTGCTACTAGAGTAAGTACATACTATTGCCCTCTGGGTATTAAAAGTGCCAACTAACATATTTGTCATGGGGACAGAAAAAGTGGAGAAATAAGCTTGTATTAAAATGTATTCTTTGGTTATATCTATGAAATCATCGTGTCTTAAAACAAATAAGTCGGTCTTCGTTAGTGATGCGACTCGAGTAATTTTACTACGTCACTCGAGTTTTACTCGAGTTTTCGAGTCACTCGAGTAATATACTTACACTCCTTACAACTCGAGTAAGAATTTATCACTCGAGTTTCGATTCGTTTAGATTAAGAATTTTTAAATACCTTTATTAAATTAGTAATATTTGGTAATATGAAATAAAATACAAAATATTATTTACCTTATTTACGTTATCAATCAACAAAGAAAAATAAAATGACTTCTTACGACTAAGGGCTTATTCCGTAATGGTAACATCAATAAATTGTAAGTTGGCATCACTTAAAAAGGAGGGGTAGGGATGGATGGAGCTGTGTTTCACCATCATAAACATCATCAATCATAAATCTTCTGCTGTAAGAATCATGCAATGACTGAGAAACAAAAAATTAAATTAAATTGAATAAAAACAAAAAATTATATTTTATTTTGTTTAATAACAGACTCGGCCTTGCGCACTACCGTGCTCTAGATAAGATTAACTAAGTATAATTTATAAATAAATAATAAAAATGATTCCTCTATCATTACAATAGCATACGTCATACGACTTTTGATGATTTTATGATGGTGGAACACAGCACCATCCAGCTCTACCTCTCATTTTTAAGTAATGCCAACTTAAAACTTATTGATGCTATCAGTACGGAATACACTCTAATTAAGTTGCCATGTAAAAATGACTTTAAATCGCAAATAAGAAGTTATCAGTTTTTAGCGAATTTCCTTAAAGGAAATAGAGCTATAGTAGCAGAAAATATTTAATATTTTCAATAAATATATCACTTAATGATGAACTAATTGATTGATTTAAACTTGGAGTAGTCGATAAATCTTCATCATCACTATCACTGGATAAGATGAATCAATTAAAAAGTATATAATTTTTTTAGAACTCATCTAAAAAAAATTCGTTACGCAGGAGCTGCGTTAACTTAGCAAATTTCCTTAGAATACATAAATCACTCTCTAGCGGTCATAATTTAAGTGTGATCAAAATGAAATATAATATATGATATGACTTTAGTATTTGCAAAAATTAAATAATTTATTAATAGCCAAAATAGAACGATGTATAACGATTATAGTTACTATATATATATAGTAATATATAATATATATAATATATAATATATATATAATATATATAATATATAATATATATATAATATATATATATATATATATATATATATATATATATATATATATATATATATATATATATATATATATATATATATATATATTGTTGTAATGAAAATTATTAAGTATAATTTTTTTGATCCAACACACATTTTAATTATGAAATAAAAAAATATTAAGTAAAAGATTACGGAAAATATTTAACAAAACAATATTTTTCTCCTTGCAAAAAGAAGGAGTTTTTTTTTGAAAGAAGTACAAAATGAAAATAATATAGCTCGATTTATTTTTTATTTTTTCTTAAACTAAGTTTTTTTTTCTAAGTCGAAAAATGATAATAAGATGCTTTTGATTTAAAGTTTTTCTATTTAAAAAAAAATCAAAAATTGAAAAAAAAAAATTATTACATATAATTTTTATTTTAATCAAAAGTCATACAAATTGAATGTTTTTAATAAATAATATAAATAGATCACAAATAAATAATTTTGTAAAAACAAGATAGTTTTTGTAAGACAAGTAAACAGAAGTAAGCTAGCTTACAGTAATGTATCATAAAATTTGTGTATAGATTTTGAATTCACACTGGCCGTGTTCATTAAGTCGCTGGTTGAATATCAACCAAGCGGGGTGTGACAATGGGTCAAACCCAAGGAGAGGTATAATTTTTAATTAATTTTATAAATAGTCTGAACACTCCGACTACGTCCATGGGTGTTGATATACTAAAATATTCTAGAAGCCTCCATGCGAAAATATATTGTCAAAAAAATATATATTCAAAAAAAACAATCATATTCTAGAACAACCCATGGCGGGTATATAAACCGGGGACCAGTGTTGATTCAAATCAGTTTTAAATCGTGTCTGATTAGTTTTATTTCGACTATTGTCTGATTCGTTCAAAGTTTAAAATCGACCATTGTCCGATTAGTTTAAAAAAAGAGTTTAAAATCGACCATTGTGCGATTAGTATCAAAGTTTAATATCGACTATTGTCTGTTTTTTTTTTTTTTTTTTTTTTTTAAATCGGGGTAAAAATTATTGCACTTCGACCCTATGGTCCATTGTGCTCCCCCTCCTAACTCAGTCTGACGAGACTCGCTTCTCCCATATGTTGGCAATAGCCTGGAACTTGCTTATCAGGTCCTCTGAAGGTTCATATATTCGGGGTGAGATGCACCGAATATCCTGTATCTGCTGTAACCCAGAGGTTCGCAGTCAAAGATTATGTGGCTGGATGTTTCTTCCTCCTTGCCACACAATCTGCACACAATGGAGCCGTTATGGAGTCCTATTGTGTGCAGATGCTTCCGCATGGGATAATGCCCGGTAATGAACCCGGTAACCCTCCGCAGTTGCATCCTGTTCAGCCTCAGTGCATCGAGAGATACCCTCTTTGTTGCACTCTGAAGCAGTATCTTCCCGAGCTCTTGCCGCGGTACTTTTTCCCAGTGATCACGGTGTTTAGCATTTGACCACTCGTTGATCACTTGTTTACATGCAGTCTTTGGAATTCCTAAAATAGGCTCTGGGCCTATGAATGGCATTCCGACTCCCTTCTTTGCTAAGGTATCCGCTTTTTCGTTTCCTTCGAAACCACTGTGACCCGGCACCCAGATCAATTTAACATTGTTCCGTTTTGCCAGTTCCAGAAGTTCCTCCAGACAATCCTTGACTACCCTTGAGGTGATCTCAGTTCCAGACAAGGCTTTTAAAGCAGCTTGACTGTCCGACAGAATAAATACGTTCTGGTTTATGTAGCCTCTACGTAGGTTCTCACGGACGCAAGCCAGTATGGCGTAGACTTCTGCTTGGAAGACCGTAGCATATTTCCCCAAGTTGAGGCTTATGTTTGCTTTTGGTCTCTCACCGTAGATTCCCGGCCAGGTCCCTTCTTCAGCTTTGGATCCGTCTGTATACCAGACGATTCCTTTCCTGAGGTAGGATGGTTCTCCTTCCGACCACATGGCCCTATCACATACTACAGTGAAATGTTTTGAGAAGGAGTATGTCTTGGGAAGTATATCTGTGCCCATTTCAAAGACGGGGTCTGAGATAATTGATGTTCCCACGATACTTGCATGTCCAACCTGATTTTTATTAATCCAGTTGTTATTACAAGACAATCTATAGGCGCTGGATCTCGCTTTAGCTGTTACTACAATGCTTAGCGGAGGCAGCCCCAGTATGACTTCCATGGCAGCTGTAGGTGTACTGCTCATGGATCCAGTGATGCACAAGCAGGCCAGTCTCTGGATCCTGGACAACTTTATGCACGCGGTAATCTGCTTAACTTTTGGCCACCACACTAAAGCAGCATAGGTTATAATGGGCCTGACTACTGTTGTGTAGAGCCAGTGGATCATTTTGGGTTTTAGACCCCAGACTTTTCCACATGCTCTCTTGCAAAGCATGAGAGAAGATTTGCTCTTATTTGTTATATATTCCAGATGAGGGTTCCATGTTAGTTTGGAGTCCAGCATTACTCCCAAGAACTTGGCTTCCCTTGTGATCTGTAATCTTTCACCGAAGAGGATTGGTGGTTTTATGTTATCCACCTTCCTTTTACATGTGAATGGAATTAGTGCGGTCTTACCAGGGTTAATTTTCAATCCCTGATTGATACACCATTCCTGTGCGATTCTAAGAGCGTTTTGCATAAGCTCCGAGATTGTGCCTTCACAGGGTCCCTGGATTGCAATTACAATGTCCGCGTAACCCTGTGTGTAGTATCCATTTTGGTTGAGGTTTGTCAGTAAGCTGTTCACTGTCAGGCTCCACAGGAGTGGGGATAAGACACCACCCTGTGGACATCCCTTTGTGGCTCTCACAGTGACAGACTCTCCAAAAAGAGAAGTTTTTATTCTTCTTCCAATCAGCATCGATTTTATCCACCTACAAAAGGTGTCTTCAACTCCGTGCCGACCTGCAGAATCAACCATGGAATTATGAGATGCATTGTCAAATGCCCTCTCTATGTCAAGAAAAACGCACAAGGTGGTTTGTTTCCTTGCGAATCCCTCCTCAATCCTGTATATTAGGTTGTGGAGGGCTGATTCACAGGATTTCCCCACCTGATAAGCGTGTTGGTTGGCATGAAGCGGATTTCTTGGCAATGCCCCCTCAGTCAAATGAAATCCTATTAGTCGTTCCATTGTTTTCAGTAGAAACGATGACAGACTAATTGGTCTAAAGTCCTTTCCCGTGGAGTGATTAAGCCTCCCCGGTTTTGGCAAAAAGGTCACTCTTACTGGCTTCCATACGGTTGGGATATAACCCGTAGCCAGGCTTGCCCTGAATATATGACCAAGCAGAGTTAAAAGATGCTCTGCTCCTTTTTGTAAGTTATTGACCTATCTATGCGCAATCCCTTCAATTCATACTGATGATGATTACTTTGTAGTCGAAATACGTATTTATAAAATACAATTAATTGTTCAAGGAATTGGGGCAAAAATTTGAAATTTAATTTCAACAAGTAAAAATAACAACTAACTGATTTAATTTCTAAAATAACCAGTATATACTGAATTTATATAACAAAGTTTATTACAAAGGTTGTTTATTTTTATAAAAGGGAAATTTTTTGTCGTTACATTTTTTTCTATCTCTTACGGTTTCAAAGATGGACAGTTTTGCCCATATTGCCCAAACATTCTTATTTTGGATTATTTTTAATCAATGAATCTTCATTTTTTATTTTCACAATGGATTGTTAAGTTATCGATTGTACAACTAAGAAGTATATAAGAAAAAACTATCTTTATCATTTTTCAATATTATAGCAAAATGTCCAGATGTTGGAAAAAACTCAAATAAACAATTGATAGATTTACAATAAACTGTACTAACTCCCTACGCCCTACCCCTACTAGGGGCTACAAACGAGGAACATTAAACATCAACATTGAACTCCTCCTACAAAAATATTTTCAGTACAGACGTTGCAACCAGACTTTGGGAACATAAAATTTAATTTAATTATTTTATGACGCTAGTCATAAAAATTCAATCATTTCTCATCTTGCCTCTATCTATCTCATTTAATTTGTATAGTTTATAAATAAACTAAAAAAAAGTTTATTTTATATATTTATTTTTTTATATATAGTGATTGAATTTCTAGTATATAATTTATTATATACTAGAAATTCAATCACTTATCATCTTCCCAGTAAACAATATGACGTCTTTAAAAGTTCTTTAAGAGCTCTTCTTAAAGATTTGGACGTCTTAAATTTTTCGTCAAATGGGGTCTTCAGGACTTCATGAGGATGCCCAATGCGCCACCTCAAGAACTACTGAAGACTTCATTATTAAGTCTTTTTGAACTTTTTTTTCTGACTTCGAAAAAATAGACCTTAAGAGTTCTTGTTTCTGACCTCTTCAAGAGCTTCTTTTGAAGAGATCTTAAGAGTTATTGATTCTGACCTCTTCAAGAGCTTTTTTTTAAGAGATTTTAAGAGTTCTTTATTCTGACCTATTCAAGAGCTCCTTTTTAAGAGATCTTAAGAGTTCTTGATTCTGACCTATTCAAGAGCTCATATTTAAGAGATCTTAAGAGTTCTTGATTCCTAAAAATAGAGGCTAAAAAAATATAAACAATTTTATATTAAAATTACTAAATATTTATTCATTTAATTTATATTTACATTTAAATTTATATTAATAATAATTACAATCATTTGGTTTGCTATGTCCATGATATATTCCAACAGCAAAAGGTATAGCGCCTTTTGGGTAAATTTCGACTAGTATTGGATAGAGTTGACTCTTCAAACTCTTTGAAATTGGCAAAGTGTCAATTGCACGTTGATTTGAATAGTTTCTTTAAACTGGCCCAAATCGATCGCTTTCAGTTGGTCAATCAATCCTTTTTTTAGACCATAATGAAAATATTCTCCTGGTCTTAATTTTTTGATATTCTTGGGAATAGGTTCGAAGATGGGATGATCATCACCTTGGCAGACATTTTGGTTTCAAATCTTAATATAAAAATAGAAAATCATGATACTTACAGATAAAACCAATTAAAAATAATCCACGTTAAAAATACGCACTTAAACTGGTTTTAAATACTTGATAACACTAAATAAATAAATTATAATAATAACTTTACAAGTTCTCCAAATAAAAGCTGAATAAGAATGTTAAATTCTAGGTTATACAGAAATAAAAACTATAACAAAAATGCGCGTGCGCTAAATTGAGTAAAAATATATAAACTTGGGAATAAGACTTCTTAAAGGGCTCCTATTTCTGACTTTTTACAAAGACAGAAAAAATGTGTACTTAAAGGGCTCCTATTTCTGACTTCTTGCGAAGTCAGAAAGAATAGACTCTTAAAGGGCACCTATTTCTGACTTCTTGCGAAGTCAGAAAAAATAGACTCTTAAAGGGCTACTATTTCTGACTGTTTCCGAAGACAGAAAAAAAGTCTACTTAAAGAGCTCATATTTCTGACTTTTTGCGAAGTCAGTAAAAATAAACGCTTAAAGGGCTCCTATTTCCGACTTTTTACAAAGACAGAAAAAAAGACTACTTAAAGGGCTCCTTTTCTGACTTCTTGAGAAACCATAAAAAAAGATGTCTTAAAGACCTCTCAATTGAGAATTCTGAAAAAAGAGGCCATTATGACGTCATAATTGTACTTCCTAATGAAGTCTTCAAAAAGATTTCTTTTTGAAGTCTTTCTGACTTGTATGTTTGCTGAGTTGTCTCTATCTATCTTATTTAATTTGTATCTAATTTATTTATCTTAGTTTATGCATCTACACTCAACTATATATATATAAAGTAATAAATCTATCTAATAAAACATACAAAAATATTAGGCAAACATGGCATTTTAAATAATATGCTGCAATTTCGCTACAGGCGACGAATTTGTACAGGAACATTAAACTCCTCCTACAAAAAATCAAATAAATTTGATTTTTACTGCAATCGTTCAAGGACATGTTTTTTGTTGCTGCAACAGCTATACACACACAGCAACATCCTAGGTTGCTGCACAATGTTCCCTGTCTGTATCCGCTACACTGCCTACAATTATAGTCATATAACTATAACATGTCATATACTCAGTATATTATAAATATACTGCCATATATTATATAACATGTATTATATATCAATAAATCAGAGGTGGGCGCAGACGACTCGCCAGAGTCGAACGGGCTCTCCATAAGCTGGGTGAGAGTAAGTAATAAAGGTATGTTTTGAAGTAAGACGGAACGATGTTTCAATGCAGGTTGTCCTACCGATTATTGCCCAATAATTTATTCAATCAATTTAGAATTAGTTTTATAAAATATTTATTGTTTAAAAAATATCTTTTACAACATGGAAAGATACACCAAAAACCATAATAATAATACTAACAATAATAATAATAACAATAATGATGATAGCAATAACAATAATAACAACAACTATATGTATTCCCACTTTATGTAAAATTTAACCATTTAAAAATTAGCCACAAAATAATTAAATTAAATTTTATGTTCCCAAAGTCTGGTTGCAACGTCTGTACTGAAAATATTTTTATAGGAGGAGTTCAATGTTGCTGTTTAATGTTCCTCGTTTGTAGGCCCTAGTATGGGTAGGGCGTAGGCAGTTAGTACAGTTTATTTTAAATATATCAATTGTTTATTTGAGTTTTTTCCAACATCTGGACATTTTGCTATAATATTGAAAAATGATAAAGATAGTTTTTTCTTATAAACTTCTTAGTTGTACAATCGATAACTTAACAATCCATTGTGAAAATAAAAAATGAAGATTCATTGATTAAAAATAATCCAAATTAAGAATGTTTGGGCAATATGGGCAAAACTGTCCATCTTTGAAACCGTAAGAGATAGAAAAAAATGTAACGGCAAAAAATTTTCCTTTTATAAAAATAAACAACTTTTGTAATAAACTGTTATATAAATTCAGTATATACTGGTTATTTTAGAAATTAAATCAGTTGTTATTTTTACTTGTTGAAATTAAATTTCAAATTTTTGCCCCAATTCCTAGAACAATTAATTGTATTTTATAAATACGTATTTCGACTACAAAGTAATCATCATCAGTATGAATTGAAGGGATTGCGCATAGATAGGTCTCACATTACGATTTTCAAGGGGTAGCGATGAAAAAAATTAGGTTTTTTGAATTAACGTGTTAATTTGCAGTTATTCTGCTTTGAATGCAAAAAACCTTATCTCTGTAGCATGTAAAGTTGTAAATGGCCCAAAATCATTTCAATTCACTTAAATCGAATGCAAGAAGCATGCAAAAATATTCGTTCAAGTATAGATACGCTTTTTTCTCTTGTGGCCATTTAGTCAGTATATATATATACATATATATATATATATATATATATATATATATATATATATATATATATATATATATATATATAAATATATATATATATATATATGTATATATATATAAATTGATTTATTTTCAAAAAATTTAACAATTGAAAACGGGTTTTTTGTGGTTTATTAGACATCTGAGGTCTCGGACGTGTTATGTTTTGTAAATGTAACGAGTACCCTGCGAAGAATAGGCAAATGGAAACACCTCCAATCTCTAATAAACCACAAAAAAATCATTTTAAATAATGAACATGTTATCTTTTAAAAATAAACGTTTCAATTTATTTGATTATTTGTCGGTTATCTGAAACCGATTATATGTCACAAGAATTGTTGAACTGACTAAATGGCCACATGACAAAAAAGCATGTCTATACTTGAACGAATATTTTTGCATGCTTCTTGCATACGATTTAAGTGAGTTGAAATGATAAGATCTATCGCAGAGGTGGGCGCAGTCGGGTCGCCGGAGTCGAACGACTCGCCATAAGCTGGGTGAGAGTAAATAAAAATGGTATGTTTTGAAGTAAGACATCGTTCCGTCATACTTTCCGTCATACAAAACATACCATTTTTATTTACTCTCACCCAGCTTATGGCGAGTCGTTCGACTCCGGCGACGCGTCTGCGCCCACCTCTGATTTATCGTGTTTCATACTTCATGCTTTGTTGAAATATGTGTTTCAAGTAAACAATTTTAAATTTATATAGAAAATCGAAAAATATTTTCTGTTAAAATTAAATCATCCGTGAATTGTGAATTCATAACACAAGGTAAGTTAAATTTGTTATTAATAATATTCTCCAAAAAATTGTGTGAAAATCATTTTTACGACTTTAACTGTGAATTTCTTTTAGTTGATGAAATTAATATTATTTAATGTGAATGTTTTTTCATAATATTTTATGAAAATTAAATCTTTTATGAATATAAATTAATATTTAGTATATAAATAATACGAAAATTTAGTAAATATTTTGTATAAAGCATATAAATTATTTTAAAAAATGCTAAAGCATTCTATATATTTAGATTTACAAAAAAAACTTGCTGAGTTAATTCCGAAGGGTGGATGAATGCGATTTCCACCGGCAACATATGAGATATATCTGAAGCACGACCCAAGGAAAAATTTCTTGAAGATAACACTATCGATATTTTAACGATTATCATCAATAAATAAGGTAATTTAAATTAAATTGTATTTAAAAAAAATTATAATTGTTGGTTTAATTATGAAATAAAACTATAATTTTAGCTAAATGTAATATTATTTATTATTAATAGTCAGGTTACGAATAGCCAACATTAAATAATTTTTTTTTTTAATTCGCAAACATTTGTTCAAGACACTTTCGATTTTGTTTGTGACTCATTAGTTATTGAATAATTTAATTCTTAATATTTGTTTGTTTGTGTATACTTTCGTGTCCACATAACGTTGTTTGTCCAAATTCTTTTCGAATACGTATGACAAACTGTAGAAGACTATAGCGTATACTCCGACAAATTTCATTGTCATTGAATTTATTAATTAAATTAAATACTTATATGAAAAAATTAACTCGTCAACCAGGAATCGAACCTCGGGCCTCTGGATAACTAGTCCAGTGTGCTGCCTGTACACCAAAGACGATTGTGATGTGACAGCCAACTTTTTCATATTATTCTAATTTTTGTTTTATTTATTAGATAGTATTTACTTCTTTCTGAAGTGATTTGTTTATTAATATTTGTTTGTTTGTGTATACTTTCGTGTCCACATAACGTTGTTTGTCCAAATTCTTTTCGAATACGTATAATTTTTTCATATAAGTATTTAATTTAATTAATAAATTCAAAGACAATGAAATTTGTCGGAGTATACGCTATAGTCTTCTACAGTTTGTCATACGTATTCGAAAAGAATTTGGACAAACAACGTTATGTGGACACGAAAGTATACACAAACAAACAAATATTAATAAACAAATCACTTCAGAAAGAAGTAAATACTATCTAATAAATAAAACAAAAATTAGAATAATATGAAAAAGTTGGCTGTCACATCACAATCGTCTTTGGTGTACAGGCAGCACACTGGACTAGTTATCCAGAGGCCCGAGGTTCGATTCCTGGTTGACGAGTTAATTTTTTCATATAAGTATTTAATTTAATTAATAAATTCAATGACAATGAAATTTGTCGGAGTATACGCTATAGTCTTCTACAGTTTGTCATACGTATTCGAAAAGAATTTGGACAAACAACGTTATGTGGACACGAAAGTATACACAAACAAACAAATATTAATAAACAAATCACTTCAGAAAGAAGTAAATACTATCTAATAAATAAAACAAAAATTAGAATAATATGAAAAAGTTGGCTGTCACATCACAATCGTCTTTGGTGTACAGGCAGCACACTGGACTAGTTATCCAGAGGCCCGAGGTTCGATTCCTGGTTGACGAGTTAATTTTTTCATATAAGTATTTAATTTAATTAATAAATTCAATGACAATGAAATTTGTCGGAGTATACGCTATAGTCTTCTACAGTTTGTCATACGTATTCGAAAAGAATTTGGACAAACAACGTTATGTGGACACGAAAGTATACACAAACAAACAAATATTAATAAACAAATCACTTCAGAAAGAAGTAAATACTATCTAATAAATATAACAAAAATTAGAATAATATGAAAAAGTTGGCTGTCACATCACAATCGTCTTTGGTGTACAGGCAGCACACTGGACTAGTTATCCAGAGGCCCGAGGTTCGATTCCTGGTTGACGAGTTAATTTTTTCATATAAGTATTTAATTTAATTAATTAATTTAATTCTTATTTAAGAGATTAACCATTTTTTTATAATAGTAGGCATACAAAAAAAGGTTTATTTCATAAAACCAAACATCTTTTGTTTCAAACTT
The DNA here is from genome assembly GCA_963920215.1 of Nineta flava. NCBI lineage: Eukaryota > Metazoa > Arthropoda > Insecta > Neuroptera > Chrysopidae > Nineta > Nineta flava. The sequence goes on from OY986042.1 coordinate 67,087,643, forward strand.
TTTTATTCGAATCAATTTATTGTAAAAGTGGTTTCCTAAATTTGGTTAAAATCTCCCTTTTTATTGATGAATTCAAAAATCAATAATCTTGAAATAAACGTTGAAAATGAATTTTCTCGTCAATTAAATACTTCCTGTTCAAAAAGAATTCGACATGATTGTTTCAAACAATCTCAAAATTGTCAAAATCAAATGTTTGTAGTTTCTATCAGCTGATTAAAGTGATTTACAAAAAACATTTGACGGCTGACTCTTTAAATAAAATTAAATCGATTTTGGAAAAAATGTAAATATTATTTGTAATTTTAATTTATTTTTAAATTTAGGAAAGTCAAAAGAAAGAAGAAATTGCTGTTGTTGAGGTAAATATCATCTGAGTCGTCAGTGGTGAGGAGGGGAGCGACAGCGAGTAGTAAATTAATAAATGTCTTTAAATTAATATATATATATAAAGAATTTAAGAATGTATAAGACAATTTGTTGTAATCTTTAATGGGTTTTTTTCTTTAAAAAAATGATATATATTATTATAGTAAATAGTTGATCAATTAACAAGTTCGGCGTAAGCATGGTTAGAATAAAAATTGTATTTTATTCAAAACTGTCCCATCACTAATTACCAGTATTACGCTAACGAACGTACATCTCTCTACTCGAGGTTCACTGATGTCATGGTTACAAAATATTGCGTATCGCTCCGCCAATTAATAGTTGGATTTTATTATTTATATTTTTTTAAATGTATTAATTTTAATAAGTATAGTTAATAAGTAAATATTTAATTGGTTGAATGACCTTCTGATCGAAGGGGTAATGATTACGTAGTATGGTGTTCTAGTTATTGTGATACAAATCATTGCATTGTTCTCACATTAATGTTGGTTGGTATGGTGCACTAAAATTAGTTAATTAAACATAATTTACATAATAATAATAATCATAATAAAAGATTAAAATCATAAAAGTAAATTAAACAAGTTCGTCAATGAGGAAGAGATGTCTACTATTAAAATCGTTTTATTAAATTAATTAATCTTGTAAATATTTTTTTAACTCTTAAATACTTTTGATTGTCCTACACTTTCCATATGAATACTCACTCTGCTCGCAAAGTGTCACAGAAAATAACATTGCATGAATTGTAAAAAAGTTTTTGGGGGATGTTTTTCCGATTTTCCGGGGGGGTTGCAATGAAAAACCTTAAGTTTTCCGATTTTTCTCGTTGGTTTCAAGCAATTTCGGGTCGAATGCAAAAAACCTCATCTTTGTATCATGTCTAGACGTGCCTTAGAGTTTGTATAGATCAGTCATAGTTTTTATCAGATTTTTTCCACAGGGACGGAATGTGAATAACATACTACCATACTTTTTTAGTATGTTGTTTGGACCCATTAGGGCTAAGTATACCCAAGTTTGCTATATTGTTATATCTCCTTATCCAAGCATTTTTCATCGAAAGCTCTACACATTTTTTAAGAACATTATTTTTGTGACAAATTAAGCCCCAACGGAGCTCTGTAGGTCAATTGGACTGGTCCTCACATCCTTAGACATCACAATGGACCTTATGGTCGAAGTGTAGCCCGTCCAGGGCAGCCTCTACAATCTATCTACAATTTAGTTTTGATAAAAATCACTCTCAAAAATTGTACGATTAACATTGCATGTACACTTCCGTTCAAAAAAATTGAACAGACCTCAAATTTTAATTATCTTACATTTCATAAAACCCCTCAATTTTGTAAACTCTCTGTATAATGTATAATTTTATTTATTTATAAACAAAGATAAGTAGTATAATTTTTAAGTGTTTAAAAAAGAAATGGAAGTATAAACTGAATTTATATTTTTTATTTGTATATACGGTGTCAGTGACAGAGTGAGAATTTAAAAAATATATGTAATGCTAATACATGTGAAGTGTTATATCTTACTCTTACGTTTAAAAATTTAATAAAATGTTGTATCTGTACAAGAATAATCAAAATTGTGAGAGACTGATTCGATGCAGGTTGGTTCAATTTTATTGAACGGGAGTGTATATATAAAGTAGTAATTTCATCACACTTTTACTTTTTTTTTTTAAAAACGCGTCAAGCGATTTGTCTAAAAAAAACTAGGACAATGTAAAATGATGTTATATTTGTATTTAGAAGAAAAAATTCGTTACGCAGCAGCTGCGTCAAGTTACCGAATTTCCTTAGAATACATAAATCACTCACTAGCGGTCATAATTTTAGTGTGATCAAAATGAAATATAATATCTGATATGACTTAAGTATTTGCAAAAATTAAATTTATTAATAGCCAAAATAGAACGGTATAACGATTATAGTTTATAGTTAATAAACTATATATATTATGGAAACGACAATCAAAATTTTTTACAATAAAACATATTTCATGTATTCGTGTCAAACAAACACAAAATATTAAATATCTCTCTTAATATTAGAATAATCGAAAAATGAATAAGGTGTAAAGTTGTAGAAAATCAAGTCTGCTGCAATTCATTACTTGATCATTTTTCTCAAACTCTAATGTGAACAGAGATTATATTTCAAATTTTGCCCTTATTCCTAGAACATTTGTCTGTTCATTGATCTGTTCTAGGAAAAGGGGCAAAATTTGAAATATAATTTCAAAAAAAACCTAGAATTCTCTTTGATTAATTTAATAATCTTTACATTTGTCTGTTCATTGATCTGTTCTAGGAATAGGGAAAAAAATTTGAAATATAATTTCAAAAAAAACCTAGAGTTCTCTTTGATTATTTTAATAATCTTTATTGTGAACAGAGATATTTAGAATTTTAACTTCCAATCTTTAATTGTAAATATTTCTGTAAATGTTAGTGTAACAGAAAAATGATAAGAAACAAAATTACAGTAAAACTTAGTACCTACAACTTAACTCCTGATAAGTTTTTCGATTTTTCAAATATTAAGGCAGGTAGTCAAATTTTGTGTTCCTCCTACCTCTAAATCCCCCTTTTCCCTCGTCCGATTTTACCCATTAACGAACTTGAACTTTAGAATACCAAAAGCGCCTCAAATACCAAATTTCATTCCAATCGGAATAAAACTGTGACCGCTAGAGAGTCCACAGACATTTTAAAAAAAGTACATATATATAGAAGTACATATATTAATTTGTAAAGAAGCCTCGAATATCGCCACAGTTTGATTGGATCAGTCTATTTTCAAAATGACCGGGAGGAAACATATATTTAATACTAAGTATTAAATATATGATTAAAATATGGTTTAAATAAGTTGCCCTTCTACTTTTAAATAAGTTCCCGCGCGTATAATAGTCAAAACAAATTAATTTAGCTCTATATGTTGATATATACAGTGTAGTTACTTAAGTTGGCTCCATATGGAAAACTTTTTTATTATAAGGTTTACGAAAAAGTTATACTTTATAAAAATCTCTGATTTCGAAAATTTTAACATTCAGCTATTCACTTTTGACATCGAATGTATAAATTAAATTTTGCAAATCCTACTTATAAAACACGTTATCTGTATCCCAATTAACCAGTCATCGTACTTCAAATGTTTATTTGCTGATTTGAAACATTTAATGAATGATATATAACAAAATAGTTAATACAATTAATAACATTTATTTTTCATACATTACATTACAAACACAATTATTTTTGTTGCCGTTAGTACTAACAGTTATCTTCAGTTCGTTTTTACCTCAACATATCCACCTTCGCGTTCCATACATGTAATTTTTCTTTTACAAAATTCTTTAAATACACTCCTACATATCTCGGGAGTGATTTCTTGAACCGTTTCCCTTATCATCTGTTCTAAATGGTCTTTTAAACATTTAGAACAAAAATATACAAAATTCAATTTAAAATTGAAGTGGTCAAAACATTCCTATCGAACTTTTTCAATTTGTGCACATCCTGTACATTCGATGTCAAAAGTGAATAGCTGAATGTTGATATTTTCGAAAGCAGAGATTTTTAAAAAGAATAACTTTTTTTCGTAAACATTATAATAAAAAAGTTTTCCATATGGAGCCAACTTAAGTAGACACATTGTATGTATATATATATATATACAAATTTCAGCGATAGTTATTTTTAACATCTAATAGGTAGGATCGATGGACATTTGAAGAAATTTTTACGAAATTCCAACATTGATGCAAAAACAATAGCTGTATTTCCTTTGGAGGAAATTCGCTAATATATTGACCGTTTAATTATAACAGATTAAAAAAAATATTGGCATTTTTATATAATCCAAGCTAACAAGTATACGAGGTATAATTGGCTGCAAAATTTGATGTTAGTTTTTAAAATTTTATAGATGTTACTTTTATATATAGTACCTTATTCTTTCAATTTTCAAATAAAAGTTGTTACTATATTTCTAATGAATAACTTTTATCCGAAGCATTTTTTCGAAAACCGCAACAATAAGGCACAAATCAATTATAAAATTTAAATAAAAAAATAACATCAACTTTTGCAGTCAATTCATTCAAGCAAAAAAAAGTCTATTCATATTAATGGGTGTTCATAGTTGAAACTTTTTAACACGATTACTACAAGACAACTACCATTTCTAAGATAATTTTTAAGGATTAAGTGAGTAAAATTATAAAAATGAACTATTTTTATGATAAATTTTTTATTTTTTTAAAAGAAAATTCAAAATTAATTTTGTTTTCAGTGGGTCGTACATTAACTTTATATTGTAATTCAGTATTTGGTATTAATTCTTTAGCTTTAGGCATCAAATATACACCTTGCCTGGTATGCATATCCCAAATAATTCTTTGATTTATTTGAATTTCAGACGTAGGCCCTGTAGATATAATATTTTGCGTACTCCCATTTAAATCCCAATCAACCCAAAGAGCCACTCCATTACATTTACCCATTCCAATTAAATTAATTTTACCCGTTATATTCTCACATGATAAATCGCCATTAAAATTTAATTCAAAAATTTGAAAAGGTTTACTTAAAGCTTTACATGGATATTCCCACAATGGTTGGGGTTCAACTGGATAATCACTTAATTTACTGGCTAAATCAATCATCTTATCAAATTTATCCATTATAAATCCTTCACATTCACCTAATGGTGCTCGAATTTTATGTAAATCTAAAAATTCAACAGCAACTGCTTTTATAGTACCTTTTGTGGGAACAAACGTAACCGTATTTGGTAAATGCTGACGAATTTGTTTTAACAACAAATAAAATTGTAAATTATCCCATGGCAGTAGAGATGTTAAAAAATTTGGTTCACTAAATACTATTTGTATTTTATTGATTTGTTCTATTTTTAAATCGTTCAATTTTTTTACAATTGTTAATCGATCTGAGACATTATTAAATTCAGCATATTTACGTAACAAATTTTGACTGATTGTATCATTTTCAATACAATATAAATGTTTTGCTCCTAATTTTAACATTGCTAAAGATATAAACGAACCATCATTAACACTTAAACAAATCGATTTTGAATCGACGCATTGTTCTAAAACATTAATTATTTTTTTATTACGTTTACCATCATTCATTTGACCAATTCGTGTACGTGAATATGCAATATGCATTAAACAATTACACAGTGGTCGATCATGATCGGTGTCAATTGTTTGAAGTCCTTTTTTAAAATTAAACCATAATGAATATTCATCATGACAACTAATTAATGAAACATCTTCATTTTTTTGAACAAAATGTCCATTTTGTGGTAAATAATATATTGATTGCATCCAATGATCTCGCCATGGTATCAAATCCTGTATATATTTTATTCCTGGTGAGTTTTGAATTAGTTTATTTAAATCAGGATGTACCCAATAAGGAGCACAGCTTAATATAATTTTTGATTCTGTATCCATGATTAAATCCCACCATACAAAAATTGCATTAGCAACACCATCTCGTTCAGCTTTTAATATTTTTGTACTAGATCTTGTAAATTGTAATTCTTTAGACCAGTTAAAATTGAATACTGGTGTTGCAGAAATTATTGTGTTAAAAGAATTTGGTGGTAATTGACTTAATTGTATATCATGAACATTGACAGAACCTGGACATTTTATTAAATCATTTGGTGTATTTAATAATATTTCTCCATCCGGATTTGCTACTGATTTTAATACATTCCAATTTTCTATGAGCGGACTCTCTACAACTTGTGCAAAAATTGTTGCAGAACTTGGAACAACAATACAATCTTCAGTTAATAATTCATTTTGTGCATGTCGAAATGTACTTAATGCACCTTCCCCAATTAATTCTGTATCAAACACTTCTGTAACTAAAATATTTGCTCGATGTTTTAAATCTCCATCTTCGCCAACTGTTAACTCGGTTGATCGTTTCGGGATCACTTTGATGTCAAACTCATAATGATTATCTTTTATGACTTTTAATGCACACTGTGACATTGGACGAAAAGCTTCACATGCAATTACAGAATCCGCTCCTGATTTGACAGCCATCATTGATAGGAGTCCCGTGCCGGTTCCAATATCAAGAACATGTGCCTTTTTACCTACAGTTTTCATCTTGGATATTGCATCTTGAATAGCTTGAAAATATTTTTGATTTCTCTCTGTATCATGTAGCATATCTGCAAAAGCAGATCGTGCAATTTCTTGAAAATAATCATAATGTTCATCTTTTAAAACCCATTCTTTAAACCCTGATGTAGGACTGATTTCTCGAGTGAAAATACTCATATTTCTTGTTAATTTACGAAATAAATGATTCAATTTAAAATAATTAAACACATAAACTTAAAGTTATTAACACTTAAAATAAAATATACATGTAAATTGTTTCTTCAAATCATTTGTCGTATGAAATGAAATACAAATAAAAGCATGTGCTTAATTTAATCAACCAAAGAATACATATATACATAGAAGCATATATGTATATTATTCATAGACAGTGTTGCCAGACCCGATTTCTTAAAAAGCGGTAGATGCACCAAAATAAAGCGGTAGATTAAGAAAAAAAGCGGTAAATTCAAAAAGTTGTATTTTGTATATAGAATATATATTATTTTACCATTTACATGCATAAAAAAGTCTGTTTGGTACAGTATAAAACTGTTAACATGTACTGGTCTGTTACTGTAACGTACGATACGCTCATGAGAAAATCAGTAATTACAGACCCATATTCCATTCTAAAATTTAGACACACATTCATGGCAAAATCAGTAATTACAGAACCATATTCCATTATTTCAAATAATGGAATATGGTCTGTAATTACTGATTTTGTATTTGTACAACTGGGAATTTTGAATTAATAATCATTATGAAAAATTGAAAAAATAACACAAATTCAAAAATTTTTTTATTTACTCACAAAATTTCTAAAAAACAGGAGATTAAGAACAAAAACGGTAGAGCGGTAGAAATACTAAAAAAGCGGTAGATCTGCCGTTAAACGGGAGATCTGGCAACACTTCTATGTAACATAGAAGCTCATAACATGACTTTTTCCGTCCCAACAATATGGTTAGTTAGTACCGGCTAACCAGAGGGCAATAGTATGTACTTAATCTAGTAGCAACACGACTCTGTTGCAGTCGCTGGCAAGTTGTCAGCTGAATCATATCGAAGTTGGGGCGCAGCTAATGGTTTCTTTTTTTTTTAAATATAGTTTATTATTTAAAAAAAAAGATTATATATACAATTTTTCAGGATTAACAATAAATAATCTTTTTTATGATTTAAGTTATTTATTTTAATTATTACCTAAAAGTAAATAAATTATTGCAGTTTTATATATAACTTTAGACATATTGTTGTGTAACTCGGCAACACATTTTTAATTTTTATTAAACTTATTATTGAACTTATTTAAATCTTACGAAATTGTAAGCATTTGACATTCAAAACAAATGTATTTATTAAAATGATATTTTTGCAATATCAACAAAAAAAGCCTTTTAAACATTTTTAGACCCAGTATATGTAAATATACAAGGTATATTAAGTTTAGTCCCAACTTTGTAACGCTTGAAAATATTAATCTTTGACAAAAATACTTCACAAAGGTCTAAGGATAAAACTGCTTAATTCGGCCATTTCTGAATGTCCGTCTGTCCGTGAAGCCGATAACTCAAAAACGAAAAGAGATAACGAGCTGAAAATTTTGTGTGTGTTCTAGAGCAAAAAAGTAAGGTCAAGTTCGTTAATGAACAAAATTGAGCCACGTTTGGGTAAAATGGGCAAAACTGCCTATCTTTGAAACCGCAAGAGGTATAACAAAAAATTTTCTTTTTTAACCTTTAAAACCATAATTTTTTTTTTGAATTGTGGGAGAATTCAAAAAGTGTTAACAATTCAAAAATTTGCTATACAACTCAGTATATCTGGATATTCAAACAATTAACTCAGATGGTTGTTACATTACTTGTTTAAAAACAATTGTGAATCAACTCATATTTAGATTATAAATTTAAAATCGATTTTGTAAAATGTTGGTGTCTTATAAAATTGAAAGAAGTTTTACTGTAGTTAGTTCAAATTATGTATGTACTTTTTATTTTAATGATGTTTTACTGCAGTAAGAATCTTACAATGGTCGTGTTCGGCCGAAGTAATCTTAGTAAGATGTTCTGAGCATCTGAGTCAGCCAGTTTCGGCCAGGACACACTTTCTTTTTCTTCTTAATCAGTGTTGCCAGATATCTCGTTTAACAGTAGATCTACTGCTTTGTTAGTATATCTACCTTTTTTTTTGAATAAATAAAAAAATTTTTGAATTTGTGTCATTTTTTTCAATTTTTTATAATAATAATAAATTTAAAACTCCCCAGTCGTGCAAATACAAAATCAGTCATTACAGAACATATTCCATTATTTGAAATAATAGAATATGGTTCTGTAATTACTTTAAGGTATTATTTTATAATGGGATTTTAAACAATAAGTAATGCAATATATGACAAATAAAAAGAATTAATATTATTTAATATTTGAAGAAAAAAAATTTCTAAAATATATTAAATACTAATGTCATATAATTTTAATTATTCTGAATAAAAGTATTTACTTCAAACTATTTAAATTGGAATTTTCACTTTTTGAATCTACCGCTTTTTTTCTTAATCTTCCGCTTTTTAAGAAATCGGCTGGGTCATATAGAAGTTCCTCCATTAAAATACTCCTTATAAAATTATCCATTTTATTAAATTTTTATCTCACTTATTACAATAATAAAAATTGTCAACACATGAGAAATGTTCTGAATTTGATACATAAACAAATAGGTTATGATCAGTGTCGCGAGTCCGATTTCTTGAAAAACGGTAGATCTACCAAAATACAGCGGTAGATTCAAAAAGTGAAAATTCCAATTTAAATAGTTTGAATCGTCTTCTACAGTTTGCCTTACATAACCGAAAGGAATTTGGACAAACATCGTATTGTTGACGCTTAAGTATACAAAAATAAATATATATAAAATAACAACTTCGACAGAAGTAATACTGTCTAAATAAAAAATAAGAATGATATGAAAAAGTTGTGTAGAGGAAGCATACTGGACTAGATATCCAGAGGCCTGAGGTTCGATTCCTGGTTGACGAGTTAATTTTTTCATATCAGTATTTAAATTACATTAGTATTTGTTAACAAAAGTTAATTTTTCTAGCCTGTTAATTAGTAAATTAATAAATGTCTTTAAAATAATATATATATATATGAAGAATTTAAGAATGTATAAGACAATTTGTTGTAATCTTTAATGGGTTTTTTCTTTAAAAAAATGATATATATTATTATAGTAAATAGTTGATCAATTAACAAGTTCGGCGTAAGCATGGTTAGAATAAAAATTGTATTTTATTCAAAACTGTCCCATCACTAATTACCATTATTACGCTAACGAACGTACATCTCTCTACTTGAGGTTCACTGATGTCATGGTTACAAAATATTTCGTATCGCTCCGCCAATTAATAATTGGATCTTATTATTTATATTTTTTTAAATATATTAATTTTAATAAGTATAATTAATAAGTAAATATTTAATTGGTTGACTGATCTTCTGATCGAAGGGGTAATGATTACGTAGTATGGTGTTCTATGATTGTAGAAGTAGTTATTGTGATACAAATCATTGCATTGTTCTCACATTAATGTTGGTTGGTATGGTGCACTAAAATTAGATAATTAAACATAATTTATATAATAATAATAATAATCATAATAAAAGATTAAAATCATAAAAGTAAATTAAACAAGTTCGTCAATGAGGGAGAGATGTCCACTAATAAAATCGTTTTATTAAATTAATTAATCTTGTAACTATTTTTTTAACTCTTAAATACTTTTAATTGTCCTACACTTTCCATATGAATACTCGCTCTGCTCGCAAGGGGGGTACCCCACTTGACCACCATGGCGGCCTTCGGCCTTGGCTCCGCGTCACAGAAAATAACGTTGTATGATTTGTAAAAAAGTTTTTGGGGGTGTTTTTCCGATTTTCCGGGGGGTTGCAATGAAAAACCTTAAGTTTTCCGATTTTTCTCGTTGGTTTCAAGCAATTTCGCGTCGAATGCAAAAAACCTCATCTTTCTATGATGTCTAGACGTGCCTTAAAGTTTGTATAGATCAGTCAGTCAGTCAGCTTCACTTCTAGCTTTATAGTATAATGGACTCATAAGAACTGTCATAATAAAATCGTATATAAATAATTTACAAAGTAAATAGCTCGGTAAACTATTTACTAAAAAAATTAATGAGGGGTTAATTGATTAAGTGTAAGAAAAAATTTAGTTGAAATTTATTTCGTAAGTTTTCCCTTAGTATGTTTTTAAAATTTTATATAACGCGGCAAGTTATTTTTTCTGATGATTTCAAATATTTTAAAACTTGAAACCCCGCAAACTCGGCCCTTTCCTACATAATCCAATAGAATTTGAACCAGTACAACCAATTATTGCAATGGATGATTTTCGATTAATTAAAAATATATCGGATCAAGAAATGAACGTAATGATTGATAATTTAAATACAGACCAAAAACGTATATTTGATAAAATTCATGAAATGTTGGACAAAAATTCGAACACTCTTAGGCTTTTCGTAAGTGGTACAGGGGGTACGGGTGAAAGTTACCTGATAAATACAATTAAACAATGGGTGTAGAAAAATTTCAAAAAGACTGTGACTGTCACTCCGCCCACTGGGATTGCAGAGTTTAATGTTAACGGGCTAACTGTCCATAGGTTATTACAACTACCAGTTGAACATGGATTTACACCTAAATATAAACCTCCTTCAGCTGATTTATCGAACATGATGCTTATAATCATAGATGAAGTGTCAATGATTTCCAACATAACTCTTTTGTATATTAATTTACGTTTAATAGAAATATTTGATACCTCTGACAATGAAAATGGCTGGTTTGGAGGAAAACATATTTTGGTATTTGGAGATTTGTTACAACCACCACCTGTCAGTTTAGGACTTGTTAATGGTTCAATTGGTAATGTGGAGCAAATCTTTCGAGATATTGACGCCATAAACAAAATTAAAAAAATTCGCATAAAATTTACACATGGTTTGCTACACGATTTGGAACCAGTTAAAAATAAATTTGAAGTTTTCTATCACGCGTTTGTGTATTGTGAGCAATTTCCAATTGGTCTTGCTTACGCTATCACTATTCACAAATGTCAAGGGTTAAGTTTGGATAGTGCACTTTTGGATATAGGTTCTTGTATATTTTCCTGTGGACAAGCATATGTTGCGCTATCTAGAGTTAAAAATCTTGCCGGAGTTCATCTTATTAATTTTGATCCAAGCCAAGTACTATCACAAAAAAATGCAATAGTAGAATATCCCATCAAAAACATGTAGGAAAGGGCCGAGTTTGCGGGGTTTCAAGTTTTAAAATATTTTAAATCATCAGAAAAAATAACTTGCCGCGTTATATAAAACTTTAAAAACATACTAACGGAAAACTTACGAAATAAATTTCAACCAAATTTTTTCTTACCTTTAAGCAATTTACCTCTCATTAATTTTTTTAGTAAATAGTTTACCGAACTATTTACTTTGTAAATAGCTCGGCTCTTTAATGGGATATCATCACTTTTTAAAGAGCAACTATTATATGAAGTCTAGAGCTATTTTCTTTGTAAATAGCTCGGTCCTTTCTTCCATATCATCACTTTTTAAGAAGAAACTATTATATGAAGTATAGAGCTATTTACAATGTAAATAGCTCGGTCCTTACTCTCATATCATCACTTTTTAAGAAGCAAGGTCATAAACCGTTATCAAAAACCTTATAGACCAAATGGCAACCCAATATCTATGTCAGAATGGGAAGCTTACTTCCTAGAATTTTACAGTATAGCAAACGATAATGCTAATTTGACGTCGTTAACAACCAATAAATCACTAGATGATATCTCAATAGCGACAATGAGACTGCTGATGAACTGGCAAGGAAAGAGTCGTCAGACCCTTTCATAGGACCTGAGCCGTCCTGTGGAATAGATGAGGCCTACCTCAACACAGCCCTCTGGAAGGCAGAGGAAGCAGAAAGAAACAAGCTTTGGGAAGATTCCCCAGGGCTGCGGCAGGCCAAGATCCTTCTTGGGTAGTATAACCGAAAGAGATTCGAAACCTGCATTAAGCTCACAAAAAATGAGCTACGAATCCTAACGGGCTTTCTCACCGGGCATTGCCGGCTGAATGGGCACCTCCGAAAGATGGGAATCATCAATGACGGCTCATGCAGGTTCTGTGAGCTGGAGGAAGAAACTCCAACTCATCTCCTACTTGAATGTGAAGCCGTGGCACGAAGACGGGCTGCTTGTTTCGACCAGTACCTACTCCAGGAGAATGACTTAACATCCCTGCACCCCACCCAGATCCTCAAATTCCTCCGAGAATTGAGACTGGTTGAGGAGCTCTGAGGCAAGCCTTAACAGAGCAGTAGTAGGGGGTCACAATAGATCATATTGGTCGCAGTAATTAATAACCTCCAAGTAATAATAATAATAATCTCAATAGCGACATCACAATGACAGAACTAAAAAATGTGCTTACAAAATGTAAGAACAGAAAAGCGGCCAGTCCTGACGGAATCTCAGCGGAATTTTTTTTAAATTTACCTGAAAAAAGGTGTAAATAGATTTTAGAAACTTTTAATACTGCCATGTCTGAAGGTGTAACCCCAACAAACTGGCCCGAATCTCGGATATGTTTATTATTTAAAAAAGGAGACCATCAAAATCCTAATAATTACAGAGAAATTTCTCTATGGAATAACATTGCAAAAATTTTCACTTCAATTATTTGTAATCGTATACAAGAATGGGCTGATACATACAATATCTTAAACGAATACCAATTCGGGTTCAGAAAAGGACGCGGATATCGTTTCTAATGTACGCAGACGATCTAACCCTATTTGGTGATAGTTACGGAAACCTGCAAAAAGCCCTTACCGCTTTAAATTTATATTGTAAACAGAATTGTTTGAAGATAAATACAAATAAAATCATTGTTTTTAGAAAAAGTGGCCGACTCAGTCAAATGCCACCATTCAAAATTGAGGATCGAACGATGGAGATAGTAAATGAATACAATTACTTGGGTATAATATTATCCTCCTCGTGTCTTTTCAACAAAGCTGTTAAAAAAATTATCCGAAAATCCAGCATAGCAATTCATAGCATTAGGATATGATGGCCAAATCCAAGCTCCAAAGCTGGGATGCTAGAATAAAAATTTTCGATAGTATAGTTGCTTCAACTTTTCTATATGGTGCCGAGACCTGGTCTCTAAGATATATGGAGACCTAGAGATAGTGCAAGGCTGTTTCTTTAAAACGGTGTATAACTGGCAAACAAATACGCCAAACTATATAATCAGATGCGAGACCGGGAGAACTCATTTGACCGTGCGAGCTTTGGATCTAGCTCTGAGTTGGCTGGTCAGTATAATAATAAAAAAAATTTTAACAAAATGGAAACCCGACTTAAAAAATAAAATATTCTTAAACCAAAAAAGCACTAAAAGTAAAAAAATAATTGCGTATTCTTGTGTCAATTTTAGTTCACCTAAGCAAAAATTTTGAAATATATATGTACAATTATTGTTATTTTTTGAGTCGGTGTCAGCATAGAGAAATTGAAAAAATATTGTCGTTTTTATTTCGAAAAAATATTCTATTTATTTAAATTTTAATGTTTCACATAAAATTTATCCTTCTCATAAAATTTGGACAAAGCCTCCAAAAATAACAATAATTGTTAGTTTCTTATCTTTCCATTATGAATGAGTATACAAAACAAAAAAATTTCCGTAGAAATCGGTGATCACATATAAAATGAGGATTTTCCCCGATTTCCAGGGGATCCCCTCATCAAAATGCGATTTGGTGACAATGGGAAATCAAACCCTATAAAACAAAAATTCAAAATCGGTTCATAAATGACGGAGTTCTGAGGTGACACACATTAAAAAACAATACAGACGAATTGAAAACCATCCTCCTTTTTGAAGTCGGGTTAAAATGAATAATAAATGTCAAAAATATGTTACAATAGATTAAGAGAACTAGATTCTTCCGGTAACACAATTGGAAAATACAACTGCAGTTTAGCCAACTTAAAGCAATTTTGAACGCAATGGATAGGTCACACTTCCTGGACGAGCAAAACAGCGAAATAATAAAACAAAAACAAGAAACAATTGTGAAAGACTACAAAATCTTATGGCACACTAAAGATAAACAAAGAATTTTGGAATCCAGGTTTAGCCCCCTATATCAAAATATGATTACTAACGAGTCAGTCGAACCATATCTGAATTATAATGTTAATTTCGTAAAGATCAGATTAATCAGCCAATTAAGGACGACAGGTGTTTTAATAATAAAAGTCACCGCCAATAACATGACACACAAATGGCTTCAAAACCAAATATGTGACATTTGTAACAGACAGGAGCCAGAAACCATTATTCATTTCCTCATAACTTGTCCGATCTATGATTCTTTTAGAAAATACTATTTAGAAAAATTCTTAGACTCAAACTCAAATTTAGAAATCCAAATAATTAATCTGCTGACAAACCTTACAATTAACAAACTGAATGACATTTACTATTATGTTTGCAACGAATAAAAATGAATATCAAAAAATTAATCAATCAAGAAGTTTCATTCCGTACGAATAATCTATTACGAAAACTATTGTTATGTTACCTTTTCAAGTTTCAAAAATTAAATTAAATATGTAAAAAAATAAAAATAAATATACAAAAACTATACCTAGTCGTAAGGTTACTATTAATAATTTAGTTTAAGTTTGAATATTTTAATTAGTTTAATTTAATATTTTAGTTAAGAGCTACTTGCTGTGACCTACGCATTCCGAAAATTCCACAATTTTGTCAACGGGCATAATAATGTAACGGTCTATACTGTTCATTTGCCACTGACTACAATTATTAAATAAAAAGCTCAACAAGTGTTATCCACCTCATTCTTACTAGTGTTATGCACCTCAAACCAAAGGTAATATGTGATTCGAAAGTACTAAATAAAGAGTCGCAAAGATTGTATTATAATCGAACCAGCAAAAAAGAGGAAATTTGAATGTTGGAATTCAAATTCGAACCAAATGAAAAAATATTAGTTCAAAATATATTTTTAAAAATTTGGGAAAAGGGAGAGATAATTAAGAAATTAGACTTTAGATCCTATTCAGTCAAAGTGAATGAGAGGATTTATAGAAGAAATTCGTCATTCATAAAAGAGTGGATTGAATATCCATCAAATTTAGATTATGGAAGCCTTCTGAACGATGACCAAATAAATCAAAGCGATGGAATGTAAATAACGTTCCCCCTGAAGATATCATCGGCACAGAGCAGGTTGCAAACAGAACATCTACGCAGCAGAACAAAATCAGGACGCGTGGTGAAAAAACCGAAAAAGTTTGACATTTAACTATATAGTTCAGAAATTTAAATGTCAAACTTAAAGAGAGGGAAGTTTGGATAGACTAGTTTGTGTGTTACTCTTTTTTATATATACTCTCTATCAGGACAATGTTTATTTTTGATTACATTTTTAAAAGTTGGGTACTCTGTCAGAATGACGTTTTAATTTTTGATGTAAAATAAATTGATTCTTTAGAATAATGGCTACGATTTACGTGTCCGAAATTAACCAAATAATTTACAAATAAATAATTTAAAATAAATATTGTTTTATTAATTAGTTTTAAAGAACCCAACAAAACATCTACTACTACTTAATGAAAATTATTAAGAATAATTTTTGGACCTCACACATGTTTTCTAAAAAGTAAAAGCTAAATACAACAAAAAATATCAAAGAAAAAATTTCAGATGAGAATATTTTTCTCCTCAAGCGAGGAGTTTTTTTTTATTAAAATTGCAAAAAAAAAAAATAATAAGATCTTGATTGATTGATTTTTTTTAATCTTTAAAAGTTTTTTTTTTTAAATCAAATAATAGGAATTTAAAAATTGATTCTGAATTTTTTTTCCTTTCAAAGGTTTTTTTTGTCAAAAGTTGAAAAGGAATGATTATAAAATTAGACTTACAAATCAAAGAATAATTAATCAAATAATTATTGAATATTGATTTTTAATAAAAATTATTATTTTTGAACAAAATATATATAATTTATTTACACAAATTAAAATAATTTTTATACAAAACAAGTATAATTTGACTCAAAACATGTTTTGAAAGCACGGATACAAGTTTGTAAATTAGTATTTTTAACCCGACTTCAAAAAGGAGGATGATTCTCAATTCGTCTGTATTTTTTTTTTTTTAATGTGTGTCACCTCAGAACTCCGTCATTTATGAACCGATTTTGAATTTTTTTTTTGTTTTAAAGGGTTTGGCTTCCCATTGGTCCTATTGGCACCAAATCGCATTCTAATGAGGGGATTCCCGGGAAATCGAGGAAAATCCTCATTTTATATGTGATAACCGATTTCTGCGAATTTTTTTTTTTTTTTTTGAAAGGGTATACTCATTCATAATGGGAAAATAAGAAAATTTTTTTAAAATCCGACTTCAAAAAACCTTTTTACAAAAAAAAACAGACTCTGTAAAAAATTTTTACAAAAAAATAAAATGCAGGTAAAAAAATCTGAAAATCTGTCTTTAACCTTCAAAAAGGAGCGCTGTCGAACCTACAACAGATTCCGATACTCGACACAAAAAAAAAATATTAGTAAAAGTTTTACGAAATATCGTCAATTGGACAACACGTACTTAAAAAAAATTTAAAAAAAACTCTATTTTCTCCAAACTTGAGTGATTTGAACACAAAAAAAAAGAATTTGAATTTTAATAATTTATTTTTATTATAATGAAGTCTCTTATCTCGTCTTTATACAAAAATGTACAACTGTTTTTACTGGAACCATCGCTTTTTAAAAACTTTAATTATTTTAATCCATTAATGGTAACCTTAAACTGACAACGTCAAAACTAAATTTATTTAATCGAACAAATATCAATTTTTAACTGATCTGAAATCGCTATATTCCTCCCTTTAATAGTGGCCTGGAGAATTCTAGAACAGTGCCTATTTGTACCTAACAGAAAATATTGAAAACAAATATTTGAAAAACATATTTATTTTTAAATGCTTCTAGGATATTCAGTCATGGTCGTATTTCCAGGGGGTCAGCAATTGATAAATTTTAATAAAAGTTATGATTAACTCAGACTCGAACCAATACAAGACAATATAAAACCAGTGATTAGTTAAGAGATTGCTCATGCCTATACTAAAATGTGAGGCAAGTTTAGGGCACTGAAAAGAGCGACACCTTAGCGGCAAAAGTCGGCGGCTCAATGCCAGTGCGAGAAGGAAGCTCTTATAGGGATTCGAGCGTTAGAGTAACAGAGATGCTCTTATGCGTTTTTTCCTATATGCTGCCATCGGTTCTCCTTCCAAATAAATATATAAGAATTGACTTTATTACTGTACGGCAACATACTGGAATATTATGTGAGTGACAAGGATGCTCTTATGTCGTTTTTTGCTTTACGATGTCAGCTGTAACGCACGTGGCCTTCTCATATAACTGTGTCCTTGTTTGTCACTTGCGATATATAGGGATTATTATGTGAGAGTGACAGAGACACTCTTATTAGGAATTTTAGTTTTTTTTTTTAAATTAAAAAAAAAAATGTTATTAGCATTATAAATATTATTTTTCAAGCAATTTTTTTTTTTAAATTTAATTAATGTTTTTTATAACAATTAATTTTTTTTATAATAGATTATTGTTTTTTACATAAAAATATTCTTGGATTATAAATAAAAAGTATATTTTAAAATTTTAAACATATTTTGTTTTTGTTTTGATATTTTGTTTTGATTTGGAATTCTAGCTATTGTATTATGTATGCTAGTAGCAACAATTCTTATAGTCCGGTAAAAATAGACATGTCAAATAACAAAAATTCCAGCAGAGCTGACTTTTGGTAGAGACCTTGGGTACACCAGTAAAAATAAAGTGCCAAAAGTCCCCATAGATTCCATGTGTGATAAAAAAGTTATTCAAGGTCAAAGGTAAAAATTTTCGGTATTTTGGATTTTTCTCGGAAACGGCAAGTTTTATAAAAAATATAGCCCAAACAAAAATTGTAGATCATAACAACAATTGTTATCAACAAAAATGGTCCTTATACTTTTTTTCCTAAGAATCACCATTCCTAAGATATCGTCATTCTAAAAGTTGAAGGAGTTACATTACATGATATGCACACATTTCCACACTACCTGTGAGGTAGTGTACTTTTTAGCGCGTTTTTTTTAACGAGGTTTCCCCGGTAGGCCTATTCCACGATCTGTTATGACGGAGTTTTATGGGAAAATACTGTATTTACTGCATGATGATTATTGATTTTGATATTGATATAGGTCAGCGTTTCCCAAATTTTTTTGACCGCGGCCCGGTACGAGGTTTTAAAATTTTTCGCGACCCACCTTATGAAAAAAAACCCATTTATTTACTAAATAAATTTTATTTTTTAATGAAAATAAAGTTATTTGTTGTTTATATCATACACAAAAATTGCAATATAATTATATAAAAAAATATAAGAAATTAAAAAATTAACATTTCTTTTAAAACTTTAGTAAATGAAGTAAACTTTGTTTCCACATATTTTGTCCTTAGTGCGAAGGATGATGTAGTTTGTCATCACAAAACAATTTCAAATTAGGAAATAATGATGTTAATTTTATTCTCAAATTAGGTTCGACATCCAATCGGTTCGATAATTATTTTTTAAGTACACCAAGTCTGAGAACGCAGCTTCACACGTACAAGTGGTTGCAAAAGGCATTAAAAATTATATCGCTTTTTCGCCGCTTACGCTTGGATACTCCTGAGTGTACCGTACGTACCGGAGAAGGCAATATTTTAAATGACGAATTCGCAGCAAACATGCGCAAGCATGTGGATAACAGGTAATGTGCGTGCGCGGGAAGAGGAAGACCTATCAACGTCAGCAGCACAACGCGCAGGCGCGGACGATGAAGCTATATGAAAGAGTGCAAATACCAACTTTGCCACTATTCCTAGTGTCTAAATGATGTAAAAAATAATATATAAAAAAAAATTTTTTCGCGACCCGGCTAAATTTTTCTACGACCCCGTGCCAGGTCGCGACCCACATTTTGGGAAACGCTGATATAGGTGATTGATTTAAAACTGTAGTTCTGATTTCTGTTAATATTTTAATCTGATTCATACTCTTCAAATTCGACTTCAACAGTCATGTCTTCTTCGATTTCTTCTTCGTCTTCCTCTACCAAAGTCTCTACCAAAATTCATCTCTGTCGGAGGTTTTGTTATTTGATCACTATTTTTATGTCTATTTTGACCGGACTATTATTTTTATTTGTAATATAAAATTAAATATTTGTAAAACGCTCTTTTTTTATTTTCATTTTTAGTATAAAATTAAATATTTATAAATTTTGTAAAACATTTAATTTTCTATTGGTTACAGATGTGAACTTTTGCCGTATTTTTATTCTCCTTTATTTATTATTTTGGGCGGTTTTGGCATATATTTTTAGAGGTCAAATTATGTGACCTAAAATCAAAACGAAAAACAAAAAATATTCTTGATTTCTTACAAAAAGAAATCCTATTTAAGTATACAGCTTGTATTTTAAAATACACCCAATCTGCAAACAATGTATAGTGCATCTATCACTGTCAATGCACAGTTAACAGTATACCATTATACTCTACTACTCTACACGCAGACGTCCAAAGTAAACCATATCAGAGTTCTCTTTGATTATTTTAAAAATTTTTATCATATCATAGTACACTACATATAGACAGCGATAGGATACATTGCTTGCAGATTGGGTGTATTTTAAAATACAATCAGTATATATTTTTAATTTAAAAAATAATTTAAATTAATTTATAAGGTAAACAAATATGAAAAAAATTTATTTGTCCCACGTAAGAGCAACAAGGATGTTATCTGTGTGCATAGGAATACTAAATGCTAGCACCATTTAGCAAGAAACGCATAAGAGCACCCTTGTCAGTCTCACATAATATTCCTTATATATCGCCATTGACCAACAAGGACACTGTTAAATGAGGAGACCACGTGCGTTATAGCGACAACGTAAAGCAAAATACACCATAAGAGCATCCTTGTCACTCACATAATATTCCCGTATGTTGCCGTACAGTAATAAAGTCAATTCTTATGCGCAAAGACTCATAATATTTGGAAGGAGAACCGATGGCAGCATATAGGAAAAAACGCAGAAGAGCATCTCTGTTACTCTAACGCTCGAATCCCTATAAGAGCTTCGCTTTTTTCAGTGCTCAAAACTTGCCTCACATTTTAGTATAGGCATGAGCAATCTCTTAACTAATCTCTGATAAAACAACACCCCTCTTGTTAGAAGTTAGATGTCTCAACGCACTGAGCCACCGGCTATATATACATCAAGTATGTACCGATTTCAATTTTACAATAAACCATATTTTGACAAAATGGAAACCCGACTTCAAAAATCAAAAAATATTCTATAACAAAAAATGCACTAAAAAGTAATTAAATAATTGCATATTCTTGAGCCAATTTAAAATTGAAATCGGTACATACTTGATGTATATATAGCCGGTGGCTCAGTGCGTTGAGACATCTAACTTCTAACAAGAGGGGTGTTGTTTTATATTGTCTTGTATTGGTTCGAGTCTGAGTTAATCATAACTTTTAATAAAATTTATCAATTGCTGACCCCCTGGAATTACGACCATGACTGAATATCCTAGAAGCATTTAAAAATAAATATGTTTTTCAAACATTGTTTTCAATATTTTCTGTTAGGTACAAATAGGCACTGTTCTAGAATTCTCCAGGCCACTATATAAAGGGAGGAATATAGCGATTTCAGATCAGTTAAGAATTGATATTTGTTCGATTAAATAAATTTAGTTTTGACGTTGTCAATTTAAGTTTACCATTCGTGGATTAAAATAATTAAAGTTTTTAAAAAGCGATTGTTCCAGTAAAAACAGTTGTACATTGTTGTATAAAGACGAGATAAGAGACTTCATTATAATAAAAATAAATTATTAAAATTCAAATTCTTTTTTTTTTTGTTCAAATCACTCAAGTTTGGAGATCATAGAGTTTTTTTTTAATTTTTTTTAAGTATGTGTTGTCCAATTGACGATATTTCGTAAAACTTTTACTAATATTTTTTTTTTTGTGTCGAGTATCGGAATCTGTTGTAGGTCCGACAGCGCTCCTTTTTGAAGGTTGAAGAGAGCCAAGATAACGCGACAAGTGGCGATTGTGACAGGACAGTGACGTATAGCAGAATCCACAATGGCAAGCCACAGCATTCCCCTGCAACGACTTCGTTAGATGTTGGAAGCAGAAGGTCTGGACAATAGTGGCACCAGAGAGACTTTGCAGACGAGATGGGAGGAACACCAAAGTAGCACCCAAGGAACACCGTTAACAGTCATTCCCATATCAGAACGGCAAAGAAGTTTGGTATCTGACCCGGAAGAGCCAATTTCATCAACATTGGAGAGATGTTTCCGGCCATGGTGTCGAACTTCAAGAACCTGGACGAAAGAGTCGACTTCAGGTGTCTGAAGAGAGAATAGCCAACCAGCTTTAATGATCCGAAGTAAGGACGGATGTGCGATTGGGGAATCAACTTGACGAGTCTGAAGAGAGGATCAGCAATCAACTTGAAGAACGAATCGGAAATCGACTTCAGGAATCTGAAGTGAGAGTGGACGACAAACACTAAATATAATGCAACAAGTTCAACAAGAATTGAAAGAAGACTTGTCGGAGCGAATGGAGAACCTAAGAAAAGTGTGCATACGACAAATCGACCAAATCAGCACTAACTTTGAGGCTGTAAAAACCGACATCACGAACATTAAGTTGATGTCGCTGTGACCTGCAAACAAATCGAAGGCATAGAGAGCAACTTAACCACACGGCTAGATGGCATGGAAACGACGATGCATGAACAATATAACAAAGTCGTGGATGGCATTACACTGATCGAACATCGTCAAACACAGCAACTTCGTGACATGCGTATAGATCCTGGAGAGATGAATAAAGCCATTCGCTCCGCCGCATTGGACATGATGACGCTTCTGTCAATTATGCCGGAGTTCAGTGGTTGATTGCCACTACCGGAGTTCAGTGCCCGTAGATTGTTGGATTGAGATGGTCACAAAGAAATTAACAGGACCAGCCAGATATTGGGCATAAATGAACCGTGGGTTGGGCTACACTTACGATCAGTGGAAATGCCGACTGAAAAGCTTCTTCAACAGTATCGGAAGAAAAGCAAAAGCCGAACTGGAGTTGATGACCGTTTTTCAGCCCACAGGATTGAAAACAGAGGCGTTCGTGAACATGAAGGCAGCTATTCAGGAGAGTGCACGCCGATAGAAACATTGATGACGTGGTTCCAATAATACTGAATATATTACGCGACAACGTACGACCGCTGGTGAAGATTTCTAATCCGAAATCATTAGACGATTTGATGAAGAGCCAGCGAGGAATCGTCAAGAACCACCAGCAAGACCACCACCACCACCACGTCCAAACAATCCAGGCACGTGCTTCACATGCCACCAAGTGGGGCACATCAGTCGAAATTGTCCCATAAGGGGACAACAAAATAGACCTGGGCCGTCGGGAAACCAATTCCAGGATCAACGAGGGAGGAAATTGGTTCTGGGGTATACATTAACCTCGACAAAAACGCTCAACATCGGCGTGAACACCAACAATTACCTATTCATTTAATAACAATGGAGACCAAGAGCTCACACCAGAATGGGCCAATTGTGGAAGTTGATGTGCGTGGAAGATCAATATTGGCACTAATTGAAAATGGAAAATGGCACCCTGTCAGAGATAGTACTGGGAGTGGAGCCACATGCAATAATACTTTCAAGATTCTTGGAAAAATGTGTATGAATATAACGATATCGAAAATGAGGTTCAATATTGAAGCGATGGTTGTATCTGGCCTACGGAACCACTTAATACTTGGTTATGAATTTTTAACGAAAAATGGTGTGAGCATTGATAGCCGGAGGGGTATAATTTACTTGGGGTGTGATAAGAGAGTCCGCATTGTATGGAGAAAACCAGATGGAGCAAATAGAGAAATAGCAGCAATTAACGACGCATTGGGCGAGTTACAAATATAACTCCTTGAAAACCAGAACAGTTAAAAGATGTCATTCGGCGACATCCCAGCGTTTTCGGCAAAGTTGGAAGGACAAAACTATTACACACAAAATTCAATAAATTTAATAAATAATGAAGAATTCCCCCATTAAATTGAGACCATACCCGTATAATAATGAAAAACAACGGGTCCTGGAAGATATGATTGAAGAGATGGAAGGCGATGGTATTATAGAACCATCCACATCGCTTTGGGCCGCACCCGTCGTATTACCAAAGAAGAAGGATGGAATATTTCGATTGTGCGTCGATTATAGATAACTGAATGATATTACGAAGAGCAATGCGTTTCCGATTCCAGATATGCAAGAGATGTTGAAAAAAGTAAATGGTGCCAAAATATTTTCTACATTGGATCTTCGGACTGGTTATTGGCAAATCGAAATGGAGCCACAATCGAAAGAGTATACTGCATTTACCACCCTAAGAGGGCTCTATCAATTTCACGTCATGCTGTTTGGTTTGAAGAACGCTCCAGCTACGTTCCAGAGTCTAATGAACGAAGTTATATATGGATACATCGAAGATTTCTGCCAGGTATACCTGGATGACATACTCATATACAGTCGATCAACTATCCACATTTTACCCTCAAAGGGATCCGCAAAATCTATGTGAAGCCGAGACCAAGGTGTCGAAGCAACTCTCCATGGATAAAGAGGCGTATTTTGGGTGATTTTCCGAGACTGCTGACATGTTTCACAACTTATAACAGTTTCTGTTATATATCTGTCAATGTTTGGCCAATACACGTGCAACCTAGCCATCGACTGCATTGCAGTTGTACCTGGATACCCATCGTGCAACATGTTTAGTACCGTTTCTTGGCAACTCTGTGGAATAGAGAGCCGACCTATCCATGACAGGATGTTTTCTTCGTAAGACAACTCTTCTCGTTTTTCAAAATAGGTTGATAAGTCAGCCTCCAGATTAGTTTTAACCGCCCAATTTGTTTGAATATAGCGAATGACTGTTTTCAGGTGTGGGCTTAAGCTGTCCCAGTTTGAAGCTCCTTCTTTTTAACGGTTAACTTACGCATCCGAAGATTTAATAGATGCCTCGTTCGGGAAAACCCAATTTTTCTCAGTCTGTTTGTGGCGTGTCTAAGCTTGAAAACCTTGATAAAGTGTCGGCGGGTGTATAATCTTTCCCTGGAATATAACTTATGTCATAACTTTAACTATTTAATTTTATAGCCCATCAAACTAACCGATTACTAGCTACTTTTGGAGTTTCTATATTTTCCCCCAATATCCTTTCCACTGGTTTGTGATCAATGAGGAGGGTAAAATGTTTACCATACATGTATTGATGAAATTTTGTCACAGCGTAAACTAATCCCAATGCTTTTCAAATTGTTTTTTGTAAACTAGCGTCTATTTATTTCCATTGTTAGTATGGTTGCCTTTCGGTTATATTATACCAACGGAAGCGACTAGCGTTTACTTACTTTGACATTTAAGTAATATGTCTGAACATCAGTGATTTTTCATATCAAGCATTTGATGTCAAAAAATGTTATCACTGTTCAAACATATTACTTAAATGTCAAAGTAAGTAAACACTAGTCGCTTCCGTTGGTATAATATAACCGAAAGGCAACCATACTAACAATGAAAATAAATAGACGCTAGTTTACAAAAAACAATTTGAAAAATATGTTAATAGTAAATAAACAAAATTAATAATACAATGGCATCAAAAATGATAGTGAGAGATCATATGCATAGTACTACCATAACATCTAAGGTAGCTTAGTTGGTAGAGCATTGGTCTAGAATGCCAGAGGTCGTGGGTTCGATCCCCATCCCTAGATGTGTATGATTTTTCATATCAAGCATTTGATGTCAAAAAATGTTATCAATGTTCAGACATATTACTTCAATGTCAAAGTAAGTAAACGCTAGTCGCTTCCGTTGGTATAATATAACCGAAAGGCAACCATACTAACAATGGAAATAAATAGACGCTAGTTTACAAAAAACAATTTGAAAAATATGTTAATAGTTAATAAACAAAATTAATAATACAATGGCATCAAAAATGATAGTGAGAGATCATACGCATAGTACTACCATAACATCTAAGATAGCTCAGTTGGTAGAGCATTGGTCTAGAATGCCAGAGGTCGTGGGTTCGATCCCCATCCCTAGATGTGTATGATTTTTCATATCAAGCATTTGATGTCAAAAAATGTTATCAATGTTCAGACATATTACTTAAATGTCAAAGTAAGTAAACGCTAGTCGCTTCCGTTGGTATAATGTAACCGAAAGGCAACCATACTAACAATGAAAATAAATAAACGCTAGTTTACAAAAAACAATTTAAAAAATATGTTAATAGTAAATAAACAAAATTAATAATACAATGGCATCAAAAATGATAGTGAGAGATCATATGCATAGTACTACCATAACATCTAAGGTAGCTCAGTTGGTAGAGCATTGGTCTAGAATGCCAGGGGTCGTGGGTTCGATCCCCATCCCTAGATGTGTATGATTTTTCATATCAAGCATTTGATGTCAAAAAATGTAATCCCAATGCTTCTTTATCGATGGTAGAATATCGTTTTTTCATATCAGTGAATGATCTTGATGCAAACGCAATAGCTTGTAAATCTCCTTTGTAAGCTTGTGAGACAATACGGCTCCAGTCCCGGTTTAGTGGCGTCATAATGTGATAACGTATCATTTGATGGTAATGCATTCTTCTTTTGGTTGAACAGCTCTGTGTCTTCTTGTGTCCAGTTCCAGGATATGTTTTTCTTTAAGTGCTGGTGAAGCGGTTCGCACTTTACATGGAGGTTTTCTATAAAACGCCCATAATATGTAATGGTCCTCAAAAATGACCGTAATTGTGTGGTGTTTGTTGTAATTTGCATGTTTCTCAAAGCCTCAATTCGTTCTTCCATTGGATGAATTTCGAACTCATCAATTCTATACCCCAAGTTATGACAATATGTTTTCGTTTGGTAATATTGTCATATTAGCTAGTGACTTTTTGTTCTAATATTTAGTGAATAATTAATGACGATGATATTCTTATTGCATTTAATTTTGATATGATTTGATTATCTTATGTTTGCCCACTGGATATTTTAAAAATATATTAATTTGTGACTTCATGTTGCTTTGCCTATAAAAGGCCGGAGTAAATGACAAAATGGCCTCTTTGGTTGTTAACTATTCAAACTGATGTTGGAATTACTGAGCACAAAAAACTTATATTGTTGCGACACAAAAACGCATGATTTGAAAAATCAAAAAAAATGGCTTTGGCTGCTTAGTCGATGGAATTTTTATATTAAAAATATTGAGATGGGTATTTCATTTTACATTTTATGGTTATTGTATTTTACAAATGGCTTTATCCATAATATTATATTATATAATTGGTAGGAATTTTCTATGTATTCTATTACAATAATTGTAAACAAAAATGTAAGTATTTTGCGTTAATGTTTTGTCATCACACATGTGAGTAAATTTTTCTTTTTTTATCTATAACATCATGGCAATTTTTGTAATTATTTCTCGATATTATGAATTTCTCAAAGTGGTGTAGTTTGAATTTACAAATATTTTCCGCTTGGTTATTTCGTAACTAAAAATATCACACATGCATTTTCTTATTGTGAATATCCAAAAGAAATTTTAACATGCATGTTTTATTAAATATTTTCTTATCGTAACCGCTTATGCTCATTTCAATTAATGAAATGTAAATCAAATATTTGTAACAACGCACTATTTTTAGTATACTTTTTATCGAAGTTTCATGTCCAGTCTAGTTGGAGTAATTTGCAAAATTACAATTCCCTCCCGTGGATCCACCTTGTCGTGGTGGGAGGGCCTAGTACCTAGCCAGCAGGAGGTGAAGCTAACGAGCCCAAACTTCTCAACGTTGGGATCAGTGTGCGGATATCGCGCGCTGTCGTCATCGTTGGTTTCGATGTGCGGTGTTCGTGCACTGTCGCAACATTATTTGTCAGCCACGGCATCTGGCCGACCCACGTGCATCCTGGCTGGGAGTGGTCGAGGGGAGCTGAGAGTGGGGCCTCAGTTTCTCCGAGATCTGATGTGAGCTTGCGCTCCCGAGGCAGGGTGTGCGGGACTTAGCCACCAGCCACGTCGGTCCTTGGTAGGATAGTGTGCAATGGATGCAGAGATCGGAATCTGCATTGCTTCGGGCGATTTCCAGTCCGTTCGCGTATTCCGGAACTGGTAAAGTGGAGGTCAGGCCCCAGAGTATTGGAGTAGGGCTATTAAAGTCCGAGGGTATACCCGTTCCCGGCTGTTCCAGCCCGCCCCTTTGCACATGGTGGCTGTTTTTTTTATTAGTTTATGGATATCGAAAACACCCACAAACAAACGGATTAGCCACTGTGGCTACATAACTACTCAAACATTAGGTAACAGCTACGCGCATGCCTTAGAACACACTACTCAACGGAGACAAGCAAGCGTCTGAGGCAGATGCAAACGAGTAGTCAGTCGCACAGTCGCAGCTATCCTGAATAAAAATACTTTATCCAATACAATACACGTGTTATATTTAATACCTTGTAACTAACCCACATTATTGGTGATCCCGACGTGAAAAAACTCTGTGTGCATTTAAACCAAGGTGTTAAAAACAAGTGTGTGTAAAAAAAAAACTCAATTAACTGCATCGCATGTGGTGATAAAACAAAAAAATTCGCCTACATAAAGACAATACGATTTTTTTTTATTACAAAAACTTTACATCATAAAAAAAGACAATTTGAAAAGTGTATTTGTTCGCAGTGCAAAAATTTTTTTTACCTCAAACGTGTAAAAACCAAAATTGCGCCAAAAACATATAAAAACAGTTAGGTGAAGCGGGGTGTGGACAGTATCGAACATCAAGCAACGATATGCATATACATACACACCAAAGAACAACCATAGTGGTTCGATCACAAAACTGCACGGAATTTTTCAAACCACAAAGTGCATACAACACAACAAAGACATTGGGTATGTTCCAAAATTTGTTGACAGCGCTGTGAGTGTTATATGCCATGAAGCACGCTGCGAACAGCGTTCCAAAAGTACAATCGCGTTACCACTGCTACTACAGCCGTAAAAATTGGAACGCGGTTCACAGCACTTACAGCACGCCGCCATGTTCATTGCTTTCACTGCTTCACCTTTTCAGCAGTTACAGCAGGAAATTACGTCAAAATTCATGACGTCAATTTTTTTCAAAGTACTGCTGCAGCGTGCTTTCATGAACTCTGGAACGCGCGGTGAAGCGCTGCCAGCGCTCGCAGCAAATTCTGGAACATACCCATTGTGTTATAGGTGTTCGTCACATCTTACATATATCGTATACCATACACACAAGCATCATACATATCTATATAAAATATACACTCACTCCACAGTGACATACAATTACAAAGTGTCGCATAAATACTACTGTGTGTTTCAAAAATATTAAAAAAAAAACATTTTTATTTATTTTTATAATAATTATTTTTTTCATCAATCATTTTTTTTTCTCTTCAACAATGCCAAACGGTGGTATACCTGTACAACCTGAACAACAAAGCACAATTGTTGATCGCGTCAGCATTCGTGTTCCAGCATTTTGAGCTGCGGATCCGGCTATGTGGTTCGTGCAACTGGAAGCTCAATTTTAATTAAGCAATATAACTCAGGATAACACGAAATATAATTACGTTATAGCAAATCTGGAGCCAAGTTATGCCATGGAAATCAGAGACTTGATTTCGAATCCACCTGATACTGAACGATATGCTAAAGTCAAACAAAATCAAACCGAACGTTTAAGCGCTTCCCAGGAAGAAAAAACAAGACGTTTAATTCAATTTCTACGACATTTTAAAAATTTAGCGGGTGAAGCAGTACCTGTATCTTTAATTCGGTCTTTATGGTTAAGCCGTTAACCTCCAACAATCCGAGCTATTCTAGCAAATCAAACAGATTCGGATTTAGAAACAATAGCCAAAATGACAGACGCAGTACAAGACGCCACATCAATTCCGCAAGTTTCTACAGTCACTAACGAAAGTCATCTAATGGAATTAATTAGTAAAATGACCAAGGAACTCAAACAAGACCCGTAGTAGAAATTCAAACGACGATCACCGCCGTGATGGTAGACCAAAACGAACGCGATCTAAAAGCCGAACCAAAGAACAAGACAGGACCAAACAAGGTGTCTGTTTTTATCATTGGCGTTTCGGTGAATTAGCAAAAAGATTTACCAAACCATGTACATTTTCAAAAAACCCAGAGGGCAGTCATTGAATGCAGCAGATGACCCTTGACCTACCTCGCGCCGCATCACGGATCGCATAAGCAAGATTCAATTTTTGATCGACACAGGTGCGGACCTATGTGTTTTTCCGCGCAACCTAAAAAAAGAAAAACGTACCAAATCAACATACGCACTTTTCGCTGCAAACGGATCAATCATTACAACATACGGGACTAAA
Source organism: Nineta flava (assembly GCA_963920215.1). NCBI lineage: Eukaryota > Metazoa > Arthropoda > Insecta > Neuroptera > Chrysopidae > Nineta > Nineta flava. The sequence goes on from OY986042.1 coordinate 67,117,972, forward strand.
AACATTGCATTAGATTTAAGTTTGAGGCGCGCTTTTACTTGGAATTTTGTAATCGCAGATGTACAAAAGCCTATAATTGGGGTAGATTTTCTTTCGTATTTCGCTTTACTTGTGGATGTCCGAAACAAATGCTTGTTGGATACCATCACTCAGCTCAAAATAAAAGGACAATTATTAGGGCAAGACTACGAAATCATCCGTACTAAAAACGGAGCAGCCACAATCTGCCACAATCTTTTAAACAAATACGTAAACATTACGCGACCATCCGGGAAACCCATAGAGATAAAACACTCTACCCGGCATTATATTGAGACCACTCCAGGTCCACCAGTTGCGAGCAAACCGCGACGCTTAGCACCCGATAAACTAAAAATCGCAAAAAAGGAATTCGATACCTTTCTTTGGGCATCGTACCCCCATCGAAGAGTAGCTGGGTATCACCATTACACATGGTACCCAAAAAAGGGGAAGATTGGCGACCATGCGGTGACTATCGTCGTCTAAATGAACAAACCATACCCGATCGCTACCCCGTGCCGCACATTGAAGATTTTGCTCAAACTTTGCACAACCGAAAGATATTCACAAAATTGGATTTAGTAAGAGCTTATAATCAAATTCCAGTCGAACCCAAGGACATTCCGTAAACAGCTAATACAACGCCTTTCTGGCTATACGAATATGTTTTTATGTCTTATGGTTTGCGCAACGCTGCACAAACTTTTCAATGATTTATGGATGAAATCTTACGCGGATTAAACTTTTGTTACGCCTACATATACGATGTATTAATCGCATCAAAAGACGAAACCGAACATTTGGCACATTTAGAAACAGTGTTCAAAAGATTTCGCGAATACGGTATTGTAATAAATGTAACAAAATGCGTTTTCGGTACAAACAGCGTTGATTTCCTAGGATATAATGTATCAGACCGTGGTACCTCGCCTTTAACATCCAAAATCGAAGCCATAAAAAAGTACACTTTGCCTAAAACAGCAAAACTATTAAGACAATTTTTAGGCAAATTTGTATAGAAGGATCATACCGCGAGCAGCACTCATACAAGCTCCTCTAAATGAGCTTCTTAAAGGAAACATTAAAGGTAATGCACCAGTCCCTTGGATACAGGAGACAGAATTAGCCTTTCAAAAGTGCAAAGAAGAGTTGTCGCGAACAACCTTGTTGGCACATCCGATACCCGGAGCAACGCTAGCCGTCATCTGCGACGCATCCGACCATACAGCAGGTGCGGCACTGCAACAGAAAATCGGAGAATATTGGCAACCGCTAGCCTTTTTCTCTAAAAAATTTTCTCCCACGCAAACAAAATATAGTCCTTATGATAGAGAACTGTTAGCCATCTATTTAGCTATTAAACATTTTCGCCACATGTTAGAGGGGAGGAATTTCGTGATCTACACGGATCACAAACCAATAACTTACGCTTTCCAACAAAAATTAGATGTTCACCTAGGCAGTTCAGGCACTTGAACTTCATAAGCCAATTTTCGACAGACATTCGTCACGTTATCGGGAAAGAAAACGTTGTAGCAGATGCGTTATCCCGCGTCGAAGCACTAGATAAATCAATAGATTATGAAGCCCTAGCACATTCTCAAATTAACGACGAAGAGCTACAGAAGTATCGAACCAAATCGGGACTCGTAATTCGGAAAGTTCAGATGCCCGAAACAGGAATATCTGTATATTGTGACATTTCCACAAATCGCGCTCGCCCGTTCGTTACGCAACCATTCAGAAAAATCGTTTTCAATTCCATACATCAGCTATCGCACCCTGGAATTAGAAATACCGTTTTGCTGATAACACAAAAATTTGTGTGGCCCTCAACAAAGAAAGACTGTAGACTATGGGCTCGCACATGTATAGAATGCCAGAGATCCAAAATCTCGAGGCATGTTTCAACTCCAATTCACACTACCATCTGCAAGATTCGAACATATCCATATGGATTTAGTTGGCCCTTTGCCACCGTCACGTGGATATAAATATATTTTAACATGCGTAGATAGATTTACCCGGTGGCCTGAAGTAATTCCACTGGAAAACATTGAGGCCGTAACAGTCGCTGAAGCATTTCTAGCAAATTGGATCACGTTTTGGTTTGCCGTTACGAATAACAACGAATTGCGGTCGCCAATTTGAATCAGTAATATTCGCTGAATTAAACCCTTGGGAACGACCCATTTGAAAACTACAGCCTATCATCTAGCAGCAAATGGGCTTGTCGAAAGACTTCATCGACAATTAAAAACCGCACTTAAATGTCATACCAACGAACACTGGACAGAAGCATTGCCCTTCGTTCTATTAGGTATACGAACTGCATGGAGGGACGACCTAAAGTTAACCACTGCAGAACTCGTATATGGGGAATCTTTGAGACTACCAGGAGAATTTTTCACTCCACGCAACAATGAAATTAGCACATCCGATTTCGTCAACAACCTAAAAAGTCAAATAAAAGAATTGCTTCCCAAGTGCGGGTCTCAACATGATACACAACGAAAAATTTTCGTTTTTAAAGAACTCGCTACGTCAACTCACGTAATGGTTCGAATCGATTCGTCAAAAGCACCTCTACAGCAGCCGTATGAGGGACCATTTCAAGTAAAAAAAAAAAAACGGAAAATTTTTCATAATTCTCAAAAATAACAAAGAATATACCGTATACATAGACCGAATAAAACCAGCATATATACTACAACCAGAGGACGACTCATCGAAACAAATGGATTTCGACAACGACTCACCAGAACCATTACCTGAAGATATTCCCAAGTTGACACAAACTTCACAAACCACGCGTTACGGACGACACGTAGATTTTCCCGAACATTTGCGAGAAGATATTGTGTAACTTTTCACTGGCTTCATCACTGGCCGGGGGGGTGATGTGGCTACATAACTACCCAAACATTAGGTAACAGCTACGCGCATGCCTTCAAAATTCTCAAATCATCTATATATCTATCTCTATCAAAAAATTTTGTTTTCTGATACTCAAAAGTAACTAAAAATTTGTTGTTGTTGTGAATCATTTCTGTATTGTTTATTTTATGTATTCAAAGAAATGATTCCAAGTTAACTTTTTAAATAAAAATTTTAATTTTAAATCTTTCTTTCTTTTTTTTATATATTTTATTTTCAGCAAAAAAACAAATTTAAACTTTACGTGAGGTAAAATTTCAAAAAAAATCAGATCAATAAAAACCATTAACATTCATCTCAGTTAAACTCTTTTACTTTCAAATCAAAACCCGTAGTGAGTACATCCCAAAAATATTAAATTTTCAGGACGATAAAAAAACGAACGAGCATTGGGTGAAAAGTGACCAAAAAAACAAAACGTTACAACCGTATGAAAAACAATACGTTACACAAGTCGGTGAGTCCTTTTTTAATAGCAAAAAAATTGTACGAGGCTGTAGCACGTCTTAAAGACGTTAAAAAAGTAAACAACGGGTTGTTGGTCGAGACTTTCGGCGACAAATCTATAAACGAAAAGTTTCCATGTCTGAAGATGTTAGGTGATCATGAGGTGGAGGTGTCGTCCCATGGAACATTAAATAGTTCTCAGGGGGTGATAATTTACAGAAACCTCATGATTTGCTCCATCGAAGACATAGTCGAAAATCTGTCGGACCAAGGTGTAATTGAGGCCCGAAAGATTAAGTGGAGGCAGGATGGTGAGGTGAAAGACTCACCTCTCCTCCAACTTACCTTCAGCAAAATTGATTTGCCAGCAATCATCGACGCTGGCATTCACAAGAAAATCCCGGTGCGTCCTTACATTCCAGCACCGATACGATGCTATCGGTGTCAAAGATACGGACAAAGATACGGGCGGGGAGCCATTGCACGAAGGAAGACCGTACAATGAGCCTATAACATGCGTGAACTGTGGGGGTAGTCACTCGGTAAAGTAACTGCCCCAAACACAAACAGGAAATGGCTATCCAGAAAGTAAGAGTTCTGGATAAGCTCACGTATCCTGAGGCGCGCAGGAGAGTGGTGGGCTCCAGCCCTCGCTCCCAGCCTGCCGTCTTCTATGCCCGCGTCACAGCTATTCCCACTCCTTCAGCTGACGCTTCAACTTTGGCAAAAGAGCTCGCTCCGCTGATGATGAAATTCATCAGCGAGTTTCTAAATCAGCAAAAATTATTAAAACTACACAAAAGGGACCTATTCAAGTATCTCCTAAAACTACAATGAGGTGCGAGAGAGAGACCCTGAAAATTAATGCGAGAGTTTTGGAGGTGGCAACCAATAAGCCCACCTTTGAAGAAAAAGGGATGGAGGTGGATCGCGAAAAGATTCCACATCCATCTTCATCACGTGGTGAGCCGGCTCTGCAGGCGGAGCTGAGCTCACGGAAGCCGGAGAGTTCAGGCCTCCGGCTTCAACATCGCCGCGAGGCAGCCCAGCGAACAAGATACGCTCGAGTAGTCTCCCGGATCGTGAAAAAACGGTCGTCGTCTTCTACAAATTGACCTCGGAGACGGATTCAGATTCCGCCCCTTTCTCAGACGACCAGGAGAGATAGAAGAGGCTGGCCGAAGGGGAAACCCAGGAAGTAATCCCACAACTTCCTGGGGCAACCCATCCTAGCCAATAGAAATAGTAAATATATTACAGTGGAATTGCAATGGTATTAAACAACGGTACTGTGAGCTGAACATGCTTCTGGCAGAGCATACACCTATATGTGTATGTATACAAGAAACACATCTTAGACCGGCGGAGACATGCACCCTGAAGGGTTATACCGTCCGCCGGCGGGATGTTCTGTCAGATGTTCGAGCAAGGAGAGGTGACGCAGACAAGGCCTATTTTACCAGGCCCTTCGCCTTGACACCCCCCTACAAGCTATAGCTGTTAGAATATACGGATCACTCGAACTCACAGTATGTACAATCTATCTGCCGGACTTCAATTGGAATATCGAAGATCTGGCACGTTAAACTTGCAACTTCCACAACCATTTCCGATGCTAGGTGATTTTAACGCTCATAGTCAATTGTGGGGCTGTGAGCGTAGAGACGCACGTGGGAGACTCATCGAAAGTTTTTTGGATGAGTCAAACACGTTTCTTTTAAATACCGGTGAGAAAACACGATTAAACGCCAGAACTGGTGAGATGTCAGCAATTGATCTGACACTATGCTTCCTGATCCTTGTGGGAGTGCCCATCTACCCATCAAAATTTCTCATAACTCACCGATGTGTTCACATCCTACTTCGCCGAGATGGCGTCTTCGTCGAGCCAACTGGGACACTTTCATGGAAAGTTTTCAAGTTCCCACGTTGGGGGGAGACGTATAAGAGGATGTGTACAAAATGCCCTCCAAAGTCATTGAAGCAGCTACACACGCTATAAGTAAGTCTTTCGGCATTCCACCTAAGAGAAAAGTTCCCTGGTGGAATAATGTCGTGAGAGTAGCGGTTGCGGAGAAAAAGAGGGCGTTTAACAAACTGAAAAGACCCCACGCAGGAAATTTTGATAGCCTTTAGAAGGAGAAGATCTATAGCAATCAGAACTGTACGAGATCAGAAAAGGCTATCTTGGGAGCAATATGTTTCGGTCATCAATAACTCAACACCACCTTCGGAGGTATGGAGGAGGGTGAAGGAAATTTCGGGGAAATTTTTCTCTCCACCGGCACCTGCCGTCCTTAATTTGGATGGTGGTATCATATCGCAGCGTGCCGAAATCGCTGAGTGTTAAGCGGAGCATTTCGAAAACGTCTGCAGCTCCCAAAATTATGACCCGGATTTCCTGCGGGTCAAGATGCATCACGAACAACAGGATTATCTTGATTTTTTCTCAAATGAATCCTTTCAGTATAACAACGATTTCACAATGCAAGAACTACTGGAGGCGCTAATGGGGTCAACAGATACATCTCCTGGCCCCGATACAATACATTATGCCATGATCCTGAATCTCCCTTATCCTGGTAAGTGTGGATTACTGGATCTATACAACAATATTTTTTGGCAGAGCGTTTACCCTCAGCAATGGCGGGAAGCCATTATTATCCCGCTGCTTAAAGAGGGTAAAGATTCATCGCCGCCATCAAGCTACGGTCCAATATCTTTGACTTGCTGCTTCAGCAAGATATTGGAAAAAATGGTGAACAGGCGTCTCGTCTGATGGCTGGAAACTAATCATCTGATAAGTAAATATCATACAGGTTTCCACCAATACCATTCGACGACGGAGTAACTTGTTCATATGATGTGACTTGGAGGTATGGAATTCTCAGGAAGCTGCATGACTGGGGTCTAATCTCTGCCTCAGCTCATTCAAAGTTTTATGTGTGACCGAAAATTTCGTGTGCGGGTGGGTGGCACTGACTCCGGGATCCATTCCCAGGAGAATGGTGTTCCCCAGAGCTCGGCGCTTAGTGTCACCCTTTTTGCTATATTTTTGCACCCTTTCAGCGCCGATTCGTCAATGTCTGTATGTTGATGACCTTGCAATTTTCTATGGAGATCCATCAATGGATACAATTGAAACGAGACTCCAGCAGGGCATCAATGAAGTGGTGCATACTGCAGAAAGTTTTGGTTTTCGGTTCTCCACAATAAAACTGAAGTGTTTCATTTCTGCAGAAAACGCAAGGCACATCCTGATCCGATTCTTTACTTAAAGGGATCCCGTCTTGGATGTGTCGACTCTATTAGGTTTCTGGGACTTGCCATTGACAAGAAATTAACGTGGCGTCCACACCTTCAATCCCTGGCAGCGAGTTGTCACAAGGCAATGAATGTGCCTAAGGGATTGTCAGGTACATCGTGGGTTGCGGACCGGGAGATGCTACTGTACTATTCTCCTCCGCCCGGATGTCAGCGCTAAAAATCCTAGATCCTATTCACCACACAGGCATTAAACTGGCCACAGGAGCCTTTCGAAGGAGTCCCTCTATGAGTCTATGTGTAGAGTCGGGATTCCCCCATTGAGGTTGAGGCATGAGCGCCTGCTCCTCAATTATGTCGAGGGGTAATGGTCTAAGCCCAATCATGTCAACTTCCCGGCTCTCTTCAGAAAATCAAGATTTCTGAAGAGACGGTCACAAGACCTTTGGCCGTTCGAACGCAGGAGCTTTTAGAGAGTCTTAATTTCAAATTCGCTCAGGTACTTCCCTACAGTTTTCATGAAGTACCTCCTTGGCTGATCCCAAAGGTAAGGTGCCGCTTAGACCTGGCTGGTCTCCGTAAAGATGAGACCAGTTCCCAGTACTATCGGACCTGCTTTCAACAAATTATTAGCGAATACAATGGCTCTCTGTGCGTGTATACGTATAGATCTAAAACCGTTTCTGGTGTGGGGAGCGCTATTGCCATTGGCAATAGCTCACACACTTGGTCGCTATCCCCACGGGCATCCGTATACACTGCTGAATTATATGCAATTTTGCAAGCCCTGCGATATTGTGAAGAGTTTTCAAACCTTCACAATACATTCCTCATTTGTCCCGACCCGTTAAGCGCGCTGCAAGCATTAATGTGCACGCTTTCAAGGGACCCTCTGGTGCAAAACATCCAAGCGATACTTCACGTGCTCCAGCTCATGTCCATCGTTTTTATATGGACGCCTGGGAACGTGGGTATACATGGGAATCAATAAAATGCCAGCACCTGTAAATCTGAGCCGTAGAGAGAGTGTGGCCCTTACCCGTTTGCGAATAGGCCAGACTCAAATCTCGCATGCGTATCTTTTCTGCGGTGAGGATCAGCCAAGGTGCACTGTTTGCAGGACAGTGCAAACTGTGAAGCATATTGTTGAGGAATGTGTAGTCTTTGAACCTTTACGGCAAAGACTACGGCTTCGAAAGAATGTTGCACGAGCTAATGCTTTAATGCTCGTTTAATGCGAGCTCCGTGAAGAGGATGATTACATTTTTAAATGAATCTCACTTTCTACCGAGACTCTAGGGCAAAAATCTCATATTTTTAAAAAGTCGTCTCTTTTCTGTGTTTTTTATGTACAGCCTCGTACAATTTTATCTTCTTTTTTAAATGTTTTGTCTTTTGATATTATTTATTGATTTTATCTGTGATATTGTGGGCCCTTTACACCCACAATATCACATTTTATTTCACATAGTTTTAAGGTTTATTGTTTTTATTATAATAGTGTGGGCTCTTTACACCCACACTATTACACTTTGTTTATTGTTTTTTTAAAGTTTTTTGTTTTGAAAACGTTTTATTGTTATGTAGTTTTTAAGTTTTAAATTTTTTTTATATTGTTATCCAGTTTTTAAGTATTTTTATTTGTTGCAGTGAAGGCCTTTTACACCTTCACTGCAACGTTGTTATTTTGTTATTGTTGTTTATATTTTTTTGTTATTTTTTGTACATAGTTTATATCTCGTTATTAAATTCCTACCTAGTCAATTCATTTGACTTGGTAGTGTTGTGATATTCTGTGATATTGTTAAGTTTTGGTATTGTTATTTTTTAACCTGCGGGGGCTCATGAGCAAGTTATCGAAATCCCAAAAGGGAGGTGGGTTTTAGTGGGTAGTCTGGCTGGCCAGGAGTCCCACACTTTGTGCGTCAAAGCATTTCCCACCTCCCTGCCGCAAAAAAAAATTACAATTAATTAATTCTCCGCATGGTAGAAAATTCTTTGATGTTCCAATTCTATTTCTGTATTTTATTTTTTGTACAAAGTTACATATTTTTCCCATTTCATAAATGCAAAAATTCGTTACGTAGGAGCTGCTTCAACTTTTTCAAGCGAATTTCCTTAAAATACATAAATTACTCTCTAGCCGTCACAATTTTAGTCTGATCAAAATGAAATGTCGTATATGATTTTAGTATTTGCAAGGCCAATTTTATTAATAAATGACATACGTCAAGGGAAAGGGTGGCATAAAGAAAAAAGAAAACACAAAATGAAAAATGCGTAAGGAATAAATTTGCAGAAAATCATCTTTGCTACAATTCATCACCTTATCATTTTTGCTCAAACTCTAATGTGTACAGAGGTATTGAGGAATTTAATTTTCAATCTTAAACCGCCAATATTTTAGTAATTATTAGGGTAACAGAAAAAATGATAAGAAACAAAATTACAGTAAAATATAGTATCTATTTCTTTACTTCTTATAAATATTTAGATTTTTCGAATAGTAAGGGAGATATGTCAAATTTTGTGTTTCCCCATCCCTTTAAACCCCCCTTTCCCCTTATTCGATTTTACCCACTAACGAACTTGACCATTTGAATACCAAAAGCGTCTCAAATACCATGGCCATAGATATATATATATAAATTTTACAGATGGTGATTTTCGACGTCTACTAGGTAGGATCGATGGACATTTGTTAAAATTTTTGCAAAATTTTGAAGTCGGTACGAGACCAATAGCTCTATTTCGTTTCAGGAAATTCGCTAATACATTAATTTATGAAATCTCCATATGTTTAAAAAAATGTTTTTGTATAACTATCGTGTTATTTTCAGTATTTGTTTCTTATTAAAAAAATTCAAGTATTACAATAAATTTAATTTTTTTATATTTTTAAATATGTGTCCACTGCGTTATTTAATTTTCATTTCCAAAGAGTAAAATTATTCTTTCAATAAAAACGGTACTAAAAAGTGTCGCCATTACTACTGAGTGATTCGACAAATTTATACCAGTCATTTGCCTCATGGTAAAATATTTCACCCAAAATAATATTTACAATTATAAATATAATTAAATATAAATTTATTCTTATTAAATAAATTGATTTTCAGTAATTTACGTGTATAAATATACTATGCACGTGAATTTCTGGTTAATTATCAATTTATCTAGTTCATCTAAATTCTTCACTGTCACAAAGTATGTTACGCTTTTACGCATCCAATCACATTTGATATTTGTGTCTTAGGCCGGTATTCACAGTGCGGTCTTAAATGTAAGATCATCTTAAGCATGATCTTAAGACAGCGTTTAGATTCATAAACGAAATCTTGAGGCTTGCTTAAAAGTTTGATCTTAGCTAAGATTGTATAGTTGTATAAATATTCACAGACATTGCTTAAGACGATCTTAAGAATTGAAAACTTTTTATGTATTCACAGTCAAATAAGACCATCTTATAATTTAAGTTAACCTTATATTTTATTAAAAAAAGAGGTTTTTATTTAAGTCAACGTTTTAGTCGACTTAAGACGATCTTAAATAGTTTTGTTGTAATAATAATAATAATAATAATAATAAATTTATTTGGAAAAAGACTTCAACAAAAGACTGTAAAAAAAGTAGTGAAGATAATGGATTTTTTGGGTTAACATAATATCATTATTTATGATAATATTGATATCGATTTTGTTCGAGATATACAAAATTATTTTGATTTTTATTCAGACATCGAATTTAAAAAAAAGATGTAGATTCGACAAAATCAGTATTAAATTTGGAATATAATTACTACTAATAGAACAGAATCTAGCTAAAGTCCACCACTATTCCACCAGTGTTTCAATTATTAATATGTTTGCGATTCTATTCAACTGGTTGTTTTCAGGTAATTATAAATAATTATTATAACTATCTGCAGTACATATATTTTTTAATAAAAAGAAAATACATATTTTTACAGCGTATTTTGGGTGATACTATGCTATTATCACAACCAACAGTTTCTAGAATTGTTTTCGTGTAAGCGTTTTACTTGTAAGTTTGCTTAATGATTTAAACTCAAGAAATTAGATCAGCAAATCAGAGGCTTTTTGGAATACCTGGTGTTGATGGGCAATTGATTGTACTCATATCCGATTAGTTCATACAAGATTTCAAAATGTCGACAAAAGTTAATAACAAATATTCATCAGAGTCGTATCAAAATCTTGACTTTTTAAATCTAAAAAAACCAAAAGATGATTTAAAACAGGTATTGCTCATATTTTATATAAATTTACGAAAGATTTCCTTTTGTTTGTATGAAATAAAATATTTATATAATATACTTATTAAGTATTTTACGAAAATTTCAAATTTTTGTTTTATATTTATAGAATTTGAAAAACCACAAGAAGACAGATATTGTTGAAATTAATATAAGATATTATTTTCATACATCTTTAAATTATTTATTTTTCTTTCATCTAAAAAGTCATTTCATTATTTTATATGCGTTTCTATAATATTTTATACACTCTTTAATTTAAAAAAAAAATTATATTGATTACATTTTTTAATCTGTTTTAGGTTTTGCCTTACAGCAGGCTTCTTTAAAGGGGTGGAAAACTCGCAAGGAGTTTCTCAAATCAGAGAGATCTATGTCGCAGCGAGTTGGTGAATTACAGCGAACTAATGAGCAAAATATTCAATAAGCAAAAAAATAATCAGCAATCATTATTAAAAGAAACAAAGAATAATATTAGAAAAATTAAAAATATTATGTAATTCGTTATGAAAATTACGATTTTTTATATTTTATATTGTAGTTACATAATAACAAATCAATAAATATTGAATTTTTAGAACTATGAAAAATACTTTTTTTTTAATGAATTACCTATTCCGATATATAGCTGACCATATATGATTAGAGATGATTATATATAATGAGATACAATTAGACCTGGTTAATTTTTGGATCTGATAATATATAAACATATCTGTTCATGTATGATCAGATCTAATTATATATGACTAGGCCTGGCCAATTTTTGAATCTGGTTATATATAAACATATCTGTTCATTTATGATCAGATCTAATTATGTATGACTATACCTGGCCAATTTTTGGATCTGATTATATATAGATGATTATGCATAATCATATATAATTAGACAAAACTTTTTTCATCGTGTACGGTGTTTGGAAACGAAGATTTCCTTGTTTATCAAGAGGACTGACAACTAAACTTCTTTATTCAACCACAATTGTTGTAGCCTGTGCTGTATTACATAATATGTCTTTGATAATCTATCAAGATGAAGAAATGCCTGTACTTCAACCAAATTGGCAACCTGATGGTTTTGCATATCGTGAAGCATTAATTGAACGTATATTTAATGCATAAGGCTATATAAATTTTTTCATATTTAATACACATGTTTTTCTACTTTTTATTAAAAAGATATAATTTTAAGTGATGGAAAATTGTTAATTGAAATGGTTAATTTGTCTCTAATGAATTTATAAATATAATGTATTTAAAAAAAATGAATTGACCTTCTTAAACAGATTTAGTTTGATTTGGAATTGTAAATTAATAAATAAAAAAATTGTATAAACAATTTTTTATCTAAAGACAATTTTTTGAATTCCCTCCTTTTTTGTTTTATGAAGTATGATTGTTTATTTATGACTGACAGGAATATGATTCATTTCTTAGCCAATCGTATCATCGGTTACATGTGAATTATTACGAAAATAGACGAACACAATTTAAGACGATCTTAAGATTCGTCTTACGTAAGCTGATCTTAAACCATATAAGATCATGCTTGAAACCATCGTCTTACGAAAGATGATCTTAAGTTCTATCTATGAAATCATCGTGACTTAAAATAAATAAGACGGTTTTCATGAAGATGATCTTAAGCAATTGCTCAAGACTGGACTGTGAATACGCGCCATAGGTTGTAAGGCCGGTCTTAAATGTAAGATCATCTTAAGCATGATCTTAAAAAAATGGTAAAGTGTTGTGCAGTTATAGGTTGTAAGGCCGGTCTTAAATGTAAGATCGTCTTAAGCATGATCTTAAGACAGCGTTTAGATCCATAAACGCAATCTTGAGGCTTGTTTAAAAGTTTGATCTTAGCTAAGATTGTGTAGTTGGATAAATATACACAGACATTGCTTAAGACGATCTTAAGAATTGAAAACTGTTTATGTATTCACAGTCAAATAAGACCATCTTATAATTGAAGTTGACCTTATTTTTTATTAAAAAAAGAGGTTTTTATTTAAGTCAACATGTTAGTAGACTTAAGACGATCTTAAATAGTTGTAAAAAAAGTAGTGAAGATAATGGATTTTTTGGGTTAACATAATATCATTATTTATGATAATATTGATATCGATTTTGATTCGAGATATACAAAATTATTTTGATTTTTATTCTGACATCGAATTTAAAAAAAGATGTAGATTCGACGAAATCAGTATAAATTTGGAATATTACCACTAATAGAACAGAATCTAGCTAAAGTCAACCGTCGTGGAATATCTATTCCACCAGTGTTTCAATTATTAATATGTTTGCGATTCTATTCAACTGGTTGTTTTCAGGTAATTATAAATAATTATTATAACTATAAATTTATTTTTAATAATAAACTTTCATTACTTTTAAATAATCTCGTTTATCTGCAGTACATATATTTTTTAATAAAAAGAAAAAAATATTTTTACAGCTTATTTTGGGTGATACTATATGACATTATCACAACCAACAGTTTCTAGAATTGTTTTCGTGTAAGCGTTTTACTTGCAAGTTTGCTTAATGATTTAACCTCAAGAAGTTAGATCAGCAAATCAGAGGCTTTTTGGAATACCTGGTGTTGATGGGCAATTGATTGTACTCATATCCGATTAGTTCACACAAGGTTTTAAAATGTCGACAAAAGTTAATAACAAATATTCATCAGAACCGTGTTGTAATGAAAATTATTGAGAATAATTTTTTTGATCCAACACACATTTTAATTATGAAATTAAAAAATATATTAAGTAAAATATTACGGAAAATATTTAACAAAACAATATTTTTCTCCTTGCAAAAAGAATGAGTTTTTTTAGTACAAGTACAAAAAGAAAATAATATAGCTCGATTCATTTCTTTTCTTAAACTAAGTTTTTTTTTTAAGTCGAAAAATGATAATAAGATTAATAGTTGCTTTTGATTTAAATTTTTTCTATTTTAAAAAAAATCAAAAATTGAAAAAAAAAATTATTACATATAATTTAATTTTAATCAAAAGTCATACAAATTGAATGTTTTTAATAAATACCATAAATAGATCACAAATAAATAATTTTGTAAAAACAAGATAGTTTTTGTAAAACAAGTAAACAGAAGTAAGCTAGCTTACAGTAATGAATGTATCATAAAATTTGTGTATAGATTTTGAATTCACACTGGCCGTGTTCATTAAGTCGCTGGTTAAATATCAACCAAGTGGGGTATGACTATGGGTCAAACCTCGGAAAAGTATTATAATTTTTAATTAATTTTATAAATAATCTGAACACTCCGACTATGTCCATGGTTGTTGATATACTAAAATATTCTAGAAGCCTCCATGCGAAAATATATTGTTAAAAAAAATATTTATTCAAAAAAACAATCATATTCTAGAACGACCCATGGCGGGTATATAAACCGGTGACCAGTGTCGATTCAAATGAGTTTAATATCGACTATTGTCTGTTAGTATCAAAGTTGAAATCAAGTATTGTCTGATTAGTTCAAAGTATATAATTGTTGGTCAATCCAGATCAAGTTAAAGTTGGAATTTGTACAAGTAATTTGATCAAGTAATTCAAAATTTGACATTGTGTGAAAAAAATTAAAATAATTGTTGAAAAAGAAATTGGATAATCATTTTTTTTTAAAGCAATAAAATCAGGTTTTTTTTTGTTTCGTAAAAACTTGTGTTTAATTTAATTTTTTTTTCTCTTTTCTTTAACAAAAAACGCGCGTGTCATTTCATTACAAAATATTTAGTAAAATCTTTTACTAATATATTTCTTTCTGTTTTTGTCGAGTATCGGAATCATTGCAGGCTCCTTTGAAGTAAAAAGAGAGCCAGGATACTGCGACAACCGTATCAAAATCTAGACTTTTCAAATCTAAAAAAACCAAAATATGATTTAAAACTGGTATTGCTCATATTTTATATAAATTTACGAAAGATTTCCTTTTGTTTGTACGAAATAAAATAGTATATATAATACTTATTAAGTATTTTACGAAAATTTCAAATTTTTGTTTTATATTTATAGAATTTGAAAGACCACAAAAAGACAGATATTGTTGAAATTAATATAAGATATTATTTTCATACATCTTTAAATTATTTATTTCTCTTTCATCTAAAAAATCATTTCATTATTTTATATGCGTTTCTAATAAGACACTCTTTAATTAAAAAAAAAATTATATTGATAACTTTTTTAATCTGTTTTAGGTTTTGCCTTACAGCAGGCTTCCTTAAAGGGGTGGAAAAGTCGCCAGGAGTTCCTCAAACCAGAGAGATCTATGTCGCAGCGAGTTGGTGAATTAAAGCGAACTAATGAGCAAAATATTCAATAAGCAAAAAAATAATCAGGAATAATTATTAAAAGAAACAAAGAATAATATTAGAAAAATTTAAAATATTATGTAATTCGTTTTGAAAATTACGTTTTTTTATATTTGTTATTGTAGTTATATAATAACAAATCAATAAATATTGAATTTTTAGAACTATGAAAAATTCTTTTTTTTTAATGAATTACCTATTCCGACATATAGCGGACCATATATGATTAGAGATGGTTATATATAATGAGATACAATTAAACCTGGTTAATTTTTGGATTTGATTATATATAGATGATTATGCATAATCATATATAATTAGATAAATCTTTTTTCATCGGGTACGGTGTTTGGAAACGAAGATTTCTTTGTTTATCAAAAGGACTGACAACTAAACTTCTTTATTCAACCACAATTGTTGTAGCCTGTGCTGTATTACATAATATGTCTTTGATAATCTATCAAGATGAAGAAATGCCTGTACTTCAACCAAATTGGCAACCTGATGGTTTTGCATATCGTGAAGCATTAATTGAACGTATATTTAATGCATAAGGCTATATAAATTTTTTCATATTGAATACACATGTTTTTCTACTTTTTATTAAAAAGATATAATTTTAAGTGATGGAAAATTTCTTAAGTAAATAGTCTTTCTACTTCTTTAACATCTGAGGTTTCATATGATTTATGTAATAATTTAAAAATTCCGCCTTTACAAAGCCGATGTTAGCCTGTCCTTATCTACTTTTAGTTTCTTTAAAATTGGAATTATAGTACACCAGCGCCATCCCAATTTTCTTCTATTTAGGGGACCCTTTTTATAACATGGAGATCGTTCTCTTTCCATACTCTAACCTCCATAATTATCTATAATCTATTAATGGTCGTGTTCGGCCGAAGTAATCTTAGTAAGATAGTCAGATTATCTTACTTAGTCGTCGGCCGGGACACTTTATGCTTACTAAAAAACTTTTCTTATGCCGCCATTTTGCTTAGTTTCTACGTCACGGGCAGTGTTGCCAGATATCCCGTTTAACGGTAGATCTACCGCTTTTTTAGTATTTCTACCGTTCTACCGTTTTTTTTTAATTTTTTGAATAAATAAAAAATTTTGAATTTGTGTCATTTTTTTCAATTTTTTATAATAATAATAAATTTAAAACTCCCCAGTCGTACAAATACAAAATCAGTCATTACAGACCATATTCCATTATTTGAAATAATGGAATATGGTTCTGTAATTACTTTAAGGTATTATTTTATAATGGGATTTTAAACAATAAGTAATGCAATATATGACAAATAAAAAGAATTAATATTATTTAATATTTGAAGAAAAAAAATTCTATAATATATTAAATACTAATGTAATATAATTTTAATTATTCTAAATAAAAGTATTTATTTCAAACTATTTAAATTGGAATTTTCACTTTTTGATTCTACCGCTGCATTTTGGTAGATCTACCGTTTTTCAAGAAATCGGACTCGCGACACTGATCATAACCTATTTGTTTATGTATCAATTCAGAACATTTCTCATGTGTTGACAATTTTTATTATTGTAATAAGTGAGATAAAAATTTAATAAGATGGATAATTTTATAAGGAGTATTTTAATGGAGGAACTTCAATATGACCCAGCCGATTTCTTAAAAAGCGGTAGATTCAAAAAGTGAAAATTCCAATTTAAATAGTTTGAAATAAATACTTTTATTCAGAATAATTAAAATTATATTACATTAGTATTTAATATATTATAGAATTTGTTTTCTTCAAATATTAAATAATATTAATTCTTTGTATTTATCATTACTTATTGTTTAAAATCCCATTATAAAATAATACCTTAAAGTAATTACAGAACCATATTCCATTATTTCAAATAATGGAATATGGTCTGTAATGACTGATTTTGTATTTGTACGACTGGGGAGTTTTAAATTTATTATTATTATAAAAAATTGAAAAAAATGACACAAATTCAAAATTTTTTTATTTATTCAAAAAATTAAAAAAAACGGTAGAACGGTAGAAATACTAAAAAAGCGGTAGATCTACCGTTAAACGGGATATCTGGCAACACTGCCCGTGACGTGAAACTAAGAAAAATGGCGGCATAAGAAAAGTTTCTTAGTAAGCATAAAGTGTCCCGGCCGACGACTAAGTTAGAAATCTGACTATCTTATTAAGATTACTTCGGCCGAACACGACCAATGTGTGTATTCGGCCGAACTAAGAAGTAAGAAATCTTAGTAAGATAGTCAGAAGAAATATAATTTTGTTCTGAGCATCTGAGTCAGCGAGTTTCGGCCTGGACACACTTTCTGTTGCATCTTAATCAGTGTTGCCAGATATCTCGTTTAACAGTAGATCTACTGCTTTGTTAGTATATCTACCTTTTTTGAATAAATAAAAAAATTTTTGAATTTGTGTCATTTTTTTAAATTTTTTATAATAATAATAAATATAAAACTCCAAAGTCGTACAAATACAAAATCAGTCATTACAGACCATATTCCATTATTTTAAATAATGGAATATGGTTCTGTAATTACTTTAAGGTATTATTTTATAATGGGATTTTAAACAATAAGTAATGCAATATATGAGAAATAAAAAGAATTAATATTATTTAATATTTGAAGAAAAAAAATTCTATAATATATTAAATACTAATGTAATATAATTTTAATTATTCTGAATAAAAGTATTTATTTCAAACTATTTAAATTGGAATTTTCACTTTTTGAATCTATCGCTGTATTTTGGTGGATCTACCTTTTTTTAAGAAATCGGACTGGCGACACTGATCATAACCTATTTGTTTATGTATCAAATTCAGAACATTTCTCATGTGTTGCCAATTTTTAGCGAATTTCCTGAAAGGAAATAGAGCTATTGGTCCCGTACCGAAGTCAAAATTTCGCAAAAATTTCTTCAAATGTCCATCGATCCTACCTAGTAGATCTATGGACATATATATATATATATATACATATATATATATATATATAAATATATATATATATATATATATATATATATATATATATATATATATATATATATACATATATATGTGTCTGTAATCACTCTAGCGGTCACAGTTTTCATTTTATCGGAATGAAATTTGGTATTTGAGGCGCTTTTGGTATTCAAAAGGTCAAGTTCGTTAATGGAGAATATTGGACGAGGAGAAAGGGGGGTTTAGAGGGAGGGGGAAACACAAAATTTGACATATCTCCCTTAATATTCGAAAAATCGAAAAATTTATAAGAAGCACAGTTTTAGGTATTAAATTTTCTGTAGTTTTGTTTTTTATCATTTTTTCTGTACTAATATTTACAGAAATATTGACGGTTTAAGATTGAAAACTAAATTCCTCACTATCTCTGTACATATTAGAGTTTGAGCAAAAATGATAAGATGATTAATTGTCGCAAACATGATTTTCTACAACTTTATTCCTTACGCATTTTTTCATTGTTCTAATATTAAAAGAGATATTTTGTATTTTCTTCTTTCTATATTCCCCCATTTCCCCTTTATGTATGACATTTATTAATAAAATTGGCCTTGCAAATACTAAAACCATATACGACATTTCATTTTGATCAGACTAAAATTGTGACCGCTAGAAAGTGATTTATGTAGTTTAAGGAAATTCGCTAAGTTGAAGCAGCTCCTGCGTAACGAATTTTTATTATTGTAATAAGTGAGATAACAATTTAATAAAATGGATAATTTTATAAGGAGTATTTTAATGGAGGAACTTCTATATGACTCAGCCGATTTCTTAAAAAGCAGAAGATTAAGAAAAAAAGCGGTAGATTCAAAAAGTGAAAATTCCAATTTAAATAGTTTGAAATAAATACTTCTATTCAGAATAATTAAAATTATATTACATTAGTATTTAATATATTATAGAATTTTTTTTCTTCAAGTATTAAATAATATTAATTCTTTTTATTTGTCATATATTGCATTACTTATTGTTTAAAATCCCATTATAAAATAATACCTTAAAGTAATTACAGAACCATATTCTATTATTTCAAATAATGGAATATGTTCTGTAATGACTGATTTTGTATTTGCACGACTGGGGAGTTTTAAATTTATTATTATTATAAAAAATTGAAAAAAATGACACAAATTCAAAAATTTTTTTATTTATTCAAAAAAAAAGGTAGATATACTAACAAAGCAGTAGATCTACTGTTAAACGAGATATCTGGCAACACTGATTAAGAAGAAAAAGAAAGTGTGTCCTGGCCGAAACTGGCTGACTCAGATGCTCAGAACATCTTACTAAGATTTCTTACTTCTGAGTTCGGCCGAACACACACAATCTAACTATCTAAGATTACTAACTTCTTAGTTCGGCCGACCACGACCAATCTCTGCTATAAGTGTGCGTTTAACTGGTTTAACCTAAAAGTAACGTAGATATAGTGTTTAAAATTATGACTATTTAATATTTTTTGGTGAATAGCTAAGATTAAAATTTTTACTGTTGTAGAATGTCGTTCACATACGTACTGTTATCGAGGAATAACGTGATATTCAAGTATACGTTAAACACACTATTTTCTTTACATAAATCAACGACAGTCTGCTCTCAACAATACACAAATTTCTCAAACTTAATTACTTCACGAAAATGTTTAAAATATACAACATTAGATAAGATCAACTTAGAGAACCAAAACGAAGATAGTGAAAATATTTTTCTAAATCAAATTCATAAACAATTTCCTAAACCTAAAAATACTTTGCATAATTATTTTCAAATATTAAGTAATGAATTAAAATCAACTGAATATATACTTTCAAAACCAACATTTAAATTAACATCAGCAAATAAAAAGACGAAAAGTTATTGGAATTGTATATATAAAATACCATGGCCTGAAGAGATAAAAATTGAATCGATTGGTTCAACAAAACAAGATGCTTCAAAAAAAGCATCACTTAAAGCTTTAAGTTTGTTAAAACGAAATGGTAAGTTATCTGCAGATGGTTTTCCCATACTTTATAATAAAACACAAATATATGAAGAAAATGCAATTAATCTTCAATTAAGTGATTCAACTGTGAGTAAATTATATGATATTATTGATATTTATGAAAAATATTTGCATACAAACGTAGAAGAATCGAAACTTTTAAACATAAAAATCAATTTTACTGAAGCTGTTCATCAAGAAATCGAAAAGAAGTATCATCAAAGAAAAGCTGAAGTTGCTACGAATTTACCGATTGAAAATTATCGGTTAGTATATTTTTTATTTGAAGATAATGTTATAGAAATATATATCAAGCAGTTAACGCACGGTATATTAATTATGTATATACTATATACAATACATAATAAAATAACATTTAAAAAATTCCTTACACGGGAGCTGCATCAACTTAGCGAATTTTCTCTGCACAAATAGATCACTTCTTTTTGATAAATGAAATTTCGTATCTGATATGCTTTGGTATTTGAAAGGCCCAGTTTGTTAATATTTTGAATCGGTCAAAGGGAGAGCTCAAAAGAAGAAAAAAACACAAAATAATTATTAAAAATTTTTTCAATGTAATCCAATTTCTTCATTTTTCAATGAAGAAATTACGAAATTCATTTATTAATTATATTCTCCAAACAAAAAATTTCTAATAATGAAAAATATCTATTTTTTTATTTTCTTAATAGTTTTTGGATCTATACTATTTTGATACAGTATTTCAGTATTCTAAACTGATTAACGTATTTCCAGAAAATTCAATTAAATACATTATAAAACTATTGAAAATACCAACTAACTACTAAAAATCCGGTATATACTGAATTTAACAAAAAAAAGTTTCAAAGAAAACTTGTATATTTTTAATAAAGGACGTTTCTTGTCTTTAAATTTTTGTTTGGTTGCGATTACCTTTTAAACGCTTACACTATCGATTGAACAATAGAGACCATTTTTGTAAATCAGTCAATTTCCCACGGAAATATATATTGCTCATTTTTTAATGCTTACCAATCAGCGAGTTATAAAACTTAGAAGCGAAACAATTTGTTATTTTTATTTCTACAAAGTTTGACCTCCAATATAGAAAATGTGAAAGACATTTTTTGTAGAGCTTTTAAATTCCTAAATAAATACGTATCGCATTTTTTAATGATAACAAATGGGGGAATTTTAAAATTTAGAAGAAAAATGTTTTTTTTAAAATAAATTTTTCACATTTGGACCTCCAGTATCATTTAAATGGTTGGGTTAATGAAAAAGGTGTAAGAAGCTTTTTTTGTAGAGCTTTTAATTCCCTACAAAAATATGTATTTATTATTTGCGAAATATAAAATTTTCTCATTTAATGATTTGAAACTGGAAAACTCCGTTGAGGATGCTCTTAATATTAAGAGTTCATATTTGGAGAAATTTGGAGAGTAGTTATGAAAAATATGCTTGTTTATCAAACCTATAAGACCTCCTTCTCATACACATTGCTTAATGTATACATATGCACTCTCTCATACTCGTGGGAGATCTACTATACGAAGATGTAAACTAAACATAATATATATATATATATATATATATATATGTATATATTTATATATAAATTTTAGTGATGGTTATTTTCGATATCTAGGTAGGTTCGATGAACATATGAAGATATTTTTCCGAAATTTCGCCATTGGTATACAAAACCAATAGCTACATTTTTTATATTTTGAAAATAATTTATAGTTTGATTATTTTTGTAAACTTGCGCCTGTCCACCCATTAGAGGTAGAACGCTAGTTCGGAAAGTCAGAGGTCGTGGGCTTGATCCCCAACAAAATGTATTATTTTTAATATAGAACATTTGATGTCTCAATCCGGCACTGTAATGATCCCAAAGTTTTAAACGACAGGTTAAAGGTAGGTGTTATAAATTTCAAGAAAATCACTAAGATTTTTAGATCACAGGTCTTCGACCTGTCATGGGTTTGGGATAATCCTTGCTTGGATTTAAGAGTTCTTGAGTGATACCTGTAGGACCTACTTACAGGTAGCAGTGTCTCACTCCTTCACTTCTAGTTTAAAATACACAGGGTGTCTATTTGTCTAGAAAACCTGGAAATGTCAGGAAATTTTGAGTTTCTGGAAAAGTCATGGAATTGTCAGGGAATTTCGTAAAATTCCAGGGAATTTAGGGAATTTCGCATAATCGTATTTAAAATAACTTATTTCTAAAAAATTATTACCAATAATTATCTGTTTTGAGGTTTTTGAAAAAATTTTATGTATGTTACTCATGAAAAATAATTTATAGGTTTTATCATATAATCCATCAAAAATAAATATAAATGAACAAATGTATACTTTTCTTAATTTTTCTATCAATAACAAAATATTATGTAAAAAATGGTCTGGATAAATTCGAATTCAAGTCTAGAAAACCTGGAAAAGTCAGGGAATTTTTTGCCAAAATATTACTAGACACCCTGATACAAAATATTTTAACTACAAAAATTTATTCTCTGGCTGTTGATATTAAGGTAGTTCACCCGTAAATCAACTTTTCTTTAAATTTGATGATTTTGAAATTTGATATTAATCTTATATTGGAGTCAAATTAGCTTCAAAAAGCCGGTTTCAGGCAGGTTGCTCGGAACCGCAATTTTTTTAAATCGATTTATCTTGACGTCCTGAATATGACCCTAAATTTTTACGGTCCGACTCGTGACGGAACAGGGTTAAAATTGAATTTGTTTATAACAAAAAAGCGTTTTTTCTTAATATCTTTTTTAATTTAAAAATTTTAAAATGACAGAATATTATTCAATTCTATATTAAAAAAAAAAAAAACAAAATATAATTTTCTAATTAAAAACCGACAAATTTTAAACTGGTTTTCTTTAAGAAATAAACCATATTGGTCGGAAAATTTTGTTGAGTTTATTGTTAGGTAAGTGTTTAAGCTTTCGATTGAGCCTTATAAAACCTATAAAATATTAATTTGTTAATAAGTAAATTAGCAAAAGGTAAAATTATAATAACTCTCTAAAAAGTTAACGTATCGGAAAATTTTTGTTTTTAATTAAAGGTCTATAAAAAATATATAAGTTAAAAGAAAATAAAGTTTTTTTAAATAATTTCTTAACTGTTTTTTTTTTATTTTAATTTTTTTATAGCGCGTTATAAACAAATTGAAAAATAATGGGTAAAAATACGGTTTAAAAAATAATTTTCTTTTTCATTTTATAGATATTTTGAAGACCTTTCATTTAAAAAAAGATTTATTTTAAAATTTTTAGTTTTAAAAAAGATTAAGAAAAAACGCTTTTTTGTTATAAACTAATTCAATTTTGGCCCTGTTCCGTTTATTCATCTGGGATCAAATGTACCCTTTTTATAAAAATAGGTGACATGGTATATTATTAATTGTCGGGGACTTAATTTTTTTTAAGGGCTAAAATTGGGCACATTATTTTTAACATATAAAAGGCATACTTTGCCATTGTTAAAAGAAAAATGAAGTAATTTTTAGATTTTTTATTTTAATTTAAATTGTTGCGTTTTTCGAACATTTTTTCTCGAATTCTAATAAACCGTTTTTAATATTTATGGGCTCATTTGTTTTTTTTTTTTTTTTTATATAGAATTGAATAATATACTGTCATTTAAAAAATTTTTAAATTAAAAAAAGATATTAAGAAAAATCGCTTTTTAGCTATTTTCCTCCAAAGGAAATGCAGCTATTGTTTTTGCACCAATGTTGGAAATGTCCATCGATCCTACCTATTAGATGTTAAAAATCACTATCGCTAAAATTTGTATATATGTATATATACCGTACGTTTAGTTTACATTTTCGCATAGCAAATCTCCCACGAGTTTGAGAGAGTACATATGCATACATTAAGCAATGTGTATGAGAAAGAGGTCGTATAGGTTTGATAAACAAGCATATTATTCAAAACAGTGAATAATATTCATAACTGTTCGAGTGGTTGGTGATTGTCTACCTTCAAATGCCACAATAAATAAATTGTCACATTCCTGTGCGGAATGTCTGGAAAAGTACCATTTAACAATTTGCACTTTTTCTTCTTTTGTATAATAATAACCCATTGTTGTAATAATACCAATAAATAAAATACACAAACACGTATTTTCCAAAAGCATTCATATAGTAATGATTGCATATTATCAAAACAATTAATAATATATGTATTCAACAAAAAATCCCAACTCTCTAAAATTTATACAGGCACATACAACACAACAGTAACAAAACAAACCTATAAGACCTCCTTCTCATACACATTGCTTAATGTATACATATGTACTCTCTCATACTCGTGGGAGATCTGCTATGCGAAGATGTAAACTAAACGAACGGTATATATACATATATATATATATACATATATATATATATATATATATATATATATATATATATATATATATATATATGTGTACTTTTTAGCGAATTTCCTCCAAAGGAAATGCAGCTATTGTTTTTGCACTAATGTTGGAATTTCGTAAAGGTTTCTTCAAATGTCCATCGATCCTACCTATTAGATGTTAAAAATCACTATCGCTAAAATTTGTATATATGTATATATATATATATACTTTTGTATATATATATATATATGTACTTTTTTAAAATGTCTGTGGACTCTCTAGCGGTCACTGTTTTATTCCGATTGGAATGAAATTAGGTATTTGAGTCGTTTTTGGTTTTCTAAAGGTCAAGTTCGTTAATGGGTAAAATCGGGCGAAGGGATAGGGGGTTTAGAGGGAGGGGGAAACACAAAATTTGACTATCTCCCTTAATATTTGAAAAATCGAAATATTTATCAGGAGTTAATTATATTTCAAATTTTGCCCCTATTCCTAGAACATTTGTTTGTATTTTATAAATACGTATTTCGACTACAATGTAGTCATCATCAGTATTCTAATTCATATTGATAATGCTGCTAATTCATACTGATGATGACTACATTGTAGTCGAAATACGTATTTATAAAATACAAACAAATGTTCTAGGAATAGGGGCAAAATTTGAAATATAATTTCAAAAAAACCTAGAGTTCTCTTTGATTATTTTAATAATCTTTATCAGGAGTTAAGTTGTAGGTACTAAGTTTTACTGTAATTTTATTTCTTATCATTTTTCTGTTACACTAATATTTACAGAAATATTTACAATTAAAGATTGAAAGTTAAAATTCTAAATATCTCTGTTCACATTAGTGTTGAAAAATGATGAGGTAATGAATTGTAGCAAACTTATATTTCAAATTTTGCCCCTATTCCTAGAACATTTGTTTGTATTTTATAAATACGTATTTCGACTACAATGGGCCAGGTGGGGACCACCTTCACACAAAAGCTTGAAATCGTTTTTACATAAAAAATATTAACTCTTAAATAATTATTGTTCTCTTTCAAACTCTAACGATTCTGTAACTATTTGCATAAAAGATAGTTTTGACAAATAAATGGGGAAAAGTGGGGGCCACCTGCACACAAAAACTTAAAATCGTTTTAACGTAAAAAATATTAACTCTCAAATAATTATTGTTATCTCTCAAACTCTTTCTAACGATTTACATAAAAAAAAGTTTTCAGAAATGCAATGGGAAATAGTGGAGGCCACCTTCACACAAAAACTGGAAAACGTTTTTACATAAAAAATATTAACTCTCAAATAATTATTGTTCTCTTTCAAACTCTCTCTAACGATTCTGTAACTATTTGCACAAAAGATAGTTTTGACAAATGAATGGGAAAAAGTGGGTGCCACCTTCACACAAAAACTTTAAATCGTTTTAACGTAAAAAAATATTAACTCTCAAATAATTATTGTTATCTCTCAAAATCTCTCTAACGATTTACATAAAAGAAAGTTTTCAGAAATGCAATGGGAAAAAGTGGAGGCCACCTTCACACAAAAACTGGAAATCATTTTTACATAAAAAATATTAACTCTCAAATAATTAGTGTTCTCTCAAAAACGATTCTCTAACAAAGTGTTTCAAAGACCTTCACACACAAAATTAAGTGGGGGGCCAGCTTCACACACACTAAATTAAAATCGTTTTTATGTAAAAAATATTAACTCTCAAAAAATTATTCTTCTCTCTCTAACAATTTTCTAACAAATTGCATAAAAGAAAGTTTTGAGAAATGCAATGGGGAAAAGTGCTTCAAAGACCTTCACACAAAACATAAAGTGTAATAATTGTTGTGCTCTCTTAAACTCTCAAACGATACTCATTAGCAAAAGTTTTGTGATTTGAGTCTATTTTTTCAGGAGATAAAAAAAATGGGGGCCAAGTTGACACTCGAAATTAAAATCGCTAACAATTTGCATTAGCAAAAGTTTTGGGATTGTAGTTGGGGGCTAACTTTACATAAAAAATTGAAATCGATTTTAGGTAAAAACTAATAACTCTCAAACGTTTTATCTTTTCTCTCAAACGATTAGAATAAAATTATGCGTCCAAGTCTATTTTTTCAGGAGATAAAAAAAATGGGGGCCAAGTTGACACTCGAAATTAAAATCGTTTTTACGTAAAAAATAATAACTCTCAAACCCTTTCTAACGATTCTCAAACGATTAGAAAAAAAATTAAGCGTCCAAGTCTATTATTTAAGGATATAAAAAGACGGGGGGCACTCGAAATTAAAATCGTTTTTAGGTAAAAAATAATAACTCTCAAACCCTCTCAAACGATTTGCATAAAGAAAAGTTCTGGAAAATAAAGTCGGGTGGCTAACTTTGCGGAGGTCTTGTAAACTTCATTTTATTTATAAAAAAGGAAAAATTTTCTATATACTTATTTCAAAAACGAATATCTTATAAAGTGGAACTTATAAGATCTTAAAGTTAACAAACTAATTTAAAATTTAAAGAAAAATTATACTGTGGTTTTTTTTTTTAAGTTTATTGAAATTTAGTAATTTGCTATTTGATTCCAAAAATATTCAATAATCACTGTCATAACAATTCTTGCATAGTACAACATATAGTTAATTATATCATAAATGTTAAAACACTAGATATGTTCAATTGGCATAGAGGTAATAAGTAAATTAATTATATTGTATTTTATAGTTTTTTTAGACTGTAACGA
The DNA here is from genome assembly GCA_963920215.1 of Nineta flava. Lineage (NCBI taxonomy): Eukaryota > Metazoa > Arthropoda > Insecta > Neuroptera > Chrysopidae > Nineta > Nineta flava. The sequence goes on from OY986042.1 coordinate 67,145,408, forward strand.
GTGAATTACCTATTCCAAAAAATTTTTGGGCCAATCGTAATATTTCCATTAAAATCGTTTCTGTTTATGAAGATTAAACATTTAAAAACCTGACATAACTAATGGAACCTGAATCCCCCGACGTAACTAATAGTAAAATAATAAAGAACTATAAATAAATAGTTATATTTGTTTTTTGTAGAGATAAAATAATGCAAATTATTGCTGCAAACCAAGTGACAATAATCAAAGGAGAGCCAGGATGTGGTAAAAGTACTCAAGTGCCACAATACATATATGATCATTGGTTTGAAAATGGTGAAGAAGATAACTGTGAAATTGTTATAAGTGAACCCCGACGAATAGCTGCAACTGCATTAGCTGAACGTGTTGCACGTGAACGTGACGAAGATCTTGGTGAAACTGTTGGATATCATGTACGATTTGATTCTGCATATAATCGTGAATCATGTGCTATTTTATATTGTACATCTGGCGTATTGTTAAAACGTTTACAAACGAATCCATCATTAAAATCTGTAACATGTGTAATATTAGATGAGGCACATGAAAGAGACGTAAATACAGATTTATTAATGGTATTATTACGAAAGGCAGCGAGTGTTAATAAAAATTTGAAAATAGTTATTATGAGTGCAACAATTGACGTGAATTTATTCCAAAAATATTTTAAAGCTCCATTAATTGAAATACCTGGCTTTACTTATCCGGTAAATAGTTATTTTTTAAATGATATTAATTTAAATTTACATAAAACACGACAATTAACAAATGACAAAAATCCAACAATATTTCCAGAAGAAATATGTGAATTAATCAATTGGATTCATCAAACTAAATATGATACTGGTTCAATTTTATGTTTCTTGCCTGGATGGGGTGATATAATAAAAGTAAAAAAATATTTGGAGTATTATAAAGATCAAACACAATTAATATTACCGTTACATTCGAAATTAGCATTAAAAGATCAAAGGAAAATATTTCAAAAAGCACCGATTGGTGCACGTAAAATAATATTAGCAACGAACATTGCCGAAACTAGTGTTACTATTGATGATGTCGTGTATGTAATTGATACTGGTGCGCATAAAGAACAACGATTAGATAAGAGTAAAGAACGAGAATGTATTGATAATTATTGGATTTCACAATCAAATGTTAATCAAAGAAGAGGACGTGCTGGTCGTGTTCAACCTGGTGAATCGTATCACCTATTTACTAAAGAACAGTTTAATGATATGCAACAGTTTCAATTACCTGAAATTTTACGAGTTTCACTCACAAAATTAGTGTTAGACACCAAAGTATATGATCAACAAATCAAAGCTGTTGATTTTTTAAAGCAATTACCTAGTCCACCTGACTTACAAGCAATTGAAACAGCTGTTCAACACTTAATCCATTTAAAACTACTCGATCATGATGAACATCTTACACCTTTAGGGAAAACGATTGCTTTGTTTTCATTACCACCTACATTAGCAAAGGCACTAGTTTATTCATATTTCTTTGATTGTTCTAAACCTGTCGTCGATGCTGTAACAGTCTTAAGTTTAGATTCACCTATTTTTACTGGTCTATTTGAGGATAAAAGTGTTATTCGTTCATTAAAAAGTAATTTTAATGAAAGTAGTGATCATTTATCTTATCATCAAATAATGCAAGAATGGAGACGAGTATTTTACAATAATCGTCATGGTGTTTATAATTGGTGTGAACGACATTTTATAAATCCATTTAAAATGAATTTGCTGAATAGTGAGTAAAAATTATATATAAATAACGTAGGCGCAATCGTTTATTTCAAAGACATTAAACAGAATATTTATATGTACACCCAATTCTACTTTTAGACGGTGGTAGATACGTTCCAGAAAAAAACCGTGTAAACAACAAATTGTGTATATGTAAAAGTAGGTGATTGGTTCCATATCCCTAAAACCTGTTAGACTAGGAGATGGTGACAGGTGACGTTCTCCCATTTTATACCGCATGCCTTTTTAAGGCTTGATAATTAATCCTAAAATATGAAAGATAGACGGGTTCTTGGCTTCCGCACGCTTGCACGTCATAAGGAAAAGCGCTTTTCTTTTTGTTGAGAATTTTTGTGTTTTTCCGTGATATTATACTGCATGCCTTTTTAACATAAGGTAGTACAAACAAATTGAAGCTATAATATTGATGGCATGCAATCCGCAACGGCAGAAAGGGCTCAAAAGGTTAAGAAAAAGTGCAAAAAATTAAAGGAAAATTCTGTTTTCAAATTGCATGCCGATGTAAAGAATTGAAGTGTTAATCACAAAAACACTCTGGGAAAATTGGCATGCACCCCTCGTATGACCAAAGGTGAAAAATCTTGGGAAAACTTTGTGAACTTTTAGTACAGATTTTCCGTGATTCTAAACTGCATGCCATTAGAAGGATACTTAATTTGTATAATTTATTAATAGTAGGAAATTTGGCATGCACACCAGGATGTTCCAAAATAGAGGCATGCATGACGAAACTTGCACAAAACACTGTAAATTTCCCTGTTTTTGATTTGCATACCATTTTGTATTTCATTAAAAAATATTATTTCAAGTTAGTGACGAAAATGGCACGCATGCAGCTACTGCACAGCATAAAAATATTGTGAAAAAATTGAATAAACATAAATTTTTCATTTGAAAAAAAATCTGAAAAATTCCGTGACTACTTGCATACCGTTTTGTACTGTGTTAGTAAATATTATTTTGATATTATTAATATATACAGGGTGTCCCAGAAGTCGCGCACCCCATTGTAGGGATCGAAAGAGAAAAATATTCTAAGACGAAAAGTCCTGAGCCATTTTTTAATCAGACGCATAGGTAATTAATTATTAATTAATGAAAGTGACCAATCAGGAGCGCGCGACAGAAGAATAAAAAGTGAGTGAGAAGGCGGTAAGAGACGCGAGAGTGAGACGCCAGAGCTACTGCCGGCTTCTCGAGCAGTAGACAGAGAGTGGGGACGGACGGCAGTGGACGGCGGACGTACGTGATGCTAGGTGAATGTGTGAGATCGTGTACTAGTGTGAGTGTATCGGTAACAATGCACGTTTGAATGTGAGTAAGGATATTTTTTTAATAACAGGCACAAGATTTAATGAATTCGACGGGAAAAACAGGAGAATTTACTAAATTAAATCAGCCATGACAGAATTTTGATTTTAAATAGTAGGAATAATTGTAGTAATTTTAAATTAAAAGCTCAGTAGCGGGGCTCAGGCAAAGGCACAGGGCAAAAGTTACTAAATTTTATTATTCATAGGAAATAATTGGAGTAATTTTTTATTGAAATATCAGAAGCAAGGCACTCGGCGGCGGTAACTGAATTTTTTTTTTTTTATTTGTAAAAATTAAGGCAACTTTAAATTGAAAAATCAGTAGCAACGGTCCATTGGAGGCACTAGGTAGCCATGAATAAATTTTTTTTTAATTCAAAATAATTAAAGAAATTTCTAATCAAAAAATCAGTAGCAAGAGTCAGTGAGAGGTACTGGGCGACATAAATGATTTTATTTTTTTCTTTAGAAAAATCAAAGTAGTTTTTAATTTAAAATTAAGAGTAAGGGTAAGTTAGAGGTACTGGGAGGTCATAAATTGATTTTTAATTTTTATTTGAAACAATTAAATTTATTTTTTAATAAAAAATTAGTTTCCGGGGTCAGTCAGAGGCACTAAGTGGCTATGACTGAGTTTTAAATTTTATTTCGAATAATTGAGGAAGTTTTAAATTTTAAAATGGGTAGCAAGGGTCAGTGAGAGGTACTGAGTGGTCATAAATTAATTTTTAATTTTTATTTGAAACAATAAAATTAATTTCTGATTAAAGAATTGGTGGTCGGGGTCAGTCAAAGGCACTAAGTGGCTATGACTGAGTTTTAAATGTTATTTGGAATAATTGAGGCAGCTTTGAATTTTAAAATGGGTAGCAAGGGTCAGAGAGAGGTACTAGGTAGACATAAATGATTTTATTTTTTTATTCAGAAAAGTCAAAGTAGTTTTCAATTAAAAATTAAGAGTAAGGGTAAGTTAGAGGTACTGGGTGGTCATCAACCAATTTCTAATTTTTATTTAGAATAAGTAAAGTAATTTTTTTATAAAAAATTAGTTTCCGGGGTCAGTCAGAGGCACTAAGTGGCTATGACTGAGTTTTAAATTTTATTTCGAATAATTGAGTCAGTTTTAAATTTTAAAATGGGTAGCAAGGGTCGGTGAGAGGTACTGGGTAGACATAAATGATTTTATTTTTTTATTGAGAAAAATCAAAGTAGTTTTTAATTAAAAATTAAGAGTTAGGGTAAGTTAGAGCTACTGGGAGGTCATGAATTGATTTTTAATTTTTATTTGAAACAATTAAATTTATTTTTTAATAAAAAATTAGTTTCTGGGGTCAGTCAGAGGCAATAAGTGGCTATGACTGAGTTTTAAATTTTATTTGGAATAATTGAGGCAGTTTTGAATTTTAAAATGGGTAGCAAGGGTCAGAGAGAGGTACTGGGTAGACATAAATGATTCTATTTTTTTATTTAGAAAAATCAAAGTAGTTTTTAATTTAAAATTAAGAGTAAGGGTTAGTTAGAGGTACTGGGTGGTTATAAATGGATTTTTAATTTTTATTTAGAATAATTCAATTAATTTTTTTATAAAAAATTAGTTTCCGGGGTCAGTCAGAGGCACTAAGTGGCTATGACTGAGTTTTAAATTTTATTTGGAATAGTTAAGGCAATTTTAAATTGAAAAATTAGTTTCCGGGGTCAGTCAGAGGCACTAAGTGGCTATGACTGAGTTTTAAATTTTATTTGGAATAGTTAAGGCAATTTTAAATTGAAAAATTAGTAGCAAGGATCAGTGAGAGGTACTGGGTAGACATGAATGAATTTTTTTTTATTTAGATTAATTGCGATGGTAAGTTAGAGGTACTAGGCGGCCATGAATGGTTTTTATTTTTATTCAAAATAGTTGAATTAATTTTAAAATTAAAAATTGATAGGAACGGTAAGCCAGAGGCACTAGGAGGCTATGACTGAGTTTTTATCTTAATTTGAAACAATGGAGGCATTTTTAATTAAAAAATCCAGTAGCACCTGTTAGTTAGAGACACTGAATAAATTTCTTTTTCTATTAAGTATTATTAAATTAGATTTTAAATAAACAATTAGTGGTTAGGTTCAGTTAGTGGCACTGGGTTGTCATGAATCAATCTCTATTTTATTGAGAATAATTAAAATAATTTGTCAATGGAAAAGAAGTAGCGAGCGTCAGTCACAGGCACTGGGTGGTAATTAATGAATTTTGATTTTTATTTAGAATAATTAAAGTAATGTTTAATTAAACAATAATTAGCGAGGGTCAGTAAGAGGCACTGTCTGGCTATTTATTAATTTTTATTTTAATTTGGAATAATTAAAGTAATTTCCAATGAAAAAAATTTGTAGCGAGTGTCGAGTAGAGGCTCTGGGCGGTTATAAATTGATTTTATTTCTATTCCGATTAATTACAATTATTTTTAATTTAAAAATAAGTAGCGAAGGTCAGTTAAATGTCCTGGGCGGATATGTATGAATTTCTATTCTTATTTCGAATAATTAAAGTAATTTCCAATTGAAAATCAATTTGCGAGGTCGAGTAAGAGTCACTGGTTGACTAGCAATAAATTTTCATTTTTATTTTAAATAATTAGAGTAATTTTTAATTGAAAAATAAGTAGCGAGGGTGAGTACGAGGCACTGGGCAGCTATGAATGAATTTTTATTTTTACGTGGAATAATTTAAGTAATTTTTAGATAAAAAATAAGTAGTGAGGGTCAGTGAGAGGCTCTGGGCAGCTCTGAATGGAGTTTTATTGCTAATTAGAATAATTAAAGTAATTTTTATTTAAAAAATTAGTAGCGAGAGTCACTTAGAGGCACTGATTAGCTATCTCTGAAATTTTTTATTCTTTTACAATTATTTAAGTTATTTTTAAGGTTAATAATGAATGCTAAGCTTAGACAAACTAATGTAATGGTTTAATACAATAAAAAATTTATTTATTGAGAAATATCGACGATTTTTGAAAATAAAAATAGAACGATTAATATCAATATTTTTCACCGCAAGCGCTGATCAAATTCGATTATTTATTACTAATTATTTGTGAAATGAAAAGGATTTCGTCGAAATTTAATCGAGTAGATGCTCAAAATGTCGTCCGTCCACTTGAAGACAGAGTCGGCATCGCTTGAGTAGATTCTCTCGTACAGTTTCTAGCATTTCTGCCGTGACTGTCGTCTGAGCAGCATGAATTCGGGCCACGGTCTCCATTTGGTCCCGGGGCTCATCAAAGTAGACCATTTCCTTGAAATTTCCCCACAAGAAGTAGTCCAGTGGCGTCAAGTCAGGTGATCTCGGGGGCCACCTTCGTGGTCCGTTTCTTCCGAACCAACGTTGAGGGTAAATCCCGTTGAGAAAGTCTCGCACTGTACCAGCATAGTGACTCGGTGCTCCGTCATGCTGAAACCACGTTGGCTGCTCATTCACTTCACCTAGTAGTCCAGGAAGTTCATCGCGTAGGAATGTCAGGTATTGGGTGCTCTGTAATAAGGAGAATTGGTTTGTTGTAGGAAACTAGGAAATAGGTGTATGGGAGTGGTGAATTCAGTTAAGGAATATTTGAGGACGACGTAACTTATTATGAAAAATCGAATGATTTCATTAAAACACAAAAATCACTCGCGTAAATGAAGCTCGATTTTTATAAATGATAAAAGCTCTCAATTAATTGTTAAAAAGACTCAATTTAAATCCTCAACACATAAGAATTTTTACCGGTGTATTTAAATGTTCACTTACGTTCATTGTTTCGGGTAATTCGTAAAGAATGACGTGGTCACCGAGGATTCCACCCCAAACATTAATTTTCCATTTATTCTGGAAATTACGGTTTACCGTCATGTGCGGATTTTCCTCTGCGTACCAATGACTATTGTGTTGATTGAAACACCCCTCCCGAGTGAAGAGTGATTCATCAGTCCACAATATTCCCCGTAAGAAATCTGGATCCGCGTCGTTGGAGTCAAGAATGAACTGACAGAAGTCCATTCGCAAGCGGTAATCTCCAGCTTCTAACTTCTGCACTTTCCTTCTGTGATAAGGATGGATCTTCTCAGTGCGAGTAATACGGTTTACCGTAGAGCGTGAAATGTGGATCCGACGTTCAACCCGTCTTGTACTCGTACTGGGATCCGCACGGATAGCAGCGAGAACGCGTTCTTCGTTGCGAACGTTCCGAACGTCTCGAGGTCGACCGACGCGCTCGACATTGTTCGGCATCAAATTGCCGGATTCGCGACAACGATGAAGAGCGCGGAGGATAACATTTTTATCTGGATAGCTGTCACGATTCGGAAACCTCTCACGATAAGCGCGTGCAGCTGCCACAGCATTACGATTACACTCGCCATAAAGAATAATCATCTCGGTAAATTCAGCAGCAGTATAAACCATGATGACGAAGTTCGTTGAGAGAAAATTCAGAAACGACTGACAACGGAAAATAGTTAGCCAAGAGACGGGAAGAAAACAAATGAAATCGGAAAACAAATCGAATCGCGAGACACATAGAGAAAAAAACAACGATGAACAAAACAAGAGATTCGGAATAATAGCAACAATTAGAATAAGGAAAAGTTAATAAACAAAGAGAACGAGCGATAAAAATACAGAAGTTTTTTGAGTAAAATAAATCAGCAAACGACACTGTTAACCCGTCTGAAAACGTCGGTTCTTTATTTAAGTAATTATAACTTTATTTAAGTAATTATAATTATTGTTGTTAATATTATAATTATTATTTTTTTAATTTACCAAAATGAATTAGCCGCCGACACTGTGTAACTCCATCCGAGTTAATCGTTTTTTTATTTTTATAATAATAATTTTATTTTAGTAATTAACCGGAATAAATCAGCTACCCAGTGCCTTTGCTTGACCCCCGCAACTGGTTTCAAATTACAAATTACTCAAATAATTTAAAATAAATAAAAAATTCGTGTACCTAACGTCCAATGCCTCTAAGTGCTTCTCGTTACAAATTTTTTAAATAAAAATTACTGTAATAATTCTAAATAAAACTTAAAATTCAGTCATAGATGCCCAGTGCGTCTTACTGACCCTCACTACGTTTTTTTTATTAATTAAAATTTGCTCGTACAATTCCAAAAGAAAGTAAACATTCTTAGCCTCCCAGTGTCTCTACTTGACCCTCGCTACTTATTTTTCAATTAAAAATTACTCTAATTATTTAAAATAAAAATGAAAATTTATTGCTAGTCAACCAGTGACTCTTACTCGACCTCGCAAATTGATTTTCAATTGGAAATTACTTTAATTATTCGAAATAAGAATAGAAATTCATACATATCCGCCCAGGACATTTAACTGACCTTCGCTACTTATTTTTAAATTAAAAATAATTGTAATTAATCGGAATAGAAATAAAATCAATTTATAACCGCCCAGAGCCTCTACTCGACACTCGCTACAAATTTTTTTCATTGGAAATTACTTTAATTATTCCAAATTAAAATAAAAATTAATAAATAGCCAGACAGTGCCTCTTACTGACCCTCGCTAATTATTGTTTAATTAAACATTACTTTAATTATTCTAAATAAAAATCAAAATTCATTAATTACCACCCAGTGCCTGTGACTGACGCTCGCTACTTCTTTTCCATTGACAAATTATTTTAATTATTCTCAATAAAATAGAGATTGATTCATGACAACCCAGTGCCACTAACTGAACCTAACCACTAATTGTTTATTAAAATCTAATTTAATAATACTTAATAGAAAAAGAAATTTATTCAGTGTCTCTAACTAACAGGTGCTACTGGATTTTTTAATTAAAAATGCCTCCATTGTTTCAAATTAAGATAAAAACTCAGTCATAGCCTCCTAGTGCCTCTGGCTTACCGTTCCTATCAATTTTTAATTTTAAAATTAATTCAACTATTTTGAATAAAAATAAAAACCATTCATGGCCGCCTAGTACCTCTAACTTACCATCGCAATTAATCTAAATAAAAAAAAATTCGTTCATGTCTACCCAGTACCTCTCACTGATCCTTGCTACTAATTTTTCAATTTAAAATTGCCTTAACTATTCCAAATAAAATTTAAAACTCAGTCATAGCCACTTAGTGCCTCTGACTGACCCCGGAAACTAATTTTTCAATTTAAAATTGCCTTAACTATTCCAAATAACATTTAAAACTCAGTCATAGCCACTTAGTGCCTTTGACTGACCCCGACCACCAATTCTTTAATCAGAAATTAATTTTATTGTTTCAAATAAAAATTAAAAATTAATTTATGACCACTCAGTACCTCTCACTGACCCTTGCTACCCATTTTAAAATTTAAAACTTCCTCAATTATTCGAAATAAAATTTAAAACTCAGTCATAGCCACTTAGTGCCTCTGACTGACCCCGGAAACTAATTTTTTATTAAAAAATAAATTTAATTGTTTCAAATAAAAATTAAAAATCAATTTATGACCTCCCAGTACCTCTAACTTACCCTTACTCTTAATTTTAAATTAAAAACTACTTTGATTTTTCTAAAGAAAAAAATAAAATCATTTATGTCGCCCAGTACCTCTCACTGACTCTTGCTACTGATTTTTTGATTAGAAATTTCTTTAATTATTTTGAATTAAAAAAAAATTTATTCATGGCTACCTAGTGCCTCCAATGGACCGTTGCTACTGATTTTTCAATTTAAAGTTGCCTTAATTTTTACAAATAAAAAAAAAAAAATTCAGTTACCGCCGCCGAGTGCCTTGCTTCTGATATTTCAATAAAAAATTACTCCAATTATTTCCTATGAATAATAAAATTTAGTAACTTTTGCCCTGTGCCTTTGCCTGAGCCCCGCTACTGAGCTTTTAATTTAAAATTACTACAATTATTCCTACTATTTAAAATCAAAATTCTGTCATGGCTGATTTAATTTAGTAAATTCTCCTGTTTTTCCCGTCGAATTCATTAAATCTTGTGCCTGTTATTAAAAAAATATCCTTACTCACATTCAAACGTGCATTGTTACCGATACACTCACACTAGTACACGATCTCACACATTCACCTAGCATCACGTACGTCCGCCGTCCACTGCCGTCCGTCCCCACTCTCTGTCTACTGCTCGAGAAGCCGGCAGTAGCTCTGGCGTCTCACTCTCGCGTCTCTTACCGCCTTCTCACTCACTTTTTATTCTTCTGTCGCGCGCTCCTGATTGGTCACTTTCATTAATTAATAATTAATTACCTATGCGTCTGATTAAAAAATGGCTCAGGACTTTTCGTCTTAGAATATTTTTCTCTTTCGATCCCTACAATGGGGTGCGCGACTTCTGGGACACCCTGTATATATATATATATATATATATATATATATATATTGTAACGAATATTAACCTGGCAGCTGGACACGCATTTTGTAATGAAACTAAGTTACCTGTGGTTTTTACAAAGTAGTTGAATTGAACAAAATTATGTCATGTTTCTAAGACAACGGGATATTGATATTGTTAACCAGTCAACCAGTAAACACCTCAAAATAACACTCTTGAAATTGTAACTCTTGGAAATTGTGTACATAATATTAGGAGTCGTAAATAAATCAATTGTTAAATTTGGAAAGAATTTAATTCATTGAATTAACGAACCCGGGTAAACTGCTACATTTGGTGTCAGGTGTGGGGTAAATTGGAATAAAAAATAAATAAAATGACAACTTTAAGTAATTTAACCGTCGCTCAGTTGAGAAGTGAACTGGAAGAAAGGGATCCTGATAGCGGCGGCATTGGTTCAACGGTTGCGGGAAGCACTTGTTGAAGAAGGAGTGGACCCAGAATTATGGATACTGAAAGACCAAAATGTCAAGAACATGGAAACGATACAAAAGGCCATGAAAGCCGATTTACAAGCAAGTCAAAATGCCGTGAAAGACGATGTACAAAATGTAATGAAAGTAGAGTTACATACAGTTCAAAATTCCATCGATGTTGCTTTACAATCTATAGAAGTCTTCGATGATAGATTCAAACAGATAGAAACCAGAATCCTAGAGCTTGAAGCTAGACTCGTAGCAACGCCAAGCAGTGAAATAGTGGAGACTCGTGAGAGAAGCGGTAGTTAATAATAGTGCTGCAAGGTGTGAACCCGGAAGGAAACAACACACAAAACCACCACTCTTTGATGGAAAAACATCATGGACTAACTACTCTGTACAGTTTGAAGCTGCTGCTGCTAGTAACGAGTGGTCAGATTATCGGAAGGCGGTGGAACTTATTGTGGCCTTGAGAGGGGACGCTACAGATGTGTTGCAAACATTGTCACCGACGGAACGAAACGATTACAAACTGTTGAGCGATCATCTGGAACTCCATTTTGGAGATTCCCACTTGGAACACGTGTATCATTCCCAACTAACGAATCGTATCCAGAAACCAAATGAAACGTTGCAAGAATTTGAAAGTGATGTCGCTCGACTCGAGCATACGTCACGGCATCAGAAGAAATTCGAGAACGATCAGCCATAGATGGTTTCATCGATGGTCGTAGGGATAGTGAGAGTAGGCAAGCACTTACACTCGCGCGCCTGAAGAAATTGAATGACGCTTTATCTCAAGCATTGGAGTTTGAGGCTGCGAAGCAAAGGGGATCCAGGTCAACACGTGTACGTACCTTAACTACAGATGACACCACTCAGGAGGAGATGTTGAGAAAAGTGTTGCAAGAATTCGTCGGGAACCAAAAGAATCCACGAGGGCCAATTCGTTGCTGGAACTGTGGGAAACTTAGCCACATCCGAAGATGGTGTATGGAGAGAATTAAAGAAGTATCAGCGCCGACTGCGTCGAAAAAACTAAATAGGGCCGACGCAAAAGGGCGAACGTCGACCTGTAGCCAACATGGAAAGCCCCATGGAAAATAGCACATGTGGCATCTTGTAAAACATTGGACAACAGCGTATATGTGGATGGTTTGATTGATAAGAGACCGTATTCTTTTCTGTTGGATACAGGTGCGACTAAAACAATAGTGAGGTCAAACGTCATCACCAATGGCCGGGTAGCTCCTAGTAAATGGAGATTGCGCACTGCAACAGGAGAGGCAGCCACTACTCATGGTGAAGTTAATGTCAATCTAACCATCGGAAGTAAAATTTTTAAACACAAGGTGCTGGTAGCTGATATTGAGGACAGTTTAATTCTCGGGAAGGACTTAATTAATGGTTCCAAAGTAAATTTTAAAAGTGGAACGTTGAATATGGACGGGGAAGAAATTATGTTGCATCACAAAGGTGAAGCAAGCGCCCGCATAATTTTGACAGAGAACGTGATTATTCCTGAAAAAAACCGAGATGATCGTGGAAGCTCGAATAGGGGGAGGTGCTCGTCAGGGAAGCGTCATGTTGTTCAGATCCCGAGCTAACGAAGAGCTGGTCGGTAAGGGAATAGCAATTGGAAGAAGAGAGTGATGAATCTCAACCATCACTTTGTGGCTCTTAAAAAAGGAATCGTTTTAGGCGAATGTGAGCCAATTTCATCGATAGTAAAAGCTTACCAATGTGTTCCTGGCAAGAATGTTGGTGGGATGTCAAAAGAATTGGCCAATCTAGTTAAGGAATCATCCAGACATCTTAACGACCAACAAGTCGAGTCCCTCAAACAACTGCTTCGCGGGTACCAAGACACCTTTGATGTCGGCAATGAATTAAGAGGCAGGACTGATATTGTGAAGCATGAAATTGACACTGGCGACACACGACCTATCCGACAAGCAGCACGACAGTTACTATTAGCAAAGAGAGGAGAAGCCGACAAAATTAACAATGATATGCAGAAAGAGGGCATTATAGAACCATCTAGGAGTCCGTGGTCTTCTCCAGTAGTGTTGGTCAAGAAAAAGGACGGTGCAACAAGATTCTGCGTCGATTATCGTCAATTAAATAATATCACTAAAAAGGACAGTTACCCTCTCCCCAGGATTGACGATACCCTAGACACTCTTGCTGGATCACAGTATTTTTCAACATTGGATCTAAAGAGTAGTTATTGGCAGGTCGAATTGGCATCTAAGGATCGAGAGAAAACCGCATTCGCAGTTGGTTCTGGATTTTGGCAATTTACAGCCATGCCATTCGGACTCTGCAATGCGCCAACGACGTTTGAACATCATTTGAAGACCACTTAAGGAATCTGAAGGAAGTGTTTCAACGATTGAGTAAAGCTGGTCTTAAATTGAACCCGAAGAAATGCCATCTTCTTCAGAGGCAAGTGCAGTATCTAGGTCATATCTTTTCTCCTGAAGGAGTCTCTGTTGATAGTGGAAAAGTAAAATCAATAGAGGAGTGGCCAAGGCCACGAAACAAGCATGAATTGCGAATAAATTTTTGGGACTATGCACTTACTATCGGCGATTTTTCACTGGTTTTGCTAACCTCGCACAACCATTAACTCGTTTAACTGAAAATGATAGAAAGTACATATGGAATGAAGAATGTCAAAGAGCATTTCAAGCTCTGAAATATGCATTGTGTTCTGCGCCTGTCCTGATTTTATTCATTGTCCAACTTGTCCATTGTTTATCTTGGACACAGGCGCAAGTAATGTCGGGATTGGTGGAGTGTTGTCCCAGGTCCAGAAAGAAATTATTGTGTGACTCGATGTGAAATTCTGGCTGTGGTTAAATCCATAGAGCATTTTTATAAATACCTCTACGGCAGAAACTTTTTATTGAGAACGGATCACGCAGCCCTGAAATGGCTTCTACAATTCAAGAATCTGGAAGGACAAGTAGCCAGGTGGATAGAGAGGCTACAGGAATTCGATTTTACTATCCTACATCGAACTGGAACCACGCATCGTAATGCTGACGCCTTGTCTAGGAGACCATAGAAAAAGCAACATCGATGGAATTTTGAACTGTGTGTAACTCTTCTTTCATGACATTTTGACTTTCTTGTAACTCTTCTTTCATGACATTTTGTACATCGTCTTTCATGGCATTTTGACTTGCTTGTAAATCGGCTTTCATGGCGTTTTGTATCGTTTCCATGTTCTTGACATTTTGGTCTTTCAGTATCCATAATTCTGGGTCAACTCCTTCTTCAACAAGTGCTTCCCGCAACCGTTGAACCAATGCCGCCGCTATCAGGATCCCTTTCTTCCAGTTCACTTCTCAACTGAGCGACGGTTAAATTATTTAAAGTTGTCATTTTATTTATTTTTCATTCCAATTTACCCCACACCTGACACCAAATGTAGCGGTTTGCCCGGGTTCGTTAATTCAATGAATTAAATTCTTTCCAAATTTAACAATTGATTTATTTACGACTCCTAATATTATGTACACAATTTCCAAGAGTTACAATTTCAAGAGTGTTATTTTGAGGTGTTTACTGGTTGACTGGTTAACAATATCAATATCCCGTTGTCTTAGAAACATGACATAATTTTGTTGAATTCAACTACTTTGTAAAAACCACAGGTAACTTAGTTTCATTACAAAATACGTGTCCAGCTGCCAGGTTAATATTCGTTACAATATATATAATATATATATATATATATATATATATATATATATATATATATATATATATATATATATATATATATATATATATATATATATATATATTAATAATATCAAAATAATATTTACTAACACAGTACAAAACGGTATGCAAGTAGTCACGGAATTTTTCAGATTTTTTTTTCAATTGAAAAATTTATGTTTATTCAATTTTTTCACAATATTTTTATGCTGTGCAGTAGCTGCATGCGTGCCATTTTCGTCACTAACTTGAAATAATATTTTTTAATGAAATACAAAATGGCATGCAAATCAAAAACACAGAAATTTGCACAGTGTTTTGTGCAAGTTTCGTTATGTATGCCTCTATTTTGGAACATCCTGGTGTGCATGCCAAATTTTCTACTATTAATAAATTATACAAATTAAGTATCCTTCTAATGGCATGCAGTTTGGAATCACGGAAAATCTGTACTAAAAGTTCACAAAGTTTTCCCGAGATTTTTCACCGTTGGTCATACGAGGGGTGCATGCCAATTTTTCCAGAGTGTTTTTGTGATTAACACTTCAATTTCTTTACATCCTTTACATCGGCATGCAATTTGAAAACACGGAATTTTCCTTTAATTTTTTGCATTTTTTCTTAACCCTTTGAGTCCTTTCTGCCGTTGCGGATTGCATGCCATCAATATTATAGCTTCAATTTGTTTGTTACCTTATGTTAAAAAGGCATGCAGTATAATATCACGGAAAAACACAAAAATTCTCAACAAAAAGAAAAGCGCTTTTCCTTATGACGTGCAAGCGTGCGGAAGCCAAGAACCCGTCTATCTTTCATATTTTAGGGTTAATTATCAAGCCTTAAAAATGCACGCGGTATAAAATGGGAGAACGTCACCTGTCACCATCTCCTAGTCTATGTACAAAATATGAAATAAAAGGATTAAAAAACTTGATCCAAAACTTTGATTTTCGTTTCTAAAGAAATGACTTTCCGTTTTTTGTTTTGCATTTGTAATTTCCAGCATTTTTCTTAAATGACAAATAAAAATTTTAACTGCTCTGTGATGGTTTTCCTGTTTGAGATTGGACAACCATCCAGGGTTGTGTAGATTTGACAACTGAATCTGACACCACCACGGCTAAGTTCGGGAAAATAGGTCGCGAACGTTGTTTACTTACTTTTGATTTGTTAATTATTTGAATTTAACTATTTCCCCGTGCATATATATATTTGTTTGAAGGGCGCCATTGTAAGTTAAGTCGTAGAAGGCAAGGAGTTGAAAAATTTTTGATTTTTTAACACTGCAACTTGATACAGATCAGATGGTGTCACACTGAGGATAGAGCTTGATATAATAATTGATGTATTTTTTTTTTATGGTTAATCATATTACAAATACAAAAGACATCTATAATTTTTTTTGTAAAATAAAATAATTTATTCTAAAATAATAATAATATATAAAATCTTTAAAACAAAAAAATAACTATATTATAGATATTAAAAAAAGATGCCTTGAACAATAATGAAATGTTAAAAAAAATAAATTCTTAAGATTTTTAATCAGCTTAATATAAAAAAAATGGCGATAAAGCGCCTCGCTTATAATGTTCGTAAGTCCTGTAATGACTGTGATACGCTTACGACGGTACAAAAAAATAAACTAAATTACAATGTCTGGCAACACAATAAGAAATTAAAAAAATAGAAAATAAAGTATCTTATCTGGTTATTAGCGGTTTTATGCATTAACCCCGTGAAACGGTCGTTTGATGAATACACTGATGTAACCAAATTACCATACTGATGAGCAAATCACTTGTTTTTTTTTTGTTCCAAAAAGTTACTATCTTGTATAATTTGGGCGAAAATGTGCCAAAGATTACGTTGGCGGTGATATGTGTATGATGATATACCATGTATCAGTCGTGTTACACATCCGATCGATGAGATATGGATGAAGGATACATAGTCACTATCTTAACGACGTCCCAACAACAGGTGGCTTATCTGACCTATAATCACGTTTCTTCGCTTACAAAAAGTATTAGGGGCAAAAAAAACGAAACGTAACGTTGCAAAAATGAAATTTATCAATACAAAATTACTGTGACACATTTGCTTAACAACTACGAAACAAACGAAATTTTTTCTGTAAACCGTGTTAAATCAAAACCATGCAAAACAAGTAATGTAACAACTAACTGAGTTAATTGTTTGAATACCCAGTATATACTGAGTTGTATATCAATGTTTGAATTGTTAATAATTTTTGAATTGTCCCACAATTTAAAAAAAAATCTCTTATAGTTTTAAAGATGGGCATATTTCTCGCTTTCCGAGGAACTTTTGTGCACAAATTATCAGAAAACTATTGAGTTTATTGAAAAATTTTTAAAACAAAAGTTGCTTATTTTAAAAAGAAGATTTTTTGCTATGTCTCTTACGGTTTCAAAGATAGGCAGTTTTGCCCAATTTTCCCAAACATGGTCAGATTTTGCCCATTAACGAATTTGACCTTACTTTTTTGCTCTAGAACACACAAAATTTCAGCTTGTTGTCCACGGACAGACAGGCAGACAGACGGACGGAAATGCGGAAATGGTCGAATTAGGCCATTTCATGAACACATATGCCAAACATTCATGCCTACAATCAATATTTTTAAGCGTTAAAGAGAATTGGGTGTATATAATAATATTTTAAAAATTTTTCTATGTACTGCCCCGTTTAATAAAATTGAACTAATCTGAACCGAACAAGTATCCCACATTTTTGTTGATACCTAACATAAATGTAGTAGACAAAAAGTTAAGAGTTAGAATACAAACTTTACATATATTTTTTAATGGGTTACTCTGTTAATCATTTGCAAGAAAACAAAATGTGTGCAACTTAAGTTAAGCAACTCTAGGTTATTTTTACATAATATTGTACAACGGGTGTCTTGAGTGGTGACAAATGTCCATCTATTTTGGTTAATATTTTGCCATATTTCTGTAGTAGCATGTATAGTTTGTGTAGAGCAACTCGTGGGTATTGTTTTGGATGTATTTGGTATAAAGCGGTTTCGCAGTTTTCAGTCATTTTTTGGTAAGATGATACATGGTGTGCAGATATATTCATCGTTCCGGTATTCTTTACATTTATCCAATGATTTAAGTAACACATACTGTGATCGACTTTTGGAAATAATTAGGTAATCATAATTTGGTTTTATGAAGTATAATAATTCGGGGTTTGTTCTACTAGGAATAGGTGTTTCTAAATGTTAAATGTGTCTATTGATGTAATTGGTATTTTTATTGTAATTACTAGTTCTTGAAATGTTATAATTGATTTCAAAGTTGTCATTTTATAATAAGATTCTAAATTTTGCCAAGTAGGTTCCAACGGTAGTTGAAATTTAATAGAGTTTTTCAGTTCCGTTAGTAAAGTTTGTGGTGGTAATATTTGATAATCTATTATTCCATGTCTAGCTAAAGATAATGAAGTTGTGTATTTATTTATTTCTCTTTGAACTAATTCATTGATCTGTTTTATGAGAAGTAAATGATCAATAATTGCGGTCTGTAAAGTATTCTGCTTGAGTCGTTCATGAAAATATTTAAAAAAAATTTATGTTAGAATTTAGTTTTTCTTCAATTTTGTTCAAATTAAGAACGGTTTCGTTACTATGCCTAATAGTAGCGGTAATTACTCTAATTTGCAATTGCATTAACACGTGTGTTTGTTTTTGGTCATTTATTAAGTCATCAATAGAAGATTTATAGAATTTCGCATCATCGGCGTCGGGAATTCCAAATAACCAATTTATTGGGTAACTTAATCCATCTAAAATACCACGTCTGTGTCTTTTAGTATTTGATTTAATGTTTACGTGTTGATTTTCAATATCATCGTGTTGTATTTTTAAATTAATCAGCTGTTGTTCTATTAGAGACAATGCCATTTTGCAGGTGCTCGAGGCATTGTTTGGTATAATATTACAATATGATAAAAATTCAGAATAGCTTTTGTAAGCAATATTCAGCGTACTATTAATGTTAGAGAAATTAAAATAGTGTAAAAGATTTAACTATTGGTTGGATATTTTGGCTTGACCTATATTATTGTAATATAAGCCTGAGGAGTTTGTTATTTTAAGTATGTTATAGAGTTCGCGTTCACTCGGGTCAGGAGGGTCATCAGAAGCGTTGTCCAAATCATTGAGTTAATAATCTGAAACGAAGGGTTTCAGTTGGTTGAGACGATACGTTTTAAATTTATCGAGTTTCTTATTAAAACGACTCAAGTTTATTGAATCAAATAGTAGAACAAGGTCACCTATATTTATTTTGTTTTCTTTTGCTCTTCTGTCGTAATATTTTTTACTAATTGTTTTGGAATGTAACAAATTTTCTGTGGCGGTTTTTCTAATAACTTTCGCTTTGTCTATAATGTCTTTTGTTAAATTTTGATAAGTTGGTAGCTCTTTAGGTTTTTGTAGACTATGTGGAATTTTGGGTTCTCGGCCAAAGACTAACGTATAAGGACGATTTTGGTAGATCTGTTTTCATGGGTGTTATAACTATGACAGACCAAATAAACAAATTCGTCCAAATTCCTGGTACTATTGTCTACATAAGATTTAATAAAAGTCTTTATACTGTCATGGGATCTTTCAAGTGATTCATTACATGATACGGAGAAGTTATTTTGTTATCAAGCACATTATTTTGTTTTATTTGTAGTAGTTTGTTAATTTCCTTAAAGAGATTACTGAGGAAGTTTGTGCCCTGATCCGTAAGGATTGTGTTCGGAAAACCGAATATTGTGCAATATTTTAGTAAATGGACTGCACAAGTTTCAGCACTGTTCTTGAATTGGGTAGGCTTGAATGGATTTAGTTAATTAATCTTGAATCGTTAGTATGTAGCGGTTATTGCTATCTGTAATGGGGTAAAGACCCATTATGTCCATTGCGATAGCATCACCAAAGTCCTGAGCGGTACTGGTGATAATCATTGGTGTTTTGATTGTTTCTTTCTTAACTCTTTGGCAAATTTCACAGGCTCGAAATTATTTTTTAATATCTTGTTTCTTGCCTTTTCAAAAGTATTTTTTCTTGATTTCCTGACATGTCTTATTTACGCCAGGATGTTCGGATAGAACATCGTCGTGATATTCTTTCAGGATTTGTTTTCGTTGTTCTTTACCAGGATGTATCAAATCTCCAGTTAAAATATTTATGTTTATATTATTTTTTTAAATTAAATATTGCAACATTGACTCAAAAGTGTCTGTTTAATTTTGTTACATAATTGAGGGACGTTTATAATATTTATCTCAGTATCATTATTCAATGTCAGTATTAAAAATAAATTTGATAGAGCCTTGTAAAGATTTTCATATGTGATATCGTCTCTAGCTTTTTCTTTGACTAATAGTAAATATAAATTTTGATTAGATATTGTGGTGATTAATTTAGCAATCTCACTAATTTTATTAATTTTCAATTTTGTTAAATCACATTGCTTACTAACATAAAAGGAATGTGAATTATTCATTGATAGATCCGTAGAGTAGGGAATGATTAATGTTTTTAAATCCTCAAAATGTTGATTGATTTTATTAAAGGTTTGAATATTTAGATTTTGTTGATGAAATAATTGGAAATTTTCGTATGACAATTTAACAACTGGGTCTTGATCTTGTGTAATGTTCATTACGGGTCTAGAGAGTGCGTCGGCATTAGAATTTGCTTTACCGGATTTATAAATAATTTTGTATTGGTATTCCAATAATTTCAAACGCCATCTGACTAAACGACTAGAAGGATCTTTGCAATTCATTAGCCATTATAGTGGCTTGTGATCCGTGATTATTGTAAACTCTTTACCGGATAGATATGGTTGGGAGGTTTTTACAACTTTTGACTATATGTACTCAGAAGCTCTTTTTCTGTCGTACTATAATTTTTTTCTGCTGCATTCAGTGTAGCAGAATAATAGGCCAATGGTAAGTACTTGTTGACTTCACCTTGAGAAAGAACTGAACCAATGTCATCATTTGATGCGTCTGTAGTTAGAATAAATGGTTTGTTAAAATCTAGGTATTTTTATATTGGCTCAGAAGTCAGTATTGATTTAAAAGTTTCAAAAGACTCTTGGCATTTTTTATCAAAATTAAATTTTATATCATTTTTTAACAGAGATGTTAATGACTTAGCTAATTGTGAGTAATTTGGTATCAATTTTCTATACTTAATGTTTCTTGGTGCTTTTCGTTCCATTATGGCTGAAATTTTATCTGGTGTCCTAAATATCCTACTTCTTTTCGTAGAAACTCGCACTTGTCTGGCTGTAATTTCAGGTTATGTCTGCGTAAAGAATCAAATACTCGAGTGAGCTTAAGATTGTGTTCTTTCAAACTTGATGCGAATATTATTAAAGGTAGCCGGTGCATTTTTCAATCCGAAAGGCATACGGTTAAATTCGTAATGACCTCTTGGTGTACTGAATACAGTTTTTGGCTTATCGTTTTCATTCTTTTCTACCTGTCTAAAACCGTTTGCGTGGTCTAATATACTAAAGTAGATAGCATTGCCCAACTGATCCAATATTTCCTCAATATTGGGTAGTGGGAAATTGTCTGAAATTGTAACATCATTGAGTTTGCGAAAATCTGTTACAATTCTCCATTTTTGGACACCAGATGCATCTTTTTTTTTGGTTCAACCCAAAGAGGAGCTGACCATGGGCTTTCACTTGGTCGTATAATGTTTTGATCTAACATTTATGTGATTTGCTTTTGTACTTCTTCCTCGTGTACTTTTGAGTACCTATAAGACTTCACAGCATAACTTCATTGACCCTAATTTTGTGTTTCAACGTAGGTGTTGAACTTACTCACTTGAACTAGAGTATCTCCATTCAATAAAAATATATCATTAAAGGTATTACAAATTTCTTCAATGGATTCACTTTCCTCACGATTTAGATATCATATATTTTGATTTATTTTTATTTTAGACTGGGGTGATTTAAATGATAGTTTTTTGTCAGTTATTCCTTTGCATAACATGATGTTACTTGGTAAACTTGACGGCTGGTCGACGTTTGAGGTTTGTCTACAGGTGCGACCTTTATCTGAGACAAGTTGGAGTTTAAATTTATATTTTGAAATTCGTCTGTCAATTGTTCAAATGGGAGAGCTTGTGCTATTTGCGGGTTAGGATTAATATTCTGACTGTGTTTTTCCTTTCTACATTCAGATTCGATATGTCCAGGATATTGACAATAGTTACAAATTTTATTATTGGAACCATTATTATAAATTGTATTGTTACTATTACAGGGATAATTATTGTTTGCATTAGAATTTGTACGATTTGATCGACAATCTTTTGTACAGTGCGTTTTTGTTTTACAGTTTCTGCAATATTTGTTATTATTTGTAGGGTTAGAATTATTGTGATTATTAAGTTTTTTTTTAATTTTCTCTCATTTATGAAATATGCTTCTTCCTCACAGGCTAAGGAGAAGGCGTCATTTATGTGAATAAATGTCTTATGTCTAAGTATTTGTGATAGTTCGGGCATTGAATGCTATCTAACCGAACATAAAATTCTCTAACACTTTCATTACATTTTTGTTTTGTTGTCTCCAATTGTTCCACGGCTTTGAGTTTATCTCGTAATTGTACATATGTTTTAATATCTCGCATATTAATTTTTTGTTTTAACTTTACTAGAAATTTTTGAAAATAAAAACGTTTCTAGAGGTAATTTTTGAGTTTTTCTGGCTAAACCGATCGCATTATTCGCGTTTTGTAGAAAGTTGTGAAGTTCTTTAGAATCTCCAGTAAAAGGGGTTATCATATTCGATAAAAAAGTTATTGGGATATGGTTTTTATTACCATTATGTGATGAACTTGACTCGCTACCAGTATCATCATCAGTAACGTCAATAGGTACGTTATTATCATTGTTATGTACGTTTAAAAGTTGCACGTCAGCTAGGCTTTGACTGCCTGATAGAGTTGGTTTTGTATGTTTTGTCCGTTTTGTTATATTTGTAGTACTCATTGCGAAAGTGTTTTTGAATGGTAAAAGGAAAATTGAAATTAAAAATCAATCAACACAGCGTACTTACGGTTTTAGGCTGTGTGGATTCGGAATACTCTTGATGTACGAAGTACACCAGTATCTACACCAACTACTTGATCAAGTTCTGCAGCTTATTTTCTCGTAGTACTAAATAGATACTGTAGCAGTATCCCACCGCTGTCACCAAAAATGTTGTATCCCAAATTAGATACCACTTGTGAAGACGGTTTGAATTAGGCTATTAGGAATTTACAGTTGTTCTAAATGATGTCCAACGTTCGTTGTCCAATTGACTTCATTCGACAGATTAGTAAATTTAAGTTACTTTAATTAAGTTAATTTAAGTTACATTGTCCCAATGAATTCGTCCAAATGTAGTTGGTCCAGATTGACTTTGTCCAATACTTTAGGAAAATTTAATATAGCGCACAGTTTGAAATTATAATACTTTATTTAATTTTAAATTGCTAAGTTATTTATTAAAAAAAATTAACAAAATAATATTGTATATTCAACTGATACTAAAAGAATTCTAATTTGATTTGACTAATTTGACATATTCTTTTTATACTATTTAATTGCTGAAACAGCAATATGTGCCATCCTGTCACGTTGTCTTCGATATCCATAAGTCTCGTGGTCTCCACAATATATATATAGTCCCATTGTGTGTAGATGCTTGTATCGAGCTTTTGCTGTGTGTTTTCTCAGTGATCACGGTGTTTAACATTCATCCACTCGTTGATTACCTGTTTACATGCTGTCTTTGGAATTCCTAAAATAGGCTCTGAGCCAATGAAGGTATTCCGACTCCCTCCTTTGCTAATGTAGCTGCTTTTTCGTTTCCTTCGAAACCACTGTGACCTGGTATCCAAATCAATTTAACATTGTTCCATTTTACCTGCTTCAGTAGTTCCTCTAGACTATCCTTGACTATCCCTGAGGTGACTTCAGTTGCAGACAAGGCTTATAGAGCAGCTTGACTGTCCGAGAGAATACATACGTTCTGGTTTATGTAGCCTCTACGTGGGCTCTCGCGGACGCAAGCCAGTATGGCGTAGGCTTCTGCTTGGAAGACCGTGGCATATTTCCCCAAGTTTAGGCTTATGTTTGCTTTAGGTCTTTCACTGTAGATTACCGCCCCGGTCCCTTCCCCAATTGTGTCTATAGGCGCTGGATCTCCTTTAACTATTATTACCATGTTTAGCTGAGTCATTCTAGCATGATTTCCATGGTAGCTGTGGGTGTACTGCTCATGGAACCACTAATGCACAAACAGGCCAGCTTTTGGACCCTGGGCAGCTTTTGCATGCCGTTATTTGATTAAAATTTGGCCACCACACTAGAGTAGCATAGGTTATAATTGGCCTAACTATCAGTAAAGCCAGTGGATCATTTTGAGTTTTAGATCCCAAATTTTTCTCTTGCAAAGCATGAAAGAAGATTTGCTCTTATTTGTTATGTATTCCAGATGAGGGTTCCATGCTAGGTAGAGTCTAACATCACTCCTTCGAATTTGGTTTCCCTTGCGATCTGTAGTCTCCCCGAAGAGGATGGGTGGTTTTATTTTATCCACCTCCATTTTGTGTGTGAATGGAATTAGTGTGGTTTTACGAGGGTTTAGTTTTAATTCCTCGTTGATACACCATTGCTGTGTGAATCTTCGAGCGTTTTGCATAAGCTCTGAGATTGTGTTTTCACAGAGTCTTTGGATTGCAATTATAATGTCGTCCGCGTATCCTTGTGTATAGTGTCCTCCTTGGTTGAGGTTCGTCAGTAAGCTGTTCACTGTCAGACTTCACAAGATTGGGGATAAAACACCACCCTGTGGACATCCCTTAGTGGCTCCTCACAGTAACAGACTCGCCAAGAAGAGAAGTTTGTATTATTTTACCTATCAGCATAGAGTTTATCCACCTGCAGAAGATGTCTTCTACTCCGTGCTGACTTGCAGAGTTGATCATTGTAAGAGGCATTATCAAAGGCACCATTTCAATGTCAAGAAATACGCGCAAGGTGGTCTGTTTTATTGCAAATCCCTCCTCAATCCTGTATATTAGGTTGGGGAGGGCTGATTCACAGGGTTTTCCCACTCGATCGCATGCTGGTTGGCATGAAGCGGATTTCTCGAGAGTGCCCCTTGAGTTAAATGAAATCCTATTAGTCTTTCTATTGTCTTTAGTAGAAACGATGATAGACCAATTGGTCTATCATCGTTTCCCGTGGAGTGATTGAGCCTCTCCGGTTTTGGTAAATTGGCCACTCTTACTGACTTCCATACTGTTGGGATATAATCTGTAGCTATGTATCTGCAGGGTTAAAACATGCTCTGCTCCTTTTTGTAAAACCACGGGGTATAACCCGCCTGGTCCCGGTGCTTTATAGGGGCCGAATGAGTTTATTGCCCATTCGATTTTTGAGCGATTGAAGGTACTCGCCGATCGAGCCCTCGCTTGTTGTTAGGAGATTTTGGTTAAATTGTTCGTGGGAAGGGTTCTCGCAATTTATTGCCACCGAATCGGGAAATGAGCCTGGAATAGTGTTCGAGTGTATCCTTTCCGGAGCTAGTGTACGCACCAACGGGCTTACGTAGTGACCCAATGGTGTCAGCGGGTTTCTTCGGTTGAAAACGATGGAGTCTTGCTCTCTCAGATGTGTTTTCAGCATCTTGGCCGAGTTTCTTCCATGAGTTTATTTTGGCTTTTTTCAGAGACCTATTGTATTCAGTAAGGGCTTCATGATAGTTGTCCAAATTCCCTATCCTTTTTGCTCTGTTAAGTAGTTGGTAACTTTTTTGATTTTTATTCCTTAGGTCTTTATTTCACCACCAAGTTGACTTACTTTTGAAACCTCCGGGCAGTTTTTATGGAAGGAGTTAATTATTGCATGCTGAAGCTCAGTTGCAGTAAGCTTAATGTCCAGTACTGTTTTAACTTTTTTCGGGATTGTAGCGAGTTTAAACTTTAGTGTCGAATTATATTCGTCCCAATTCGTTTTCCTCGGATTCCAATAATGAATATTACATTGGTCTAATTTTAACTCCACATTGTAATAAATTTGTCTGCAATCCGATGCAGATGTTTCATCAGATCTAGGCACTTCTTGCTTTTCCACTGATTCCATAAGTGTTACGACTTCTTGCCGAACTCTGTTGATAAAAGTCGGTTTGCTACCTTGATTAACTATATCTAAGTTCTTAGCTATAATATAATCAAGGAGGTACTCTCCTCTTGCATTTATATTGGTACTCCCCCATGCAGTGTGATGAGCTTTTGCATCGCATCACATGATCAGTTGGTGATTTTTATCCTTACAATACTGGATCAAGTCTATCATCTCCGTAGTTGGTGGTGGAATCGATGCATCATTTTACCGCAGTAAGGTCTCTCCGACAAAAGTCTATCAGCGGTTAGACATGGATGCACTTCCTTACATAAATGCAAGTTCTGGGTTTTTCTAAAGTTTTGTTGTATATAATTTGTCCTCCAGCATTTCCTAGTCCAAAAATCGTATGGTTTGCAGCCCAAGGTTCCTGGACAAGGGCTATAGAAGCTCACCTTGCTAGCACATTTTGGCAGAAGACAGCAGAGACAGCCTTACTGTGCTGGAGGTTTATTTGCAGCACTTGAAGAGCTACCATTTTTTATCGCATTGTTGCCATAGTGTCACAGTGAGGTTAGCTTGCGCAGCCTCCGCTGATTCACTTGTTGAAGGGATTTGAGCCCCAGAGTTATTGTTTTTACTTTGATTTTCCAACCAGTCCAAGTGGCCGAGCGGTCTTAGGCGGTATGTCTGCGCAGTATGCCTACTTGGATACTGGGAGGTTATGGGTTCGAATCCCGACATCGGCAGTTTGTCAATTATTAAGGGAAAAAAAGGGGCGGTTAATTGACTAAACTGTCGGCGTATGGACAAGAACGAAGTAACCGGCTATACTTGAGAAAGTTTTCTGCAGTTTCCTTCACGAACTCCAGATGAATATCGGCATAGTTCCTATCGTAGTCGGCTGTAGCCGCATATTCTACCAATTCCTAGTCTATACACAAAAATTCCTTCCACTCCACTCACATCCTTAGGCATCAAAATGGACCTTATGGTCGAAGTGTAGCCTGTTCAGGGCAGTCTCTACAATTTATCTATCTTGGTTTTCCATATTAGGTCCCACGATAAATCGGACCGTCTGCTACCTCATCTTGATGGGGAGGGCAATAATACCATGGAGTTCGCCAGTTGCTCCAAGGGGATTGTTTACGACAGCATTTAACCCTGCTGCCCTAGTCAACGGCTAGTAGCTCTAGGCACAATGCCTCGCACTGTAGCTTGGATTTGCATGATTTCTTAGTCTGGCTCCTCAGGGCCATCCAGTCCGGCATGGGTATCCCTGCCAGTAACAAAATTACCGCCGGCATAGCATAGCCCTTCATCGATGCCCAGGAGTCTCATCACCAACGACAGCTAATTAAAATAAACAACTGCATGCTTCCATAGAAACCATATCAAGAAATTTAGGATTATTGCAGGAGCAAAATTATGTTATGGGCAAAACTGCCTATCTTAGAAACCGTAAGAAATAGAATAAAAATTTTGAAGATAAAAATGTCTCTTTTTAAAAAATAAACAACTTTTATTTGAAACTTTTTCTCACAATTTCAATAAATACTGGGTATTTAAATAATTAGCTTAGTTAGTTGTTATTTTCACTTGTTTTAAACGATTACTGCATGGTGTTTGTTAAGTGTATATAATACGGATGGAAGTCAGTGATTATTAAACATTGTGTTTTAGTCTACATATAATATATAGCCTTAAGTGAAGCTGACTGACACACTCATTCACTCACTTATGTATACAAATTCTAAGGCACTTCGAAGCCAAGACCGAAGTCCGCCTCGGGGTCAAGGAGGGGACCCCTTGCGGCAGAGCGAGTCTACATATAATATATAACCCTAAGTGAAGCTGACTGACTGACTGCATGGTGTTTGTTAAGTATATATAATAGGGATGGAGGTCAGTGATTATTAATCATTGTGTTTTAGTCTACATATATATAGCCCTAAGTGAAGCTGACTGACACTCATTCACTCACTCATGTATACAAATTCTAAGGCACTTCGGAGCGAAGACCGCTTCGGGGGTCAAGGGGGGACCACTTGCGAGCAGAGCGAGTCTACATATAATATATAGCTCTAAGTGAAGCTGACTGACTGACTCATGTATACAAATTCTAAGGCACTTATAGACATGCTAGAAAGACGCGGTTTTTTGCATTCGACGCGAAATTGCTTGAAACCGGCGGGAAAAATCGAAAAAACATCCCCACTTTTTTTACAATTCATGAGATGTTATTTTCTGTAACGCGGGGCCAAGGCCTCGGGGTTAAGGGGGTACCCTCTTGCGAGTCATTTATTTAGGACTAAAATAAAATATTTTATTAAGAGATACGAAAATAGCTCATAGCTTGGGGGCAATTTTTTGTTAATTTTTGTTTTTCTTTATTTTCACAGAGTTGCAAGAAATTCACTTAAATTATTTAATTTCATTTAATTGTAATTTTCCAATATTAAATAAATATTCGAATAATGATGAACTTGTAAAAAGTGTCATAGTTGCTGGTTTAAATAATATTGTATTCAATAAATTAATTATAAATCGACGTCAACAAAAAAAATCTGTACTATTCTCTGGGTAAGTAGAAGAATTTGAAAATAATTATAAAATATCATTAATAGTAGCTAGCGTTAATATGTAGGAGTCCAATAATCTTAATGAAAGTGGGATGCAGTCGCACAACATTCCAATTCCTAGTTTGCATACAAATTTCTTGCCCCTCCAGTATAGTTATAAATCAATAAAGATTAAGTAATAATAATGATGTGGGTGGCCTCTGTTATAGACCGTGGAATCTCAGAAACGGAGGTAAAACCCTCCATTATTATTATTATTATTACTTGTAGATTCTTTTTTCCGCTGGAGTGTATAATGCCATTTTTGGTATTTTGTCTCTTTTATTTTTAAGTATTCCAGTTCTCTCATTTCAAAAATTTTGCTCGTTTGACCAATATTCATCCCATTACAAATCCCACAGCTTAATCTGTATATACCTGAATGTTTTCCTGATATAATTTGGTTTTGTTGTTGAAGATAAGTTCGCGAGTTTTATAGGTGGCCTGAAAGTGATATTGACATCATGGTATTTATTGAGATTCATAACTGATTGAGTCCTATTCAGAACTTGTTAAGGTTCATAAATGAATAACGCAATATAAATGTAGAGAAATTAATTATTATATTTTAAGTTTGAAATTGAAATTAAACATAACTTGAATTCAATATATTATACAAAAGCGTGCTTGACAAGTTAATTCCTATGTCTCGTATTACATTCTATACTTTCCGCCAAAAATGTCCAATCGGATCACACTAATGTATTGTTACCAAATCCTTTCAAAGCTTTCATTTTGTAACCTGCTTTTCTACATTCTCTTAATACTGCTATCACTTTTTCATATACTTCTAATTTTTCTTTTATAAAGTAAATAAATCTGTACCTGGTATAGTCATCTTTGAATAATACGAAATATTTAAAACCAGAAAAGGATTCTGCAAACGGTCCACATACATCGGCGTGAATTACTTGTCCGGGTGAAGTTGCTCGTTCCCTTTTCCCAAACTTTAGTCTATGTGGTTTCCCATAAACACATCCTTCGCAAACTTTTGAACTTTAATTCCAAAATCTTTTTATAAAATTGCTTTAACATGCCTCTTGTTTTGACGACCTAATCTTTCGTGATAGAGCGTAGAATATTTTCATTTGATTCGACAGAATTGACATAATTTTCATTATCATTTATTAAATCTAATTTGTATAGACCACCATGAAGCGATCTTTTACCATTTAAAATAAGTTTGTCATTAATTTCGAAACGACATTCTTCAGCAGTTGAAACAAATTTTTATGCATACCTGGAACCATCCATACGTTAGATAATGTAACAGTTTTGCACTCTTGTCCTATTGCTAACTTCATTAAAACATTTCCATGTTCAACTGCAGGTACATTCATTTCATTGGCTGTAATTACTCGGTGAGGTTTCTCGAATGGTTCAATGTTTTGAAATAATTTTTCATTATTGCATATATGATTGGTTGCACCATTATCTACATACCAATTACATAAATCATTTTCGGTAGAAAATGCTTCAGCCGAAGTGTACAAAACCACTGTATTTTTATCTGCCTTATCTGTAGTTTTAGCATTAAGAGATTTACCATCTTTTTTCCATTTTAAACAATTTCTAATTACATGTCCTGATTTCTTACAATAGTGACAGATGAACGTTTTACCTTTACTTTGATTTTTCTGTTTCGGTTTTGCTACTGCTAGGGCTTCTTGATCATTATTTGTTTTATTAATAGTCCAGTTAAGATCTACATCCGTGCTTGCAAAAGGTCAGGTCGTTCTGAATTTTTTATATGTTGTTAGGACCTAAACCAATATTAAAACACCAGATTTGCAATTTCCAAAGTGCTGTGCGAGCGGTGGTGTACCCAAAAACCATGAAATTTTCGGACTTTTTTCAGTTTTTGCTCAATATCTCAGTGAAGGAAGGGTCTGACCGGTAAAGTTATTCTATACACTTTTAAAGTAGACTAAATTTTCAACAATTTGAGATCAAAACAAGCTCTACACAGGTATTGGTTCCCAAGATACAGTTCTTAGAAAATAGGCCATTTTTTCCAAAAAGTGAAATTTTTTCGAAATGGTCACTTATTTCGTAAAATATCTTCTAAAATACGCATCCCACGTCAAATATTATATGTAATAAACTTGTAGTAAATTTAATTAGCTTTCATTTGAGATCAGACTGGTACCTGTATGCCCAGCGGTTCTCTCAAAAACGGCAGATAACCAAAAACAGTAATAAGTTAACCAGCGCAGATAACCATCGCAGCGCACATATTTACCAGTTGTTTGTATCCATATTTTCGGTAAAAGTAGCTACCAATTCCAATCAGAAGGAAGGAAACAAAAGATCGAGTTCGTACACCTGTTATCAGAACATGAGAAAATGACACACACTTCTTCCATGCTTCAAGGAGCCAAGCTTGTTTTTGAGAACAACAGTTTCAAAAAATAGCTGTACTGAGTGCCCTTTGTTGGAGCCCATCTCCACTATGACTATGTCTTCGACAAAACGTTTTTGGAGGTGAGTTTTCGTTGTTCTCACATCAGGGATACAACCACCCTTAATTTGCTGCAAAAGGTGTGATAAAGAAAACTGGCATTTATCACTGTTTTCCAACAGGTAACCGTACACACAATCCATCGCTTCTTCAGTATTACTGGTTAGACGATACCCTCTCTTATTCCTAGTAGCAGGTGGTAATCTAAACAGGCTCCTGTAGCACAATCTGTGGTACGCCCCGTCTGCAGCAACCAGGTCGTCAATGGCGAGGAGGCGCTCCGATTGTGCTACAGGAGCCTGTTTAGATTACCACCTGCTACTGGGAATAATGATCATAATAATAATAATAAGCCTGTTTTCATGTTTAACTTTACTGAACTATAGTTAGACTCTTACTTTTTAATTCTCTTTCATGTGCACATAATTGACTTGCAAGATAGTCCACTGTACTGTTAGTTTTGGGTATCAAATGCCAACAAGCCTTAAAAGAAAAATAATCATTAGATAAAGTTTCTAAAATCTTACAAATAATTAATATTTCAGGCAAAACTTTAGTATTGTTATCTTCACTTAGTTCTATGTTTAAATTGTTCCAAATATTCTTCAATTTCGATGTATAATTCGCAATATCATCATCAGGATTAAATTTATATGTGAAAAATTCCATGCATAAGTTAAATGTTTTATCTTCTGTAACTCCTTCATATAATCTATGCAACTCAAGCCATACATTTCTTAAAGATTATTAAAATAATCAAAGAGAACTCTAGGTTTTTTTTAAATAATATTTCAAATTTTGCCCCTATTCCTAGAACATTTGTTTGTATTTTATAAATACGTATTTCGACTACAATATGAGACACACACCAATTAGCAACAAGCAACATATCTCTAAATCCATATCCCAGAGATAGTTACGATTAGCTAATTCATACTGATGATGACTACATTGTAGTCGAAATACGTATTTATAAAATGCAAACAAATGTTCTAGGAATATGGGCAAAATTTGAAATATAATTTCATACATTTCTTGATGAATTAAACCTCATCACTTTGGTTAAATTTTCTTCCGTCATATTTGTTGTTAAAATCAGTAAAGCTTTTGTATCTGCATTTGTGAAGTACGTGTTTTTATCATTATACTTTTTCATATCATCTTCGGAAGCACCGAGGTTTAATGGTTCAGGTGCTAATAATTCACCATTAATAACTTGTTCAGCTCCGGGAACACTTTTAATTAGAAGTAATACTTTGTACTTCCATGTAGCCCAGTTTGACTTTCCTTCTAATAGTCCTATGTTAACTTTTAGATCCATATTTATGTAAAACAAAACTTGAATTCACTTTTTCGAAAAACTTCGACTAGATTAGTTTTTATCACTAATGTTCAAACTTTGTTTTTTTTGTACATTAAATAAACGCACAGTTTAAAGCCTACTAAACCCATAACCTATTGAGATTCATAACTGATTGAGTCCTATTCAGAACTTAAGGTTCATAAATGAATAACGCAATATAAATGTAGAGAAATTAATTATTATATTTTAAGTTTGACATTGAAATTAAACATAACTTGAATTCAATATATTATACAAAAGCGTGCTTGACAAGTTAATTCCTTTGTCTCGTATTACATTCTATACTTTCCGCCAAAAATGTCCAATCGGATCACACTAATGTTTTGTTACCAACTTAAGTAAAATAAAACAATTTATGATAGATATGATTATATAGTCTTAACAGTATTTAAAGATCTTAACGATATTTTCTGATATATCCCCGTAGTACTGACCTAGTGGTATTATAGTTCAAAATATTTTCCCCCTGAAGTGTATAATGCAGTTTCTGGGATTTTGTCCCCTTTTTGTTTAACTTTGCAGATTTTGTGTGTTTGAGGATGTAGGGAATTGAAGATATCAAATTCCAAATTATTATCATTTTTTGTGATTTTTAAATCCAGAAAGTAGGATAAAATTGTCAATAGTAAAATGAATCTTGGAATTGAAATAATTAATAAAATCAACAATACTATCTAATTGTTTGTAAGAATCATCAAAACAAATAAAGATATCGCCCACATAATGATACCAAAATATGTTGTCCAGCTTGTGTAGAACTTCGTATTTTAACTTCAAAAACCAACATAAATATTTCCGTTAGTAGGGGGCTTAGAGGCGAGCCCCTAGCTAGGTCACTTATTTGCCTGTATAACTTAATGTCAAATTCAAAATAGTTTTGTTATAAAATGGTTGGTAGTTTATTATTTCGTTTTGAATTCGGAGATTTTTGGTCCAATCATTCTGAAACAAAATTCATACAATCTTTACTCGAGATATTGGTACATGTTGGAAATATCCAAAGTCGCGAGCTTATAACTATTTGAAACTTTGAAATGTTTTAACCTGTCTACCAACTCCATCGAGTTATTAATGGTGAATTATCAGCACCTGAACCATTAAACCCCGGTGCTTCCGAAGATGATATCAAAAAGTATAATGATAAAAACACGTACTTCACAAATGCAGATACAAAAGCTTTACTGATTTTAACAACAAATATGACGGAAGAAAATTTCACTAAAGTGATGAGGTTTAATTCATCAAGAAATGTATGAAATTATATTTCAAATTTTGCCCCTATTCCTAAAACATTTGTTTGTATTTTATAAATACGTATTTCGACTACAATGTAGTCATCATCAGTATGAATTAGCTAATCGTAACTATCTCTGGGATATGGATTCAGAGATATGTTGCTTGTTGCTAATTTGGTGTGTGTCTCATATTGTAGTCGAAATACGTACTTAAATAAAACCTATTTTGACAAAATTGAAACCCGACTTCAAAAATCAAATATTCTAATACAAAAAATGCACTAAAAAGTAAAAAAATAATTGCATATTCTTGTGCCAATTTTAGTTCACCTAAGCAAAAAAATTTTAAATATATATGTACAATTATTGTTATTTTTGGAGGCGGTGTCCAAAAGTTATGTGAAATTCTCTATGCTGACGCCGACTCCAAAAATAATAATAATTGTACATATATATTTAAAAAATTTTGCTTAGGTGAACTAAAATTGGTACAAGAATATGCAATTATTTTTTTACTTTTTAGTGCATTTTTTGTTATAGAATATTTGATTTTTGTAGTCGGGTTTCCATTTTGTCAAAATAGGTTTTATTTCTCGCTTTTTAGTGACTTTGAAGTTCTATAACTTATTTAATTTGTCTAAATATGGGTAGACCAACTAAACGGCCTAGTAACTTTTAGTGCATTTCTTTATAACACATTTTTTATATCCGTTGTTTTTTTTTTTTTTTTTAATTTTTAGTGCATTTTTTCATAACAGATTTTCAATTTTTTTTACATTCATTTTTTTTTTTTTTGTAAAAATTTTTTTTGAGGTTGGTTTTTTTTTAAAATATTTTTTTGAAGTCGGTTTTTAAAAAAATTTTCTTATTTTCCCATTATGAATGAGTATACCCTTTCAAAAAAAAAAAAAAAATTCGCAGAAATCGGTTATCACATATAAAATTAGGATTTTCCTCGATTTCCCGGGGATCCCCTCATCAGAATGCGATTTGGTGCCAATGGGAAACCAAACCCTTTAAAACAAAAAAAATTTAAAATCGATTCATAAATGATGGAGTTCTGAAGTAACACACATTAAAAAAAAAATACAAAAACAAATTTAAAACAAAAACAAAAAATTCAAAATCGGTTCATAAATGACGGAGTTCTGAGGTAACAAACATTAAAAAAAAAAAAATACAGACGAATTGAAAACCATCCTCCTTTTTGAAGTCGGGTTAAAAATACAAACAAATGTTCTAGGAATAGGGGCAAAATTTGAAATATTATTTCAAAAAAACCTAGAGTTCTCTTTGATTATTTATATCCCATTTTTTCTCATGTCTGTTTCTGTGCTAATGATTGATAGCTAAAGATAATTTTTTGGATAATTTATGTTCTGGACAACCTTTATGTGCGACTACGGTTCAGATCTGGGCATCCTTATGAATTTTTAGTAAGCCATATAGCCTTGGTATTCTAGGGTTCATCTATGTTGGAGTATGGTTTTTGAACTGCTATGGTATTTGGAATTTATCAGTTGGATCACTTTTTAACCGTTGAATTTTTTCTTTATATATAAAATCCGATACTTAATAGATTCTTATTTCTTTATAATAATAATAGAATTACCGTTATCAGCTTTAGTTACAATTATTTTGTTATATTCGATTTTTTATTTGATAATTTGATAACACTTAAGATAATGATTTAGAAACAATGTTGGTCCATTACAATTAATAAAATGTTTTGTACACTCCCGTTAAAAAAATTAACAGTTGAAACTTACTGTTCAATTATATTAAAATTGAGTACATATGTAAACCATACATGCGTTTGGTTTTTTATTTTTTCAATTGTTAAATCAGTTCTCGATATAAATGAATCCACACCAAACACTTCTCCTTGTCAACATATGGTTTTATAAAAGGTACAAATTTAACACTGTGTCCTGTTTATATCGACTATTAGATGTGCAATTCGCAAATGCACAATGTTTAGTTGGCATTTTGAATTAATTTTTTCATTTTATTATTTACTTTATATAATTATTTTGATAATAAAAGTGTACTTTTAACGTTATATTAGAGTAAAATTATCTTCAAAAAGCCGGTTTCAGGCAGGTTGCTCGGAACCGCAATTTTTAATCGATTCATCTTGACGTCCTGAATATGACCCTAAATTTTTACGGTCCGACTCGTGACGGAACAGGGTCAAAATTTAATTTGTTTATAACAAAAAAGCGTTTTTTCTGAATATCTTTTTTAAAACTAAAAATTTTAATAATGACATAGAATATTATTCAATTCTATATAAGAAAAGAAATGAGCCCATAAACATTAAAATCGGTTTATTAGAATTCGAGGAAAAAAAAGATTAAAATTCCCAAAGTTCGAAAAACACAAAAAATTTTAAATTAAAAAAAAAATCTTAAAATTACTCCATTTTTTTTTTAAACAATGGCAAAGTATGCATTTTATATGTTAAAAACAATGTGCCCAATTTTAGCCCCTAAAAAAAATTAGGTCCCCGACAATTAATAAAATTCCATGTCACCTATTTTTATAAATAAAAAGGGTGCATTTGATTGGAGACGAATAAATCTTTTTTTAAATGAAAGGTCTTCAAAATATCTATAAAATGAAAAAGAAAATTATTTTTTTAACTGTATTTTACCCATTATTTTTCTATTTGTTTATAACGAGCTATAAACAAATTAAAAAAAAAAAAAAAAACACTTAAGAAATTATTTAAATAAACTTTTTTTTCTTTTAACTTATAGATTTTTTATAGATCTTTAATTTAAAAAAAAATATATATATAACGATACGTTAACTTTTAAGAGAGTTATCGTATGTTATTTTGTTAAATTACTTATAAACAAATTAATATTTTTAACTTTTATAAGCGTTAATCGAAAGCTAAACACTTACCTATATTATTATAAACTCAAAAAAATTTTTCGCCCGATATGGTTTATTGCATAAAGAAAAACAGTATACAATTTTTGCTTATTTTATTACAAAATAAGAATTTTATAATTTATATACAGCGTCATATATTTCATCAAAAAAAGACACCATGATTGTTTATAGTCCAATAAAATAGACCTTTAAATACGAATTTTGAGATAAATTCCGGACATTTTGATATGAGTTACTTTAAAAGATCTAAAAACAAATTATGCAAGTTTTTTTTTAAAAACTCCCCCGAGAAGGGATTAAAAAGAAAAAACAAAGTGTTTTTTTCAAATTTAGGAAAAAGGGTAAGAGTTAGAAAAAAATATCTCAAACAAAAGTTGTGGGGCACAAAATTTTATATGAAAATGATGTCACTTTTTTCTAGAATCAAAACTAACAGAGTTAGAGTGGTTAGAAGCTAGGGGATGATAATAAAAACTTAAAAAAATCATAAGTTGCTGAAAAATTGATATATCCAAAATTTTTTTATTTATTTATTAAGAAAATTATAAACTTTAATTTTAGACATTTTTTTTTTAAATCCAATTATGTAAAAAATTATTAACATTTAAATTTTTAAATTGACGATTTTTTATAGTAAAATAATTCGAAATAAATTTTTTTATTTATTTTTATATTCTTCGTCAAATTAAAAAAAAAAAGTCCTCTACAGTTTCTTTTTATCTTAATTACCGACGTAGATATTAGTGAGTGTAACTTATCTCTGTAATTAATCTTATCTCTTCCCATGCCACTGGTAATGCAAAGAAATAGCAGTATATGTCCGCACCGTACTCTCGGCACTCTCATCCATGCGTTTGTACACTGCTGCGTGTTTGCCTACGCTACTTTGTCTCATAGCTATTCCCTTTAACTCTGTCTCCCCGCTTTTTAAGAAACAATACAAGTAGCTTTTTCTTTTTATTTGAAATACTATTGTACTATTGTTTAACGGTATCTACGATTTTTCATTTTCATTTATTGGGTCTGTTTGGGCGAACAAATATCTTAGTATGCTAAGTTAGATACTCAGAATATCTAACTTAGTTTTCATCCGGGACACTTTTGCAGATACTTAGCTATGACGCCATTTTGCTCAGTATCATCCGTACTAATATATAAATAAATTTATAACCGACAAAAAAGAAAGAAACAGATTTGTATTAAATATATTATAATATATTAATTTAAATATATTTAGGTACTTATACATGTGTTTAGTTAACTACTGTACGTAAACATAAACAAATATTGCTACCTAGTCGGCAAGTCTGTCCAGGTCGAAAAGCGCTGTACTCAGTCGACCTTAAGACCTTAATTTATTTTTATGTTGAGTGTCTAACTTAGGATACTAAGATATTTGTTCGCCCAAACACACCCATTAATTTATCATTTATTTTTTTTATAATTATTAATTTGCAAAGAATTTCACGTTCCACATTCCATTCTATTTAATCAATATTTATTCCAAAATTTTTTTATTATTACCTATCTTAGTATTTTTTAAATTTTTTTTTTGTTATTTATCTAGAGCACAGAAGTGCGCATGGCCGAGTTTAAGGGGCTTTTGGCCTTCGTACGTACAGTGCTATTACTTATCCTTAATTTAGACGGTTTTTTCAGGTACTGTAACTTTTGAACGAAACGAGCTACAGTGTTGAGTTTTCGAATATAGAAACTTTACGGAATATTTTTCAACCGTTAAAAAGTTATTTTACTTCAAAAATAGCGGAAACGCCTTAAAAAATCGTGTATAGTATATCATAATGTTCTCTTACTTCCACATATCCTGTAAAGTTGATATTTGGCATACAGGTAGATTTAGTAACCAAACCGACAGAAAAATTATGAAAACTAGAAATTTATATCGGAAAATCGAAAATTTTTTTGCAATTTTTCTTTTTATAAATTTAACATTCTAAAGCATATATTCATCTGGCTTTCTCACCGGGCATTGCCGGCTGAATGGGCACCTCCGAAAGATGGGAATCATCAATGACGGCTTATGCAGGTTCTGTGAGCTGGAGGAAGAAACTCCAATTCATCTCCTACTTGAATGTGAAGCTGTGGCACGAAGACGGGCTGCTTGTTTCGACCAGTACCTACTCCAGGAGGATGACTTACCATCCCTGCACCCCACCAGATCCTCAAATTCCTCCGAGAATTGAGACTGGTTGAGGAGCTCTGAGGCAAGCCTTAACAGAGCAGTAGTAGGGGGTCACAATAGATCATATTGGTCGCAGTGATTAATAACGTCCAAGTAATAATAATAAAATATATTCATCTGATTCGTTGATATTTGTCGATAGTCCCTTCTGATTGGATACACGTTAAGTATAATATAATATAGGTATAATATATGAATGTTCCAAAGAGTGAACTCTGATTCTTTGATTGTTATAATTTTTTACAAAGTAACTTTTTCAAAATTATTCAAAAAAAATAGATTTTGTTATAAAAAATTTTTCCCATTTCTAGATATGCTAGACGGATGCGGTTTTTTGCATTTAATTTTGCATTTTACGCGAAATAACTTGAAATGTATAAGAAAAATCAGAAAATTTTAATTTTCCCAAAACAGCATCCCCAAAAATGGGAAAACACCAAAAATTACCTTTCTAGACATGCTAGAAAGATGCGGTTTTTTGTATTCGACTTAAAATACCGATATATTAAAGCATTGCAAAAAGGGGTCTTATCCGATCAAAAACATAAATGTAAGATAGGACCGCGTTTTCGGGGAAATCCTTAATGTAATATTTGCTTCTTAAAAAGTGGTGATATGGGAGAAAGGATCGAGATATTTACAAAGTAAATAACTCTAGACTTCATATAGTAGTTGGTCCTTATAAAGTGATGATATCTCATTAAAGAGCCGAGCTATTTACAAAGTAAATAGCTCGGTAAACTATTTAACAAGAAATTTAATGAGGGGTAAATTGATTAAATGTAAGAAAAAATTTGGTTGAAATTTATTTCGTAAGTTTTCTCTTAGTATGTTTTTAAAATTATATAACTTGGCAAGTTTGAATCAACAGAAAAAAAACTTGCCAAGTTATAAAATTTTAAAAACATACTAAGGGAAAACTTACAAAATAAATTTCAACCAAATTTTTTCTTACAATAATCAATTTACCCCTCATTAATTTTCTTGGTAAATAGTATACCGAGTTATTTACTTTGTAAGATGGAACTGCTGGTAATTTTGGTTTCCTTACAACTAAGGATACGCCTTTCTACATTTTTCGTGAAAATACACTTCACACTGTCCGAGCCATAACTAACTAACAATTTTGGTAATTTTTTCCAATGCTTTTAGCGATCAATGTTTCAAGTCCTTTCTTTTTTACGGAAACAACATTATCGATGTTATTATATAAAATTTTGTCACAAATACTGCATAATATTTCTTCATCCATGTTAGAATATATACCAGGCTCTAACAAAAAAATTAATACCGAATTAAATTTCTGTAAATTAATATTACTGTAAATTGATATTTAAAGAAAAATTAAACAATTAAAATAAAACACACCTCACGATCCGCACTAATAATAATTGTTTAATAATTATAAACAAATATGCTTACAGATATTTTTTAATGCTATACATTCATTTAGATATGGCCATTTGAAATGAATATATATTGACGTTGGTTAAACAATCATGCTGTCTTTTTTTGATGAAATATATGACGCTGTATATCCTTACATAGTATAAAATAAAGTCTCCCAGCCGCGTCTGTCTGTCTGTTCGCGATTTACTCAAAAACTACTGCACCGATTTTCATGCTGTTTTCACCAATGGATAGAGTGGTTCTCGAGGAAGGTTTTAGTATATAATTTGTCAAGTTTTTGTATAACTTGATCCTTACATATTATAAAAAAGTTATAGTTGTATAATTTATCAATGCATAGTAACAGATGTTCGTTGCTTAGGTGCTGTGTGTTATACATTGTCTGTCAGGAGTGGGGATGTAGACATTTTGACTGTTATTTATATAAGCATGCACAGACAGCAGTCTGCATAAAGTGATTGATATGTAACACTGGATCACATATTAATACAGTCCATTGTTCATATGCAGACGTATAGGTGTATAA
Organism: Nineta flava; assembly: GCA_963920215.1. Classification (NCBI taxonomy): domain Eukaryota; kingdom Metazoa; phylum Arthropoda; class Insecta; order Neuroptera; family Chrysopidae; genus Nineta; species Nineta flava. The sequence goes on from OY986042.1 coordinate 67,185,945, forward strand.
TTTATCAGTCCTTGACGAGCGAAAATATTATGTTACTTGGTTATAAGGGTGTTACAAAATTTTTTTTTACGGGTAATACTAGTAAATTATAAAATTATTATTTTGTAATAAAATAAGCAAAAATTTTATACTGTTTTTCTTTATGCAATAAATCATATCGATCGAAAAAAATTTTTGAGTTTATAGTTATATAGGTAAGTGTTAAAGCTTTCGATTACGGCTTATAAAAAATTGCGGTTCCAAGCAACCTGCCTGAAAAATCCTTCTTTGCCTCTACTATTACCATAGATAGCAGAATTAATAAAATGTTTGTACTCCATACCCGTGCTGCTTTCTCTATTTTTTAAAATCTTTCGAGATAAAAGGTTAATTAAAAATACTAAAGTTTTTAATGACTAACCTTATTGTTAGGTAAAAACATTTTTTTCCAAACGCTTAGAAAGACTGAAAAAATATCCTTCAACTTTTCCCATGATAATTTAAAAATGATTATTTTGTTTAAGGAATGGTCAAATGATAACTATAGGATCAGATAGTGTAAATTATAAAAGAAAAATATTACCTTCAATGTTTTATTGTTTTTCAAATGATGTACATTCAATTGCTAGACGCACAACAATCGTCAGAGAAACTAGTCTTTTATCACCATTAACAGTATTGTTATTTGTTAATGTTTTCAAACAAGTGAGTCTTTAATTTATTTACTCTTTCGAAATTTAGTGACCTTGTTTCAAAGGTCGTAGAATTTCAATTAGTCATCCAATTTGCATATAATTTTGTAGATTGCTTTAGAATACATAATATCTCGAACCGGCGTGTACAACCACAAACTTTTTTTGATAATTTTTTTGACATTGGTTGTTCTTGTTCCAAAGTATAGAATTCTATATAACATTTTAGGAAATTATCCTTCTTTTTTAGAGAAATGAAAATGGTTTGGCAGTATTTATTTTTAAACAAAATCCAATGCTGAAATTTAGTTTAAAACAAGAGTAAGTGAGCTTTCAAAATTGATTTAAATTTATCATATATTAAATAAATTTTTGAAATATTTAAAATTATAGGCATGGTGACCTTTTACAAAAAGTAAAAACTATAATTGACGATTCTATTCAATTTTTATGCTCATGTCATCTACAATCAAAACGACTTGATGATAGTGAAGTGTATGATTATTGGTTGGATATTGTTGATAAAATGAATTCAATATTATTAGAAAATTCAACTTGATAGTTTTCTAGTCAAAATCGTTCGAAGAAGAAATATATAATTATATAATTATTTTATTAATTATTAGGTCTAGTTATTTGATTGAATTGGTAAGCGCTTAATTAAAATATTATTATTAATTAAAGTAGTAACTCCCAACTGATTAAAGCCTGATAAAAAAAAAAAAGTAGCGGCAGTTTTCCTGTTACCTATGACACAGTACCTTCTAACTCTGAATCGAAATCGATATTTTAGCTTTGAAACCTAAGAGTAAAGGGGACTGCATGTTTTCTTAAAAGTAGACATTCCAAACTAAACCTCATATATTAATCGAAGATCCCGACTTAAATCGACCTTCACCTCGTTCGTAATGAAAGATATTTTTTTATTGTAAACAAATCACGAATGGGTCGACAATCAGTTTCATTTCAGGTAAACGCTTAAGGAAGTCAGGGAGATACCATCGGAGGCAAAATTATTGAAAATTATAAATTCGTGAATATCTACGTTTTGAAGCCTGATGAATAGTGTCAATATTAAAAGAAATGTGGGCACTGTGTGACAATAGATTTTTATAAATAAAAATACACTGGTGAAATATTACTTTTATTATTTCATATAGTTTATCATAATTTATTAACAATAAAAAAATAACTTTATTCGGTGTATAAATTATTAGGATTGAAGTATAATGAAGTATTGAGCTTATATTAATATTTTATTCACACCAGAAAGAATATTCAACTACAACTACTGGTTGTATCTGAGCCTGTCAAGGATTTATTATTATTATTTTTTAGCACTGCTAACGATTGTTGGGGTATGTTCACATGCATCACCTGACTTCTCATATTTTGTGTGAACTATTACCTACAGAAATATATATCATACTTTTTCTTTCTATTATTAGAGTCAAATTAGCTTCAAAAAGCCGGTTTCAGGCAGGTTGCTCGGAACCGCAATTTTTTTTTAATCGATTCATCTTGACGTCCTGAATGTGATCCTAAATTTTTACGGTCCGACTCGTGATGGAACAGGATCAAAATTGAATTTATTTATAAATAAAAAGCGTTTTTTCTTAATATCTTTTTTAAAACTAAAAATTTTAAAAATGACATAGAATATTATTCAAATCTTTATAAAAACAGAAAACAAATGAGCCCATAAACTAATACTGATATGAAAAAATTGACTCGTCAACCAGGAATCGAATCTCGGGCCTCTAGATATCTAGTCCAGTATGCTTCCGCTACACCAAAGACGACTGTGACGTAACAGCCAACTTTTTCATATCATTCTTATTTTTTATTTGACAGTATTACTTCTGTCGAAGTTATTATTCATATATATTTATTTGTGTATACTTAAGCGTCAACAATACGATGTTTGTCCAAATTCCATTTCGGTTACGTAAGACAAACTGTAGAAGACTAGTGTATACTTTATAGACAATTGTCATTGTCATTGAATTTTAATAGGGAATATGCATGAAAATTTTTTTCACATTTATTTTCAGAATATTAAAATACTGTTAATACTGTAATGATATTTAAAAACGAAATTAAAATCCGACAAATATCAAGGAAGCTATAAGCTTTTAAATATTATTATCTGTCTCTTTCTTGCAAAAATACTAAAAACGGAGTTTTACGTGTATTTTAAATGGTGAAAGTGTAGTATAATGTCACATAACATATCAAGAGGGCTATCACCCTCTTTGTCTAATCGGGAATTTCAATCATTCATATCTCGCTTATTTTTAAAGTTATTTAAAAAGTAATTTTACCTTGATATTTGTCAAGTAAACTTCAATTCAAATGAAAAAAAATTTTCATGCATATTTCCTATTAAATGCCGATATGAAAAAATTAACTCATAAAAATTAAAATCAGTTTATTAGAATTAGAGGAAAAAAATCCCAATGTTCGAAAAACGCAAAACTTTTAAATTAAAATAAAAAATCTAAAAATTACTACAATAAAAAAAATTTTTTAGTCGTAATTTTTAAATTATTTAATTTAATTTAAAATTTCTGTGTTTTTCGAACTTTGGGATTGTTTTCCTCTAATTCTATAAACCGATTTTAATGTTAATAGGCTCGTTTGTTTTCTTTTTTATATAGAATTGATAAATATTCTATGTCAATTTTAAAATTTTGAGTTTTTAAAAGATATTAAGAAAAAACGCTTTTTTGTTATAAGCAAATTAAGTTTTGACCCTGTTCCGTCACGAGTCGGACCGTAAAAATTTAGGGTCATATTCAGGACGTCAAGATGAATCGATTTTAAAAAATTGCGGTTCCAAGCAACATGCTGAATAATCCTTATTTGACTCTACTATATACCATATATTTTATTTCTATTTATAATTTTTTCTCAACAACCGTTTAGTGAATGTTAAAAAAAATTGTGCAAAATTGTTTCTATATAGTTCAAGTTATACAATTTGGGACGCTTCGTAGCTTTTTTAACCCTCTGTGCATGAATCACAAGGCTGACTCGTGTAAATTTTTTTTTTACTTTGTGGAACAATTACGAGTCTGACTCGTGTAAACTTATTTTACTTTGCAAAACAATCACAAGTCCGACTCGTGTAAACTTTTTTTACTTTGTGAAACGAGTTAGACTCGTAATAATATAAAATAAATGAAATAATCCACTTTACTTCACTTCGCAATTTATATAAATTTAATTTAACATAAATTATTAACAATTATATACATAAACCAATTAATAAGTGAGGTAAGTATTTATATTTTTTAAGATTCTCAAATTTAAGAAATCAAATGGTCTCGATTGTATTAAATAATATCAATAATAACATTGCGTTATGCATTACTATGGGTGAAGTACCCACTACCTTATTTTATCTTTGTGAAGAAATCAGCAGTATTCTACACATGAATTAGTCAAAGAGAAAAATAATTGACACACCTATTTATGGAAAGACAATGCCATATCAAATATTCAAACTAATAACGCAATTTAGTCACTTCACAAATAATGAGGATGCGGAAAAGTCAAATAAACTCAAAAAAATCGATAGTGTTGTAAAATATTTCAACTCTTATATCATATATTGCAAATTGATAGGCTCCATTACTAAACAAAAGATTCATTTTGTAGACTTTCGCCTGGATATTGCAGAACGACTACTAAAAAGCCTAACTGTTCCAATCTATAAAATACGTGGAAGAAAATCAGAAGGCGATACATTCCTCCAACAACAACGAAAAAAAAAACATCCAATAAGAAAATGCAACGTATGTAGAAAACATAACAAAAGAAGCTAAACAACATGGTGCAAGCAATGTCTTGTTTCATTACACGTTCCTAAGTGCTTCGAAAAGTATCACACCGTGTAACTAAGAAACCGTGTTTTTATAAATTTAAAATAATACTTCTAATTTGTTAATATTAGCAAAGAATACAATATACATAGAAGCGTATAAGTACGATTTTTGTGTCACCTAACATTTTTAGTACTTATGCTGACCAGTAGATGACAATAGCTGTTCGATTTCGGTATTTACTGCCATTACCAGCACAACCAACTGTATTCTTTGTGTATAATGTATTCTTTGGCAGAACTTAGTAGAACTGCTTGATTAGGTGTGTGTTATTTTTTGTCTTTTCAATAAAGAACCATCTCACATGTCCCATGACTTCCATTTCAAATGATATTAAATTAACATTTTACTAAATACTTCGACAATGAAAATGTCTTTGGCAAATATTTTTGGTCATGCAAGACGGTTCTTTGACAGCCATTGTTCAAATCTTAAATTAAAGGGCTTGCGAGGCATACTTTCGTGGATAGTCGGTGTTATTATTTGGTTAAATATTTTAAATACTTCTGAACTGATAGTGCATTTGGAAATAAAGCATTTAAAACTTAATGTTAGATAAATGTTTATGCTATTATTATTAATAATAATATTATTATTGAATTGACCGGAGATAATTATTTTAAATAATAATGTAAGAGCTGCTTTAACTTAGCGAATTTCCTTAGAATACATAAATCACTCTCTAGCGGTCACAATTTTAGTCTGATCAAAATGAAATGTCGTATATGATTTTAGTATTTACAAGTCCAATTTTATTAATAAATGACATACGTCGAGGGGAATAGGGGAGGGAGTATAAAGAAAGAAGACAACACAAAATATAAAATATCTCTCTTAATATTAGAACAATCGAAAAATGCGTAAGAAACAAAGTTGTAGAAAATCATGTTTGCTACATATCATCACCTAATCATTTTTGCTCAAACTCTAACGTGTACACAGATATTAAGGAAATTAAATTTCAATCTTAAACCGTCAATATTTCTGTAAATATTAGGGTAAAAGAAAAATGATAAGAAACAAAATTACAGTAAAACTAAGTACCTACAACTTTACGTCTTATAAATTTTTCTATTTTTCGAATATTAAGAGAGATATGTCAAATTTTGTGTTTGTCCCTCCCTCGAAACTCCCCTTTCCCCTTGTTCGATTTTACCCAGTAACGAACTTGACCTTTTGAATACCAAAAGCGCCTCAAATACCAAATTTCATTCCAATTAGATCAAAATTGTGACCGCTAGAGTGATTACAGACATATATATATATATATATATATATATATATATATATATATATATATATATATATGCATATAGATATATATATGTGTATATATATATATAGATAGATACATCTTGGGGTCTAAAAAGTAATGCGCTTCGACCTCATGGTCCATTGTGCTCCCCTTCCTACCTCAGTCTGACGAGACTCGCTCCTCCCATATGTTGGCAATGGCCTGGAGCTTGCTTATCAGGTCGTCCCGAAGGTTCATATATTCGGAGTGAGATGCACCGAATATTCTGTATCTGCTGTAACCCAGCGCTGGCTGGATGTTTATTCCTCCTCGCTACACAATCTGCACATAGTGGAGCCGTTATGGAGTCCCTTTGTGTGCAGATGCTTCCGCATGGGATAATTCCCGGTAATGAACCCGGTAATCCTCCGCAGCTGCATCCTGTTCAGCCTCAGTGCATCGAGAGATAACCTTTTTGTTGCACTCTGAAAAACACACGAGCTGTATAAAATATTAATATTTGTTATATTTAAAAAACTTATATTTAAAGCGTATTCTTTTAAAATAGCAACTGAAACTACAAAAAGAAATATTAATATTTTATACAGCTTGTAAAATTGATTCCCTTTTAATATAAATTTGAAGGACATCCTTGCTTCGATGTGATACGGCCAACTGGTACTTAGTTCTGCCAAAGAATACAGTTGGTTGTGCTGGTAGTGACACTAAATACCGAAATCGAACAGGTATTGTCATCTAGTGGTCAGCATACACACTAAAAATTTTAAGTGACACAAAAATCGTACTTATACGCTTCTATGTATATTGTATTCTTTGGTTACACCTTGTATACATAAAATATATAATATATATATATATATATATATATATATATATATATATGTATATATATATATATATATATATATATATATATATATATATATATATATATATATATATATATAATAATAATAAACAAAATTATATATTTTACCGTTTTGAAATTTCCTTTTAAATAATTATTGCAGGTACATAATTTAGTCAAATAAGTAATCATTTCAGGTACATAATTTATTTAAATAAACAAAAACTTAAGGGGTTAATGGTAATTGAAATGAATTTAATCTATTGAGTGAACAAATCACCATAAGAACACGTCATGTAAAATTACATTTTTTTTAAATTGCAATAAATTTTGAACGGCTTAGTAAATTTTTTTTTAATTTTCACTGTAGCTCTAAGTGAGGAACATTATACTAAATTTTCGTTTGTTTCGTAGCTTTTTGACATACCTCCCTAACATTCTAAAAAAAATTCTAAAAAATTTGAGTATTTTTATTTGAAATTTACCACAAAGGTAGATCCCAAGAAACAAAATAAGAACGTTTTTGCAGAATTGAAAAATAAATTTATATTTTTGAGATATATCGATTTTTCGAAAAAGACGTCTTTGAAAATTGGCCAATGTTGCCCAACGGGAGGTCGTAGAAAAACGTTCTGGGGCTTATTTTTTTCTGGAAGAGTTGTACTCTCATGCTATTAAAAGTTTGAGACGATTTCATCATTTTTTAGCCACGAAAAATCACTTTGAAAAATTGTTTTTTTTTTTTGTAAATATTGAAAAAAACGATAGATACTAATACACTTTATAGAAACTTTTCTTATGCCGCCATTTTACTTAGTATGTCGCGGCCATTGTAGCATGAAATTTCAACGTAGTAAGACAGAACATTCGAAATATTAAGTGAATTTTTATTATATGGAAAATTAAGTATAAAAAATGGATAAATCAAATTTTTTTATTGGGCAGTATGAGTACGATAATGTTATTAATGTTACCAAAACCCGCAGCGCTCAGACGCACAAAACAAAATTTTATTTACTCTGACTAACTTACTTAATTTACTAAGGACTTAGTTCGGCCGAACACGGCCAATGACCAAAACGTGCTTGTTTACAGTACATGACATTACCGCCAAGAGTCATCCACCCATCTTGGTTGTATTTTATATTATTGCCAACTTAAAATTAAAACACACATATAATTAATTAATCTCAACAGTGAACGAATTTGTAAGTTGTTTATTTTTAAAATAGGAACATAACATTTTTTTGACATCAAATGCTTGATATGAAAAATCATACACATCTAGGGATGGGAATCGAACCCACGACCTCTGGCATTCTAGACCAATGCTCTACCAACTGAGCTACCTTGGATGTTATGGTAGTACTATGCATATGATCTTTCACTATCATTTTTGATGCCATTGTCAAAAAAATGATGTCAAAAAAATGTTATCAATGTTCAGACATATTATTTAAATGTCAAAGTAAACGCTAGTCGCTTCCGTTAGTATAATATAACCGAAAGGCAACCATACTAACAATGGAAATAAATAGACGCTAATTTACAAATATCAATTTGAAAAATAGGAACATTTTTGTTTTCGAATTTTTCTTCTATATCTCTTACGGTTTTAAAGATAGATATTAACCCTCACTCCTCAGGAACCTTTAATATTTCCGGGATAAAAAGTAGACTAGATTACTCTCTGAGAAGTCCTGTAACTGCCAATGATAGTCCCGTCAAAATCAGTTTAACCGTTTCGAGATTAGCCCAAACAAACAGACAGACAAAAATTTTAAAAACACGTGTTTAGGATTTGTTAACGTGCAAATAATTATATGAACAAAAAAAAACCTTTCGAAATCACATACAGACACTTCATTTTTATCTATATGTATAGTATAGTATATATGTTATAAATAAAAATAATGTATTGTATAATGTAATCTGTATAATGTATTAGCCTAAGAGCCCGTGATCACCAGACCTTCCTCATTTTATAAAAGCTGAAAGTTTTTCTGCGCATGTACACAACAGAGTTAGGAACGATCGACGACTATGAAGTTTGGATCCTGGTGGCTTTTGGCTGGTAACACGTAACAAAGGTGTATAAAATTGCTACTTACTTTCGTCAAAGTATAAAGCGTAATTTTTTTATTTTAACTTCGGGATAATATTAGAAATCACGTCATTCATTGCCAGACATTTTGTATGTGGCAACCCCTCGCCATACACCCACCCTTAAACTTTATTAAATTGTAATTCTACTTTCGTTATAGTATAAAAACTGAATATAGCCAGATACATACAAGCGGGTGCGAGTGAGATATTTTTATTTATTTATTGGATAATTTCATTATATAGCATTATTTATTACTAAAAAAATTCGTTACGTAGGAGCTGCGTTAACTTAGCTAATTTCCTTAGAATATATAAATACTTTCTAGCGGTCACAATTTTAGTCTGATCAAAATGAAATGTATCTGGTATAATTTTAGTATTTGCACGGCCTATTTTATTAATAAATAGCATAGATCAAATGGGAAAGGGGGGCATAGAGAAAGAAGAAAACACAAAATAGAAATTATCTGTCTTAATATTAGAACAATCGAAAAATGTATGAGAAGTTGTAGAAAGTAATGTTTGCTACAATTCATTACCCGATCATTTTTGCTCAAACTGTAATGTGTACAAGGATATGTAGATTTTTAGCTTTCAATCTTAAATTGTAAATATATTAAAACTAATTACGTACAATTTTACTTATAAATTTTTCTAATATTATGGGAGATATGCCAAATTTTGTGTATCCCCCTCCCTCAAAACCCCCTTACCCTTGCCCGATTTTACCCATTAACGAATATGGCATTTCAAACACCAAAGTTCAAAAAACGCCAAAATTTTAAATTAAAATAAAAAACTAAAAATTACTTAATTTTTTTTAACAATGACAAAATATGCCTTTTATGTGTTAAAAATAATGTGCCCAATTTTAGCCCTTAAAAAAATTAGGTTCCCGACAATTAATAAAATACCATGTCACCGATTTGTATAAATAAAAAGGGTGCATTTCATGTTAGATGAATAAGTCTTTTTTTTAAATGAAAGGTCTTCAAAATATCTATAAAATGAAAAAGAAAATTATTTTTTAACTATATTTTTACCCATAATTTTTCAATTTGTTTATAACGAGCTATAAACAAATTTTAAAAAAAAAACAGTTAAGAAATTATTTAAATAAACTTTATTTTCTTTTAACTTATAGATTTTATATAGATCTTAAATTTAAAAAAAATATATATAACGATACGTTAACTTTTAAGAGAGTTATCGTATGTTTACAAAATAATAATTTTATAATTTATATACAGCGTCATATGTTTCATCAAAAACCGACAGACAGCATGATTGTTTAACCAACGTCTATATACCGTACGTTTAGTTTACATCTTCGCATAGCAGATCTCCCACGAGTATGAGAGAGTACATATGTATACATTAAGCAATGTGTATGAGAAGGAGGTCTTACAGGTCCAAAAGACAAAATTTACATAGGACATCAGTCAGGAATTTATTGCATTAGATGTCAAAACTGCTCGAAGAAATATGTTGGGCAACGTAGACGACAAATTGGTATAAGATTTAAAGAACATATGGCACACATAAAATTTGGTAGAATAGATCCGACCAAAAACATAAATGTAAGAAAGGGCCGAGCTATTTACTTTGTAAATAGCTCTAGACTTCATATAATAGTTGCTTCTTAAAAAGTGATGATATGGAAGAAAGCCGAGAAAGACCGAGCTATTTACAAAGTAAATAGCTCTAGACTTCAGATAATAGTTGCTCTTTGAAAAGTGATGATATCCCATTAAAAAGCCGAGCTATTTACAAAGTAAATAGCTCGGTAAACTATTAACTAAAAAAATTAATGAGGGGTAAATTGATTAAATGTAAAAAAAAATTTGGTTGAAATTTATTTCGTAAGTTTTCCCTTAGTATGTTTTTAAAATTTTATATTACACGGCAAGTTATTTTTTCTGATGATTTCAAATATTTTAAAACTTGCCGCGTTATATAAAATTTTAAAAACATACTAAGGGAAAACTTACGAAATAAATTTCAACCAAATTTTTTCAATTTAATCAATTTACCCCTCATTAATTTTTTTAGTTAATAGTTTACCGAGCTATTTACTTTGTAAATAGCTCGGCTCTTTAATGGGATATCATCACTTTTCAAAGAGCAAATATTATCTGAAGTCTAGAGCTATTTACTTTTTAAATAGCTCGGTCCTTTCTTCCATATCATCACTTTTTAAGAAGCAACTATTATATGAAGTCTAGAGCTATTTACTTTGTAAATAGCTCGGTCCTTTCGTCCATATCATCACTTTTTAAGAAGGAACTATTACATTAAGGATTTTCCCGAAAACTCGGCCCTTTCTTACATTTATGTTTTTGGTCGGATATCAATCCTTTTTGTAAGGCTTAAATATACGAAGCCGAAGTCTTCGCACAAAACGCTACGCGTTTTGTTACTCTTCACGTATGCTTTGCGTTTCTTTACGCTTCGCGATACTTTACTCTTTTTAGATTCACATATACAAAGGAGACCGCTTCGCGTTATATAACGTCAACTGGCTCTGCTCGCTTTTTGAAAGGCTTAAACATCAATATAGTATGGTTGTTATATATTAATAGTGACAATGAGAAATCAAACCCTTAAAAAAATTCTAAATCGGTTCATAAATGGCGGAGTTCTGAGGTAAAACAATTAAATGTGTAACACTTGTATGTTTATTGTATAGAATCTCATATATGTTAGGTATTGACCAACAGTATAATAGAAATGTCTTAGAAATTCTCCACCAAATGCAAAAAACCCCATCTTTCTACCATGAATAGAACTTTAGGGGGTTGTTTTCCCATCTTTTTTGGGAGTGGTGAGGAAAAGTTTTAAGTTTTTCTAATTACCTTAATTTGTAGCTATTAAGCATCGAATGCAAAAAACCACATCTTTCTGACATGTATAGAAGAAAAAGGGTGCTTTTAGGGGTGTTTTTTCCATTTGTGAATGGTTGCGATTGGAAAATTTACTCTAATAAAATAATCCTGTTATTTTAATCCAGTTCCACGTTGAACAAAAAAAAACCGTCTGCTCTAACATGAAAAGGGCAGTTTTAGGGGTGTTTTTCATCTTTTTGGGGATTGCGATGTAGGTTATGAAATTTTCGTGGTATTCTGTTAATTTGACTTTTATTGGGTCGATTGGTGAAAATCCCATCTTTCTGCCATGAATAGAAGTTAAAAGGGTAGCTTCGGGGGTGCTTTAAAGATTTTTTTGGGAGGAAGCGAATGAAAGTTTTTAAGTTTTTTGAATAACCTTCTTAATTTGTATCTGTTTAGCGTCGAATATAACAAACTGCATCTTCCTAGCATGTATACAAGAAAAGGAGTAATTTTAGGGGTGTTTATCCCATTTGCGAAGGGTAACGATGGAAAAATTTACGGTTTTAAAATAATCCTATTATTTTAAACCCGGTCCACGTCAAATGAAAAAAACCTGATCTTTCTAACATGAATAGAAGTGAAAAAGGCAGTTTAAGGGGTGTTTTTTCGGAGGTTCCCGATGTAGGTAATGAAATTTTTCAAAGTAATCTGTTAATTTGACTTTAAAAAGAAAATTCCATCTCTCTAACTAGAACTGAAATGAAATGGCAATTTTACGGTTCTTTTCCTTATTTTCGGGAGGGGGAGGGGTTGCGATGTAGGAAAAGAAATTTTTTAAAGTATTCTGTTAACTTGACTTTATTTCGGGTCGATTGGTGAAAATCCCATCATTTCAGCATGTAAAGAACTGAAAAACGTTATTTTGGGGGGTGTTTTTTCGATTTTTCGGGAGGTTGCAATAAAAAATATTAAGTTTTTCGAAATAACTGCCTAATTTGTAGCTATTAAGCGTCGATTGCAAAAAACTGCATCTTGTTGCATGTATAGAACAAAAAGGTTGGTTTTGGAGGTGTTTTTCCCAAGTTCGAAGGGTTGTGATGGAAAAATTTTCTTCCTTCAAATAATTCTGTTATTTTGAACCTGTTCCACGTCGAATGGAAAAAAACCGATCTTTCTATCATGAATAGAAGTGAAAAGGTCAGTTTTAGGGATGTTTTCCCCATTTTCGGTGTGGTTGCGATATAGGTAATGAAATTTTTCAAAATATTCTGTTAATTTGACGTTATTTCGGGTCGATTAGTGAAAATTCTATCTTTCTAGCATTTATAAAAAAGAAAAACGTAATTTTGGAGTATGTTTTTCCAATTTTCCGAGGGGTTGAACTGAAACAATTGAAGTTAATAAATAATAATTGATCAATGCAAAATATAATAAAAAAGTTAAAATGAGAATATAAATTAATGTTTATTACAAAATTACAACAAAAAAAAACAACTGTGCACAATGTTCACCCATCCGAGTACTGATTTTAACTAACGTTGCTTAACTTTTAAATGCTATACGACAACTGCTGTATATAACGAGCCATTGTCACTACTATAGGATAAAGAAATTTTTAGTCATAATATAGTTCATTGTGTTTTCTACATGGTTCTTCACGCTGATATGGTCTAATACAATCAATATTTAAATACCTAAGTGTCATCCAATCAGATAGGACTCTATAAAAATATCAACGAATAAGATAAATATATGCGTTCTAATGCTAATTTAATTAAAACGAAAATTGTAAAAATTTCCTTTTTTCCGATACATATTTCCAGTTTTCGCAATTTTTTTAAAATTAATCATAAAATCGACAAATCTAACTTAAAACTTTTAAAACCGGTACCGAACTAGATGCATATGAAAGCATCTACATTCATAAAATTGGAAATGATACAATGAATTTAGACAAAGGACCTATTTCAAATTACGATTTTATAAGAATTTCAAAATTCAGATTGAACTGTTAGGGATTAAGACTGATTTTGAAATTAAAACTATTTAGTTTCATGATTTAGTTTGGTTTTTTTTTTGTAATTTTTAAATTTTATTTTTATTTTGAGATTCTTAACTGTCAAAATCACATCCGATTTAACAAAAAAAAAAATTTCAGAATTAAGATTGAAATGTTGAAGTTAAAACCAATTTAGAAAAATTGAAACGATTTGGTTTCGTAAGTCGGTTTTGGAATTTATTATTATTAATTTTGAGATCTTGAACTGTCAAAATCACGTGGTCCAATACTTCAATATCATTGGCCGAACTTTGGCCAATCACTTAACACGTGATCGATGCTGATTGGTTGACATAACATTTTTATAGATTCTTAGAAAGTATGAATTGTGCACATACCAAAAATCTGTGTGCAGACCGTCACCAAATTAGCAACAAGTAACATCTCCTCGGAGAATAATTACAATTAGCTAATTCATACGATGATGATGACTACTTTGTAGTCGAAATACGTATTTTATGTTTGAAACTAATTATTAAAGTTGATGTTTAAGTTATTCGTCCAACGAAATGATTACGAAAATAATTTACACACTTTTTTTCCAAATAATAAAATTTTTTGTTCTTACCTCAATAAACTACTGAATTCAAATGGCATTTCATTAAAGTTGAGTTCTGTATGTATGCTAAGACGAAGATTAAGCTCCACCAATAGAAATTTGCCAAGAACCAATCACAAGGTAGAATATTCCTGTATGCACTTATAATGTTAAATTTATCAAAACAAAATATGCAAAAATTTAACTTTTAATTTAATTTTAATTTTTTATAATTTTCTCTGTGCCTTGGGTACTGCTGATGATGATGATGTGCCATGTCTGTTTACAGACGTTGACGGATATGCTCTTCTATACATTTCAGTTTTATGCCAATTGCACGCTGTGCGTACATTCCATGATGCAATATTAATATTCAATTTATTATTATTTATTCTGTTGCAATTTCTTAGATTGAAGAGCATAACCTTCCTGAGCAGTTTTGAGTGGGGGTTTGTCATTACCCTCCACTCGGAGTTTCCTTGGGTACTAGACCTCACTGAATGCCAAATATCAATTTTATAGGATATCGGGAAGAAGTAAAATAAATTTTTAACTGTTTATTCCTTAACAATGAGCGAAAAACCGTAATCTTCCGTAATTTGAAAACTTGCTCTGCTCGCAAGGGACCCTTGGCTCCGCGTCACAGAAAATAACATTACATGAATTGTAACAAAAGTTGAAAAAAATACTTACCATTAGAGAATAAATGGGGGGGGGATTTTTATGGAGGGAATTTTGAGGTTTCTTTTGGGGGGGGGGTAATTTTTTTGGGGAGGTGGGTTTAGGATGTGGAGTTTGGGGGGACTGCACATTGATAGGTCTCACAGTAACATTTTCAAGGGGTAGCGATGAAAAAAATTAGGTTTTTCAAATTACCCGATTAAT
The DNA here is from genome assembly GCA_963920215.1 of Nineta flava. NCBI lineage: Eukaryota > Metazoa > Arthropoda > Insecta > Neuroptera > Chrysopidae > Nineta > Nineta flava. Next base: position 67,201,024 of record OY986042.1, read on the forward strand.
TTGCAGTTATTCTGCATTGAATGCAACAAACCGCATCTTTCTACCATGAATAGAAGTTAAAAGAGTAGCTTAGTGGGTTGTGTTGAGTTGTATAATCAACAAACTGTTATAATATTTAATTAAATTATTTATAATAATGTAATTTAATTGCGCGCTAATTTTTGTATTAGTCATTTAAGCATAGATAATATAGCAGTTACCTTTTGTATGGTATTTGGGCGCGATTTGTTAGATTATACAACTCAGCATAATAATAAACTGGTTTCACCCTGAATGTCGTTACGACACGTTAGGGAGATGTTTTTTTTCAAAAAAAATACGGTGGAGCAACAAAAACATCCATTACAATTATATATTTCTTTGTGGAAACATCTACAAAATTTATCAAAAATATATTATCAAATTTATTTTGTACAAATTTGTTTTGTTTTACCACGTTTTGGCCACTAATTAGAATAATAAAATTTACACATAAAAAAGGGTATTTCGTGTTTTATTCGGTATTACCTGATCCATTGGGATATACTATCGATAATTGCCCGGTACATTTAATTGGAGCATCATGGTGGACAATTCAGAACCATCGTCAAAAGAATTTATACAATTTCGTCGGGACTGCTGGATTTATGGGAAGTATTCTACATTCAAGACCATAGATCGATGACCACAGACATCCGAATACAAATTGTTTTTCGTTAGCGTAATCTACATCAACCAGACGAAGAAAGTTTGGTAAATTTGTACATGTAAGTTAAATAAATTTGATTTACTTACTCAGAGTAGTGTTTCTTTTAAACTTTGAGAAATTATCGTTGAATACCATACGTTATAATCATACCCTTCTCGTTGAAATCTCATCATGTGAAAAGGTGAGGTTTTATGTTTCATGTCTGAGGATCAAAATGAATATCGATTAAATATATTCTACAATTCGTTATTCGGGGTAAATCAATTTATATATACTCACAAACACATAAAGTATAACTTTGACTTTATTTGAATTGTAGAAATGTAATATTCTGTAAACCATTTGAATTCCAGCTGACATAATATAATTAAACATAAAATAGGATATAACCTCATTCTTTCACGATAATTTGTTTGTTCGATCAGCTGACTATCCGCCTATTTTGAAAAATCATTTTGATATTCCTTGCTTTAGTGAAACAAGCTGTTGGAGAGTTTCCTCGTATCTACGTAACATATTATAAAATTTACATGGGCCCTAATTGTATTTCTAACACATTTTCTACACATCACATCTTTATAAGCATAAATACAATTAATCATATAACTTACCTGTCTATAATGATGTTTTTATGAATCCTGACATTGATGTATTTAAAGTTGCATAGTCAAGCTCAGTGTTTAGGAATTCATTTAAACATACATTGAACTACGACATTTCACTCCTAATCAATTAAACAACTTAAAACTATAAGAAACTCAACAGTTGTTTGCTCATTTTTTAGGGGGTATGATGAAAAATTTTAAGTTTTTCGAATTACCTTCTTAATTTGTAGCTATTTAGCGTCGAATGCAAAAAACCACGTCTTTCTAGCATGTATAGAAGAAAAGAGCTATTTTTCGCATTTGCAAATGGTTGCGATGGAAAGATTTACGTTTTTAAAATAATCCTTTTATTATAAACCTGTTCCACGCTTAATAAAAAAAACCCGACCTTTCTATCATGAAAAGAAGTGAAAAGGGCAGTTTTAGGTGTGTTTTTCCCCCTTTTGGGGGGTTGCGATGTAGGTTATGAAATTAAAAATAATCCTGTTACGTTTTTAAAATAATCCTGTTCCATGTTGAATAAAAAAAACCTTATCTTTCTAACATGAAGAGAAGTGAAAAAGGTAGTTCAAGGAGTGTTTTTCCCATTTTCGGGGGGTTTGCGATGCAGCTAATGAAATTTTTCAAAGTGATCTGTTAATTTGACTTTATTTCGGGTCGATTGATGAAAATTCCATCTTCCTACCATGAATTTGAAGTTAAAAGAGTAGCTTAGAAGGTTGTTTGCCCATTTTTAGGGGGAAATGATGAAAAATTTTAAGTTTTTCTAATCACCTTCTTAATTTGTATAGAAGAAAAGGGGTGGTTGTAGGAGTGTTTTTCCCAACTTCGAAGGGTTGTGAGTTTGTATACATGTGTCAGTCAGTCAGCTTCATTTATGGCTGTATAGTATAGTAGACTCGCTCTGCTCGCAAGCAGAGCGAGCAGTATTCTGTTAATTTAACTTTATTTCGGGTCGATTGGTGAAAGCTCCATCTTTCTAGCATATATAGAACTGAAAATCGTAGTTTTTGGGGATGTTTTTCCGATATTCCGGGTGGTTGCAATGAAAAAATTAAAGTTTTTCGAATATCCTTCTTAAATTGTAGCTATTTAGGTAATGGAATTTTTCAAAGTTTTCTGTTCATTTGACTTTATTTTAGGTTATTTATTCGGTGTTCGTATAAAAAATAGTAAAGATATCATCGACAATCTGTGCCATACATTTGGAAAATAGTTGAAATCGTTTTTGGCTTTTTCTTCAAGATCTGTCATGAAGATATTACTTAGGAACGGAAACAATGGATTATCCATACTTGTTCCAAATGTTTGCTTGTAGTATTTACCTTCGAAAGTAAACACATTCTGTCCATGCAAAGCCGTGTTAGTTTCAGATATTCAATTATTTCATCTGTGGGTATTCTTTTATTTGTTAGCCATTTTTCTAGTATTTTTATTGCGTCTGGTATTGGGACGCTTGGGTAAAATGCCTAAAAACAGCGCTTGTTAGTAAAAATAAAATCAAACAGTTACTGGGCAACCCTCAGGATACAATTACTAATGAAAAACAGTCGGGCATATATGGTATCAGTTGTCAAAACTGTTCGAAAATTTATGTTGGTCAAAGTCGTCGCCAAATCGGAATTCGAATTAAAAAACATCTGGCTCATGTGAAATTTGGGAGAACCGAAAAATCGTGTAAAGCTGCGCATGTTATTGATAACAACCACAAAATTGGCAAATCAAATCTAAAACAGTCAACTCAAATAATCCTCAGTTCAGATCATACCCTCCGTCAAATCGTATAAAAGACAGAACTTTTTCAATATCATTATGAGACACGCACCAAGTTAACAACAAGCAACATATCTCTGAATCCATATCCCAGAGATAGTTACGATTAGCTAATTCATGATGATGACTGCATTTTAGTCGAAATATGTATTTATAAAAATACAAACAAATGTTCTGGGAATTGGGGCAAAATTTTAAATGTAATTTCTTAATTTGTACATATTAAGCGTCGATTGTAAAAAAACTGCATCTTTCTAGCATGTATAGAAGAAAAGGGTTGGTTTTAGGTGTGTTTTTCCCAATTGCGAAGGGTTGTGATGGAAAAAACTTTTTTTTCAAATAATTATGTTATTTCGAACCTGTTCTACGTCGAATGGAAAAAAACCCGATCTTTCTATCATGAATAGAAGTGAAAAGGTCAGTTTTAGGGAAGTTTATCCCATTTTCGGGGGTGTTGCGATGCAGGTAATGAATTTTTCAAATTTTTCTGTTAATTTCACTTTTTTCCGGTCGATTGGTGAAAACTCCATCTTTCTAGCACGTATAGAACAGCAAAAAGGTAATTTTGGAGGATGTTTTCCCGATTTTTCCCGTCGGTTTCAAGTAATTTCGCATCGAATGCAGAAAACTGCATCTTTCTAGAATGTCTAGAAGTGGGTTAGTTTTTGTATAGATGAGTGTGTCAGTCAGCTTCAAGTCAAGCTATATAGCATACTAGACTCGCTCTGCTCGCAAGGGGGTCCCCCCTTGACCCGTTGGCTCCGCGTCACAGAAACTAACATTACATGAATTGTAAAAAAGTTGAAAAAAATATTTAGCAAAAAGTACATACCATTAGAGAATAAAGGGGGGGGGGGTAATTTTTTTGGAAGCGGAATTTTTAGGTTTTTTGGGGGGGATGGGTTTTGATAGGGGGTTTGAGGGACTGCGCATAGATAGGTCTCACATCACATTTTGGGGGGGGGGGTGTTTAGGATGGAGGGTTTGGGGTTACTGCGCATAGATAGGTCTCACATTACGATTTTCAAGGGGTAGCGATGAAAAAAATTTGGTTTTTCGAATGGGTGATTTTTGGGGGCGTTTTTCCATTTTCAAGGAGGTGGCGATGAAAAATTAAAGTTTATCGAATGACCCCATTAGTTTTAAGAAGTTCTCCACCAAATGCAAAAAACCCCATCTTTCTACCATGAATAGAAGTTAAAAGAGTAGTTTAAGGGGTTGTTTTCCCATTTTTTTTAGGGAGTGGTGAGGAAAAATTTAAAATTTTTCTAATTACTTTCTTAATTTGTGGCTATTAAGCGTCGAATCCAAAAACCGCATCTTTCTAGTATGTATAGAAGAAAAAGGGTGGTTTTAGGGGTGTTTTTTCCATTTGCGAATGGTTGCGATGGGAAAATTTACTATTATAAAATAATCCTGTTAATTTAATCCTGTTCCACGTTGAAGAAAAAAAAAACCCGAACTTTCTATCATGAATAGAAGTGAAAAGGTCAGTTTTAGGGATGTTTTTCCCATTTTCGGTGGGGTTGCGATGTAGGTAATGAAATTTTCAAAATATTCTGTTAATTTGACGTTATTTCGGGTCGATTAGTGAAAATCCCATCTTCCTAGCATGTATAGAACAGAAAAACGTAATTTTGGAGGATGTTTTTCCGATTTTTCCCGTTGGTTTCAAGTAATTTCGCGTCGAATGCAAAAAACCGCATCTTTCTAGCATGTCTAGAAAGTGTGTAGCCCTTTGCGTTCAAAAGTTACCTTGGTGTAAATTTTCGCCTAATATTTCGATAAGTAATATCACTGTAGCACGCAAGGCCAAAACCACTTAAACTCGGCCTGACGCACTACCGAACTCTAGAAATACTAAAGCAATTTGGCATAGCACTCTTGGTAATGATGGTATTTTTAGTTTTAGTTTTTTTTCAATTATTAATAGGGATACGCGTAGGATATTGTTTTAAAGAAGTACTTTTAAGGGCACAAAACATATTTTTTTAAACTTTTTTAAAATAGGTTTTAGCGTTTTTGGGCAAAATTACTCGAATAAAAGTTGTTTTGTTCTTAGAGGGATATCTTATGGTGATTTTATTTTTCATCCTGACCTTGATCTTTCAGCTAATTTACAAAAAAATCGCTCTTTATTGATTGACCACAAATACCGCTTTTTTATTCTTGATAAATTTTTTCTAAAGACTATGTTTCGCAAAAAATGCAATCTTAGCCAATATAGATTTAATTACGCATATTTTCGTTAACTATCCGATTTTGTCAAAAAGGGCTACCCTTTGAAAAGCACAAGCTGATCTTCAAATAACCTTGAAGGTCATGGTGAAGTTGAAAGTTTATTCAGATAATTTTTACCAAAAACAAAATTTCCTTGAAGAAATATTCAGGTGTGTGTAAATATTATAACAAAGATAAATAAGGTAGTTTTTAAGTATGTAAAAAGAAATTGAATTATAAAAATGTATTTATATTTTTTTTAAGAACATATTTTTTATATCCGTGTAAGTGATACATAAAGTAAGCCTTTAAAAAATATATGTAAAGTAAATACATGAAAAGAGTTAATATTTTCGTCTTACATATAAAAATTAAATAATATGTTGTATCTGTAAAAAAATTTTACTACATGAAAAATCCAAATTGTGAGATACTGATTCGGTTCGGATTGGTTCATTTTTTTGAGTGTATATCATAGAGAAACCCGTATATGTTATCGTTTTGAATTGAGTGTTATAGGCCAGTAAAACTAACGACTAGTTCTGAATTTTTAATATGTTGTTAGGACCACTACCAGTACCGTATACCCAAGTTTGCAGCTTCGAAAGACCTGTGCTAACTTTACAGCACTTGAAAAACCGCGAAATTTTCGTACTTTTTTTGGTATTCTCAATATGTCCTAAACTATGCGGTTTTTAAAAAAAAAACGTTTTAATACGTTTTTTAAGTAGACTAAAATTGCTACAATTTGAGACCAGAAACAGCTCTGTTGGTTCAATACTTACCGAGATACAGCTCTCCAAAAATAGACAATTCATGACACATTTTCCAAAAACGCGGAATTTTTTCTTTAATTCGAGTGAGTGAGAAACGTGGCCTATTATGGTCAGATTTAACCATAGAACAAGTGTTAATGAGGTCTAATGAAAAGCCAGGGAGGCTTGACCCATGGTCGGGGGATATCAAGTAGCGTTTCTTTCACGATGGAGGCATGGTGTTCATGCTCAATTGCGAGAGCCTGGAGAAATTTTGGGACATTTCGTGTACCACCAGTGAGCAGCATGTTGATATGAGGGCAGCACAGACTGAAAGAGACACTAGTGATGTGGAGAAACTGAAGCACTACTTTGATATCCATCCTCCATTTCCACTGACAAACAAACTGCTATGCATCAGTAGTGGTATCGTTGGGGCTCCTTGAGATTAATTGCCACATAGCTAGAGAAATGGGAATTGAAATTGCCAAACAAACCACGGGCAACTCTTTTGGAAAGGTTTATTTTAAGCGAAAAGTAAGAGACAAACGTGTGAATATAGAGCCACTGGCAATATTCCAGTGTTTGTGTATCATCAAGCAGTCGGACAAAGAGTTGAAGGAACATTTAAAGTACGAGTTGGCGCCACACCCCACTGCATTGTTCACAGAAGAGAGTATGCGCAAGGGAACGAAATCAACGTTCTACTTAGCTTTTTATGATTTTACCCGTAAAATGAGTATTTTCCCCGATATCGGGGCCAAAAATTGACCAATTCTTAAAATTTCACTTTTTTGGAAACAATTGTCAATTTTTGAAGTGTTGTATCTCGGTAAGTAATGAACATACACAGCTGATTCTGGTCTCAAATTGTAGCAATTTTAGTCTACTTTAATAACGTAAAGGTTTCAGAATTAGCCGTTTGTTTGCTATTTTAATGTTCGATATGACTGGCCTATTAGTAACAAGAGTAAAAAATGAACCTATAATGGTAAATACAGTTATCTATTTACAATTTATGTTATGATCTTGCGTTCATATTTTAATTTCTAACAATTATAAAATAAAATTAATTTTTTAACTTTCCCACAACACATAAAAAAGAGTATATTTCTGTATAAAATAATATAGTTACCTCTTATAAAAATGCGGATGATGTTTTGACTTAAACAGTGTTGAGGATCTTAAGAAAAGAAAAAAAAATATCTTAAGAAGAGTGATCGGTGAAATTCGATAATTCGATTTATGCCATATCTTGTTAGTTAGGCTCCTTCTTTTGAACCTCTTCAGTCCGAGTACTTACAAGTCATGATAAACAATGTCCAGTATACTGGACGCAGGTATTTTTCCCATTTCCCTACAAATCGGTAAAATTATCTCGGGCTACTTCTCCCATCTATGACCAATATAAGCAATTACATTTTTATAATGCTTGTGTTCGGCCGAACTAAGAAATCTTATTAAGATAGTCAGAATAAATAAAATTTTGTTCTGAGCATCTGAGTCAGCGAGTTTCGGCCTGTACACACTTTCTTTTACTTCTTAATCAGTGTTGCCAGATCTCCCGTTTAACAGTAGATCTACTGCTTTGTTAGTATAACTACCTTTTTTTTTAATAATTAAAAAAATTTTGAATTTGTGTCATTTTTTTCAATTTTTTATAATAATAATTAATTTAAAACTCCCCAGTCGTACAAATACAAAATCAGTCATTACAGACCATATTCCATTATTTGAAACAATGGAATATGGTTCTGTAATTACTTTAAGGTATTATTTTATAATAAAGGGCCGAGTTTTCGGGAAAATCTTTAATGTAATAGTTCCTTCTTAAAAAGTGATGATATGAGAGTAAGAACCGAGCTATTTACAAAGTAAATAGCTCTAGACTTCATATAGTAGTTCCTTCTTAAAAAGTGATGATATGAGAGTAAGGACCGAGCTATTTACAAAGTAAATAGCTCTAGACTTCATATAATAGTTGCTTCTTAAAAAGTGATGATATGGAAGAAAGTACCGAGCTATTTACAAAGTAAATAGCTCTAGACTTCATATAATAGTTGCTTCTTAAAAAGTGATGATATGGAAGAAAGGACCGAGCTATTTACAAAATAAACAGCTCTAGAATGTAAGAAAAAATTTTGTTGAAATTTAGTTTTCCCTTAGTATGTTTTTAAAAATTTATAACGCGGCAAGTTTTAAAATATTTTAAATCATCAGAAAAAATAACTTGCCGCGTTATAAATTTTTAAAAACATACTAAGGGAAAACATACGAAATAAATTTCAATAAAATTTTTTCTTACATTTAATCAATTTACCCCTCATTAATTTTTTTAGTTAATAGTTTACCGAGCTATTTACTTTGTAAATAGCTCGGCTCTTTAATGGGAACACTTTTTAAAGAGAAACTATTATATGAAGTCTAGAGCTATTTATTTTGTAACTAGCTCGGTCCTTTCTTCCATATCATCACTTTTTAAGAAGCAACTATTATATGAAGTCTAGAGCTATTTACTTTGTAAATAGCTCGGTCCTTACTCTCATATCATCACTTTTTAAGTAGGAACTATTATATGAAGTCTAGAGCTATTTACTTTGTAAATAGCTCGATCCTTACTCTCATATCATCACTTTTTAAGAAGGAACTATTACATTAAGGATTTTCCCGAAAACTCGGCCCTTTCTTAAATTTATGTTTTTGGTCGGATATCAATCCTTTTTGGAAGGCTTAAATATACGAAGTCGAAGGCTTCGCACAAAACGCTATGCGTTTTGTTACTCTTCACGTATGCTTTGCGTTTCTGTACGCTTCGCGATACTTTACTCTTGTTAGATTCACATACACAAAGGAGACCGCTTCGCGTTATATAACGTCAACTAGCTCTGCACGCTTTTTGAAAGGTTTATGACTTAAAACATGATCAAGAAATAATATTACAATTCCCGATTACAACAAATACTGTTGTTTTCTAAATTCTTCGTATATTCAGATGTGATACATACGTTCTATGGACTAAGTTGATGAAGCTTAAGATTTAAGTTCTGGGGATAATTGGGAGTTCCTAAGGAATATTTTGCTTATGTTTTCGAAAACGAACACACCGTTACGGAATTATTTAGATTTTTATTTAAAAATTCTCGTTAATAATAGTTTACTCTTATTTAAAAATATTTGATGGCTTTCTTAAAAAGCCGATTTCACAGGATGATGTTTGTATATTTATTAAATATCACTTCGAATTATATTATTTTGAACTTGTATATTTTGTAACAGCTTTAGTACCTTCACTGACAGCATGTTTTCTAATTCACCAGGTAATAATAGTCGAACTGCAGTTTGAATTTCCCGACTTGTAATTGTTGAACGTTTGTTATAGTGAGCTAAACGTGATGCTTCAGCAGCAATACGTTCAAAAATATCATTAACAAAACTGTTTATGATACTCATAGCTTTACTAGATATACCAGTATCATGATGTACTTGTTTCAATACTTTGTATATGTAAATTGCGTATGATTCCTTACGCTTCCACTTTTTCTTTTTATCACTCTTTGATATATTCTTTTGTGCTTTACCAGCTTTTTTGGCTGCCTTTCCACTTGTTTTAGGTGGCATTTTTGTTAACAATTGATACTTCTCACAAGCATCTGTTTATCAATAAAAATAAATGCGCATATATATATATATATATGAAAACCGATCTTACATGATATATGAATGCTGTGCGCTCATTGGTCTATGACATTTCTATAATACTATTGGTTAATACCTAACATATGATAAATAATAAATATTATAAATTAATTGAATAACCTTAAAATTTTAGCATTGTTGTACGAGATTCTGTACAATAAACATACAAGTGTTACACATTTATTTTTTGTATTAATAAAAAAAAGAACAAAAATGTCTGGACGCGGTAAAGGTGGTAAAGTTAAGGGTAAAGCAAAGTCAAGATCAAGTCGTGCAGGATTACAATTCCCTGTTGGAAGAATTCACAGATTATTGCGGAAAGGAAATTATGCTGAACGAGTGGGTGCTGGTGCTCCACTTTATTTGGCAGCAGTTATGGAATATTTAGCTGCTGAAGTTCTTGAATTAGTTGGTAATGCAGCTCGTGATAACAAGAAAACTCGTATTATACCTCGTCATTTACAATTAGCAATTCGTAATGATGAAGAATTAAATAAATTATTATCTGGTGTAACAATCGCCCAAGGTGGTGTATTACCAAATATTCAAGCAGTGTTATTGCCAAAGAAAACTGAAAAGAAAGCATAAATTTTATACATTGGATTATTGATAATAATATTCATCGATCATAGGCCTTTTATTAAAACGCCACAAATTAATGTGAAATAAGAGTGATATATTTTTTATTAAAATAACTATATAAAATTTAGTATATATAAGATGTTACTTGATTTGTTTCGATTATGACTTCTAAACTAATCGTTTATTACAGATAATTGATTATCAACGTACAGTCTTTGAACAATCATATTCCACAACAACGTGCAACGCAGCATGCAATAGTTTTGATACATATAACAAAGATAATACGGCGATTGGCACCTCGGATTCGAAGAAATGACTTGACCCGTTGGCTCCACTTCACAAAAAAAAATTCGTTACGCAGGAGCTGCGTCAACTTAGCGAATTTCCTTAGAATACATAAATCACTCTCTAGCGGTCATATTTTTAGTCTGATCAAAATGCCTTAGGGCAGTTTAAGGGGTGTTTTTCCCATTTTCGGAGGTTTGCGTTATAGGTAATGACATTTTTCAAAGTAATCTGTTAATTTGACTTTGTAAAGAAGTGAAATGGCAATTTTACTTCAATTAATTGGGGAGGAGGGGTGGAATATGATGTAGATAATGAAATTTTTCAAAGTGTTCTGTTAACTTGACTTTATTTCGGGTCGATTGGTGAAAATTCCATCATTTCAGCATATATAGAACTGAAAAACGTTGCAATAAAAAATATTAAGTTTTTCGAAATAACTTCCTAATTTGTAGCTATTAAGCGTCGATTGCAAAAAGCTGCATCTTGTTGCATGTATAGAACAAAAAGGTTGGTTTTGGGGGTGTTTTTACCAAGTTCGAAGGGTTGTGAGTGAAAAATTTTCTTCCTTCAAATAATTCTGTTATTTTGAAACTGTTCCACGTCGAATGGAAAAAACCCGATCTTTTTATCATGAATACAAGTGAAAAGGTCAGTTTTAGGGATGTTTTTCCCATTTTCGGTGTAGTTGCGATGTAGGTAATGAAATTTTTCAAAATATTCTGTTAGTTTGACGTTATTTCGGGTCGATTAGTGAAAATTCCATCTTTATAGCATTTATAGAACAGAAAAACGTAATTTTGAGGATGTTTTTCCAATTTTCCGGGGGGTTGCACTGAAAAAATTGAAGTTTACCGATTTTTCTCGTCAGTTTGAAGCAATTTCACGTCGAATACAAAAAACCGCATCATTCTAGCTTAAGGACTTGGTTATAAGGGCTTTAAAAAATTTTTGCTGGCGAAGCTGCAACGGGTAATGCTAGTAATAAATAATAATTGATCAATGCAAAATATAATAAAAAAGTTAAAATAAAATGAGAATACAAATTAATGTTTACAAAATTACAATAAAAAGTGTATAAAATAAAAACAAATTCACACAGTGTTGGGTCACCCATCCAACAAATAATTGTAAACATATGCTTAACTTTTAATAATAAACGCAAACTGCTGTATTCAAATTGCTATGACTATTTCTATATGTTAGAGAACTTATGAGGTATATATGATATTGATCTTTTTTATGTTTTTTACATGGATGTTTACTAATGATACAGTCTTAAGTTTAATTAAAACAAAAAAATGTTAAATTTTCCACTTTTCCGATACAAACTTCCAGTTTTCGCAATTTTTCCGTCGGTTTGGGTACTACAGCTAACTGTTATGCCAAACATCAATTTTACAGCATATCTGGAAGTATCGTAGAATATCGAATATTGACTATTAGTTACCAAGAATTGTGGGCGTTCCCGCGAATTTTGCGTTTTTGAAGTGAAATAACTTTTTAACGGTTAATTCGTTAACGTTGATTGAAAAAATTGTTTCTTATAATTCCGTAAAATATCTATATTCGAAATATCAACACTGTAGCTCTTTTCGTTCAAAAGATACAGCACCTAAAAAATGATCCTAAATTAAGGTGTAGTAATAGCACTGTAGTGAGAAGTCCGAATGTGTCCCTTAAAACTAGGCCTTACGCACTACCGTGCTCTAGATACGAACAAATCCGCAAACGATTGATGGAATTAACCATGGAATAAGAAGTTTGTATAAATGAACAAATGATTCCATTCAAGGGGCAATTAGCCATGAAACAATATGTAAACGGCAAGCCATGGGGAATAAAATTATTTGTTCTATGCAGCAAAAATGGATTGGGGCTCAGTTTTTTTAAGGATAAACCTAGTTAGTTAAATCGCGTGGTTTAAGTTAAGTTCCCCCACCTAGATCCCGAAAATAGTAGCGTTGATTAGAAGAATAATATATATTATATTAATATATTATTATGTTTGATTATCATATATATTATTATAAGATCTGAATAATAATTTATTATATATTATCATATATATTATTTATCACAACCTCAAATATTTCTTTTCAAAGTGTTAAATATTTTATGCAGTGATATCAAGTTATTAACAAAGAATGATTTTTGTGTGGCTATTATTATGTTATGAAAGTCAAAAACATAAAGTGATGAATGGTTTGATATATCATTGGTTTGAAGAACTAGTACTAGAGTCAAATTAGCATTTTTCAGACAGGTTGCTCGGAACCACAATTTTTTTTAAATCGATTCATTTTGACGTCTTTAATATGACCCTAAGTTTTTACGTTCCGACTCGTGACGGAAAAGGGTCAAAATTGAATTTGTTTGACAAATTGATGGGAGATGAACATATATAGTCTTTAGTTACAGAAATCTTCGGTCTTTTTTTGATAAATTTAATGAAGCTGTATATAAATTATAAAATTATTATTTTCTTTAAATATTCACGGATTTTATCCTGCTTTGCTTTGAGAAATAAACCATATTGGTCGGTAATTTTTTTGAGTTTATAGTTAGATAGGTAAGTAAGTATTTAAGCTTTATAAAACCTAAAAATATTAATTTGTTTATAAGTAAATTAGCAAAAAGTAAAACATATGATAACTCTCTTAAAAGTTAACGTATCGAAATACTTTTTTTAAATTACAGATCTATACAAAAATCTGTAAGTTAAAAGAAAATTAAGTTTATTTAAATAATTTCTTAACTGCTTTTAAACAAGTAATGTACAACTAACTGAGTTAATTGTTTGAATACGTATATACTTAGTTGTATATCAGTGATTGAATTGTTAACAATTCAGCGTATTCGAATTGATAACAATTCGCTTTCCGAGAAACATTCAATCACAAATTATGAGGAAACTATTGAGTTTATGAAAAATTTTTCAAACAAATGTTTATTTTAAAAAGACGATTTTTTGTTTAAAATTTTCTTTCTATCTCACGGTTTCAAATGTGTATATTTTCCTCTCTAGCGGGGCGAGACACATTCCGATTTTGCTAATTAACGAACTTGACCTCACTCTTTTGCTATTGAACACATACAAAATTTCAACTCGTTATCTCTTTTCGTTTTTGAGTTATCGTGTTCACGGACAGACGGATTAGCCTAATCGGCCGAATTACGCCATTTTATGAACACACATCCCAAGCATTTATGCCAAGGATTAATATTTTCAAGCGTTACAAAGTCGGGACTAAACTTAATACACCTTGTATATTTACATATACTTGGTATAAAAATTTGTTTATAGCGCGTTATAAACAAATTGAAAAATAATGGGTAAAAATCAGTTAAAAAATAATTTTATTTTTACAAGCTTTTATTTAACTTTCAATGTATGTATGTATGCTCGGGTCAAATCTTGCAAGCTGTATTAGATATTAGAACCACTTCCTCTTATCCTACGTAGTTGAATTTTACATGTTGGTTCAGTTCCGATGACAATGCATTTTTATGGTAAGCATGACAAGAATCGACAAGGGGAAAGGGGGTATAGAGGGAGGGGGAAACACAAAATTTGGTATACCTCTCTTAATATTGAAAAAATCGAAAAACACATAAGAAGTAAAGATGTAGAAAATTAGTTTTACTATAAGCTTTTTATTTAAAAAAAAATTTTTTTTTAATAGAAACTTATTCATTATATATATATATTTTTAAGACCTTTTATTTAAAAAATTTATTCATGTAGCATGATTATAGCACCCTTTTAGCAAATTTCCTGAAAGCAAATAGGGCTATTGGTCTCATACCAAAGTAAAAATTCCGCAAAAATTTCTGCAAATGTTCATCGATCCTACCAAGTAGATGTCGAAAATCACCGTCTCTAAAATTTATATATATATATATATATATATATATATATATATATATATATTTATATTATATATTTAAAAAGATTATTTTATTTCCAATCGGATTAAAACTGTGCCCGCCAGAGCGATTACAGACACATACATATATATACAGCCCGTTTAGTTTACATCTTCGTATCATAGATCCCACGAGTATGAGAGAGTGCATATGTACATATACATAAAGCAATGTGTATGAGAAGGAGGTCTTGTAGGTGTGTGCTGGTTGTCTGTCGTACGATATACTTTAGATGACGCTTGTGGAGTGGGGTTTGTGATGTATGTGCACTGATGCAATCATTAGTATGTGAATGCTTTTGGAAAATACATGTTATTTTATTTTTGGTATCTCATTACAACAATGGGTTATTATTACACAAAAAAAGAAAAAGTGCAAATTGTTAAATGGTACTATTCCGGACAATCCGCACAGGAATGTGTCAATTCATTTATTGTGGCATTTGAAGGTAGACAATCACCAACGGCTCGAACAGTTCTGAATATTATTCACTGTTTTGAAAAATATGCTTGTTTATCTGATTGTAAAAATTGCCACAAAAAAGATGAGGAAGCCCCACCAAAAAATGAAGAGAGAGATATAGCAGTTTGTAGTGTACTATCTATTGACAATAAAAAATCGACAAGAGAAGTTGGTGAAGAACTGGGCCTAAGCAACGCTACAGTTGCAAACATTTGGAAACGGAACAGTTTCAAATGTTTTAAATATGAAAAACACCAAGAGATTTTGCCTGAGGACCCTTATTGTAAGATGGAGTTTTGTGAAACTGCGATGGAAAAGGCGATCAAGAAGATAATTTTATCAGAAATATTTTATTTACTGATGAATCGTCTTTCCCATTGCATGGAAAACATAATCCATCTGTCTTGCGATATTGGTCTCAGACAAATCAACATTGATATGTCAGTACCCGAACTCAGTTTCCACAGAAACTGAATGACTGGGCTGGAATATTGGGTGATCATATTATAGGACCATTCTTCATTGACGGATCTTTAGATTCTCGAAAATATTTGAGTTTGTTACAAGATAATATATTGCCAACTGTTAGAGCTCTTCCTAATTTAGACCTGGAATCTGTATGGTTGCAACAAGATGGTTGCCCTGCACACAATGCCATGATAGTAAGGCAGTTTCTGGAAGAAACTTTCCAGGAACGTCTTATGAGTGATTTTGGAACCATGAAGTGGCCACCCAGATCGCCAGATCTATCTCCTAACGACTTTTTTTATGGGGTTTTCTCAAAACACAGATCTATTCGCGGAATAGGCCTGGAAATTTGCAACAATTAAGGCAAAGAATTGTTGACACTTGTGCGAATATTTATCCTCAAATGCTAGAAAATACCCGGGCAGATTTCTACAATCGACTCGGATATTGTTTAGCAAGTGATGGAGGAATATTCGAACCGTTGGTTTAACATTTTTTTTTGTCGGAATTCTATTTTTTTTCTTTTTGGGGTTTTATTTTTCTTTTAATTTGTGTGGATTGTTATTAAATGTTATACCGTTAATAGAATACTATCATTTATTTTCAAACATTCCACATACAAATAAAAAGGGATATTCAATAAAGAATTTTCAATTGTTAGAAGTAATGCTATGCTTAAGAATATATATAGCATACTAAACAACAGAAGTTTGAACAACATAACATATCATAACAACTGATCTGTTTATTTAAAAAACCCCACTCCACAAGCGTCATCTAAAGTATATCGTACGACAGACAACCAACACACACCTACAAGACCTCCTTCTCATACACATTGCTTTATGTATATGTACATATGCACTCTCTCATACTCGTGGGATCCATGATACGAAGATGTAAATTAAACATAGTGTTTATATATATATAATATATATATATTATATATATATATATATATATTTATGTATATATATGTCTGTAATCGCTCTAGCGGGCACAGTTTTAATCCGATTGTAATAAAATTGGGTATGTGAGGTGCTTTTGGTATTTGAAAGGTAGAGTTTGTTAATGAGCAAAATCGGACAAAGGAAAAGAGGGGTTTAGAGGGAGGGGGAAACACAAAATTTGGTATATCTGTCTTAATGTTGGAAAAATCGATTACAGTTTTACTCGTTATACATTTTTCGATTTTTTTATTTTTAGGAGAGATATTTTATATTTTGTGTATTCTTCTTTCTTTTTGCCCCTTTATTAATAAAATTGGCCTTGCAAATACTAAACTCATATCAGATACGATATTTCATTTTGATTAGACTGAAATTGTGACAGCTAGAGAGTGAATTATGTATTCTAAGGAAATTCGCTAAGTTGAAGCAGCTCCTGCATAACGAATTTTTATTTATAAAAATAGGTGGTATTTTATTAATTGTCGCGGACCTAATTTTTTTAAAGGGCTAAAATGGCACCTCTAAGTATAACAGGTATACTTTGCCATTGTTAAAAAAAAAATAATTATAATAAACCGATTTTAATGTTCAAGGCTCATTTCTTTCCTTTTTTATATAGAATTTAATGATATTCTTTGTCATTTTTAAAATTTTTAGTTTTAAAAAAGATATTAAGAAAAAACCCTTTTTTGTTATAAACAAATTCAATTTTGACCCTGTTCCGTCCGTGTCGAAACGTAAAAACATAAGGTCATATTCAAGACGTTAAAATGAATCGATTTTTAAAAAAATGCAGTTCCGAGCAACCTGCCTGAAAACCCGTATTTAAATCTAATTTGACTCTAGTATAGATGTAAAATTTATGTTTAAAAGTTAAATAATAAGACAATTTTTTGTTAATGAATGAATATATTGTATAAATCAGTTATTCAATAAAAATATTTTCTTTAGGAAATCGCATAATACACAATTCTACTGCACTATAAATCATTAATAAACGTTCTTCGATTACATTTAAGTGTAGTTCGGTAATAATTTCTTTATTCAATTTTACAAATTCATTTAAATATTTTCTAAAATTATTGCCAGTCAAGGCTAAAAGTCTCATCCACGTTTTCATTCGAATACTGAAACAAATAAATTATATTTAAAAAAATGAATTGTTTAAAAATTTAAAAACACTTCTAGTTGGTTTTTATATCCGTTGAATGGAGATATAAATATGCAAGAATATATTTCAGGGATATTCTAACCGTTTAATAAATGTAACGGTTTTGCATTTGTAAAGTTAAACGGTTTCGGTATCTGTTTCGGTTTTAAAATTATAAAATTAAACGGTTTCAGTTACGGTTATTTATTAATATTTAACAGTAAATATTATAAAATCAAGCAATTTCAAGTTCCAACTATAATGCAAGTTAAAATATAACGTTTAAAAACTTTGCTCGCTTGTGCCAGTTTAAAAGGTTTTATTATAAAGAAAACTTATTGAAAAATTCAGATCTTTTAATTACATCGAATAAAAAAACAGAATGTTTTTTGTTTAGTTACAAAACTCGCTAGTATAGATGTATGTCTCTGGTGTATTCTTCCATTTGGACTCTTGTTTATTTTTTTCCTGCATAATGAACCGCAGTCAATATGTATGCCAGTGAGATTATATAAACTTTATTAACTAAGAAAACAACAGCGTGATCACGACATCGGTTGACTCACTCCTGAATCTAGAATCCCTGATATATTGTGGTTAGTACCGCATTTGTGATGCAAAATAGATTTTATAAAGATCAATATTTGAAGAATGCATCAAGCGCTCTAGAATTATTTTCTACACTTAAAATTAAAAAAAAAAACTTTATATATTTGGTCGATTCTTGATCGCTTTCAAGTCATGGAGTTAGTTGTAAAGAATTGTATTTTCTATACTACAAGTTTATTTTAAAGCACCAAATAAATGCTTGGTACAAGTGTATTTATTCTACTTATAAAACTAAGCATACATTTTTAGCATTTGATGCATTTAATTAGCATCCGCAGTATTTCGAGTAGAATGTTTGACTGCGTATTAACTTTGAAACAATCAAAAACTAACCGTTGAGTTTTCTAGGTATAAGTGTACAATGGGCTCAGCGTTTGTATAATCAATGACCTGGCCAGCGTTCAATGAGATAAAATATATAATTTATAAGAAAAAAAATTAACAAAGAAAGTAGAAGAAAAAACAAGTAGTAAACTGAAAAGACCTCCGTTAAATTGGCTCAAATTCAAGTATGTTGTACTTGACTTGTCGACGAGAAGTTCTCAGGTCGATATAAATCCCAGAAATATTTTGTTTTTGAGTTACAGGTTCTAGGTCCGTAATCTAGAAATTAGCTCTCGGCTCAATTGAAGTATATTGTAGTACATGACCTCCGGATAAAAAGTTATTATGGTAGCTCGTCTCAGAAATCTTTAGTTTTGTGCTACAGGTTCTGGAAGTGGCGTTATCTGGACAATGGATCTCAGTTAAATTGTTTTTCATTCATATAATGTTATATTTTTTATACCTATGTGTTAAATAATTTGTATAATTTGTCAATTCTAAAATGTTCTTAAAGTTTTAGGTTTTTCTAATATTATTAGATCTCATTCACAAAATGTTATTTTAAGTACCTGAATATGTTTACTTTGTTGCTACAGTATGTAAAAATTTTTCATTTCATTTTTATTTCTGAGGAAGGAACTGTGTTCCGCAACTAGTCAAATAAAGTGATTTTACGAAAATTTCAAATATTTGTTTTATTTAATAATTATAATGGATTTTTGTCAAGTAATAATAATAATAATCAGAAATAGGGGTACCGCATACAGGCCTAGCACCTAGACCAAGTCCTCTGTGCCCTCCCTGAGAACAACCTGTCACCCGAAGGCGAGACACCTCCGGGCAAGAGGTGCCATTTTAAGCAGATGAAGCTATAGGATTTTGTTGAGGCCAGACGCCACACAGAAGGCCCACAACTTCTCCGCCGAGATTGCTCCCAGGATTGATGGATCCAATGTTTCGGACCCAAACATTCTATATCTGACACCCTGCAGGCTTCTGCAGGTGCATATAACATGTATGGAGGTTTCATCGTCCTCCATACAGGCCCTACAAGTGGGATCATCAGAGATCCCCAATTTATGTTGGTGGTAGTTCAATCGACAGTGTCCTGTCAAAAGCCCCACCACCCTTCTCAATTGCATTCTATTGAGTTTCAATCGAGCACAGTCGAATGGCCTAGCTGTGTTTATGCACAACTTGGCCTGTCGCATGCCCTGCGCAAAGTCCCAGTAATCGAGATGAGATGGTCGTTACTTTGTCAAATAACGACCCATTCAATAGAAAAAAGCATATAATCTTGCTAGAGTCAAAAATTAGTCATTTATCGCATTTGCGCCAAGCAACTTTTTTTATCGGGGTTATCATAAGCTACAAAAAAAATTATTTTAACCACCACCAAAATTATTTTCTATTTTCATACGCGGTGTCCTATACACAGATACAGATAAAGTTAGTTTCGTGAAACTTTAGTCGATAACCAGCCGTATTCTGCGACTCTGGGTTAAAATACTATTTTACCATTTTTTAATGTCCCAACCAATCAAATTAGTAACGAATAACATATCTATCACGATAATAATCACGATTTGCTAATACATGATAACAAAAATTTATGGTCGAAATACATACTGATAATACGAAATCATTATAAAATATTTGCCAGAATTTTACTAATAAATAAAATCATGATCTTTAAATTGTATCTCGCGTGGCTCAAAAAACCTATCATTGCGCGTTACATCAATTTTAGGTAACTATTATACTGCTATGACAATGCAGATGTCAAGCATCTAATAGACCTTTTAATTTCAAATAACGCTTTGTTTTTGTTTCGGGCAGATTGTCAAACTCTACAATAAGATGAAAAAAGATGTGAGATATTGCTTATTCATTTCTGCACATCGATTTGTTTGACATTCTGCCCGAAACAAAAACAGGTCGGAATTTAAAATGAAAAGGTCTATTAATAAAACTCTATTGACTGACTGGCAGACAGCGCACAACCTAAACCTGTGGATTTAGAAGCATGAAATTGTGCACAGGAGTTCCTTATATTACGTAGGTAAGCACTAAGAAAGTTTTTTTGAAAATTTATCCCCCTAAGGTAGTTAAATAGGGGATTAAAGTTTGTTATTAAAAAAAAAAGAAATATGGAAATTGGTGTTTAGGTTTTTGTTTATATATGAAAGTCAGTTGTATCAGAGTTTTCGGAAATTTGTTCTCTAAGGGGGTAAAATTAGGGACGAAAGTGAGTCAATTTTTAAATTAGAATCGTGGAAGTTGGTATTTAGGCATTTTACATTTGAGAAAAGTCGGATGGTTCCTGAGAAGTTGCCGATGGGGAATCCCATTGGACACACGACCAGTAACTAAATAATTACATTTAAAACGCTCCAAATTTGTGACAAAACCATAATATTATACAGTAAGTTCCCAGTCACCCCAGACCTACGTCATAGTATCAAGTCTAATAAGATTTTTCAGATAACAGTTAATTGAAAGGTGAAAAAATGTTGTCCATGTTAAAATATAATGATTTTTATAACTCATTTTTTATGTTTTGTGATTATTTGAGTCTATGGTTATAGTAACCTTTGGTTGCTTTCCATTTAAACACACAGCCAACGAGTGTTGTGGCACACAGAAAAGCACGCTGTGTATGAGAAAGTCCGATAAATGGAACGTAATTTAATGCTTCACATGATTTACAGATGGTGTTCATAAACATTTTTCAGAGAAAATTAACATAATCTGTTTAAAAGCGTCAAACTGTTAGTGTTAGAGCAATAAATAAATTATATTTAAATTATTTTGAATTATTATTAGTTATTAATAATTATTAAACCAGTCCAAGCGGTCTAGCACACTCTGCTTGGAACTGGAAGGTTATGGGTTCAAATTCCGGCAGTGGCAGTTAATTAAAATAAATGTGGCGGCTAATTGACGTTACATCGAGAACAAAGTAACCGACTTTGTTTGTGAAGGTTTTCTGCAGTTTCCCTTCACGAACTCCAGATGAATATCGACATAGTTCATATCAAAGTCTACTGCAGCCGCACAACATGCCAATTCCTAGTCTGCATACAAATTCCTTGCTTTTCACTCACATCATAAATGTATCGTTAAAAATTAATTAAGATTAAATAATAATGATGCGGTTGGGCCATGTTATAGACCATGGAATCTCAAAAACTGAGGTAAAACCCCATTATTATTATTATTATTATAAACAAAATTTATTATTGGTAGTACTATCGGTTACACACGCACTGCACACAAGTTTTTCTTGTGTCTCGTTGTGTTCGCACGCTGTAAAAAGAAGTTGTTAATGTAACACACTTTGCCACACTCCGTTGCTGTGTGTTAAATGGAAATCAGCTTTATTGTGGTAACATTTACTTAATTTAAGTTTGATCATTTTTCTTAACAGTCCAACTACGTTAAAGTATCAAAGCTAGTATTTTAATATGTCTTACAGGAAAGGTATAAGCAACCTACGATTACTGTTACCAGTCGCTTAGTCCGCGGTCCTAGCTTTTGCTAGACGCCTTAAAGTTCGATAAATAATCGATCCAACTACCTCATACCAAGGCTAATTTTTATATATGTTACTCAGATGACTATTTTATACTAAAAATATAAGTAGCCAGAACGGTCAAAAGAGTCTATCATCCCCCACACAGTGAAATTTCAGCTGTGAGTACAAGCGCGAGAGCATTATCGATGCATGAGAGTGCGAGCGAGAGTTGTAGTTTCGTATAGTCTATAATGGTGTTGAATCAAGACTTGTGTGAGATAGAAATTAAAATATTTGCTGCGTTTTATTTTTACAATGGCAGATCTATCAAAATTGTTTTCTTTCTAAAAAATTCAACGAAATTATAATAATTTTTTCTGAAAACACGATGAAAAAGTGTCACTAAATATTAAAACGTAAAATAATATAAGCTCAAACATAACGATGCTGTTTTGCCCGTACGAGAGAACCTGCTGCAAAGAATGAATCAGTGAATACAACTGAGGATTCATTTACAGCTGCTCAATTGATACCTGAGTTAAGTACACAGTCAGTTGAACCACGCAAGATTCCCAGAAAATTTTTGTTCGGGTGACACTATGATCAAAAGTAGCAAAATACTTTGACAAATCGCCAATTATTTTGACATATTAAAATACTAGAATATATACTAGAAATACTTAATACATTGATATTTCAACGTAGTTGGGCAATATTTTTTCACCTTTCAGTTAACATCCTAACTCAAGTCAGCTAATACCATAGACTAGATATCGTTTAATTCTATGCTAATACCCATCCGTTCTAGCCTATTATAGTACATCTCTATAGAAAAACTCTTAAGCGTGATACTATAACGTAGGTCTGGGGGTGACTGGGATCTTGGCCTATCTATGCATAGTATAAAAGGAAGTCGCATTCCGCGCCTGTCTACATAATGGTTTTCACCATTATGTAGATAATTTTTTTCGGAAATTTCGTATGTGTAAATAATAAAGATATTTCGGAACCAAATTGCAAAAAAATTTACTTTCTTGGCTTACGTATTTAATTTTAAGTTAATACACCAAAGTTACATATCACCTTAGTTACATATTATACACAAGTAACTAAATTTTTTTTTAAAGTCTCACATGTGAGGTGTTGTAATAGAGTGGATATAACCTTATATTTGGCTGTTGTATGTTATCAATTCTCCGATCAATGAGCTGAGATCAAAGTGCAGTAGAGTTGTATATGCATTATTACCGCTTTATATTTCGTATCAAGTTAATATCTGGTACGTATTTAACTTCTCTTTGGAACATGGTAGAGTGTTGGGGTTTGCTCCTCTTCTACCGTGGGTCAATCCGGTATAGCAGTACCACCGGATTCGGCCCTTTTAATGCAAAATACAAAAATAATTGGTGCATTATATATACTTTATTCGTATAGATGTTCAGATGCGTTACTCAATCTGTCAAATATAAAAAAATATTTTTAACAATAAACATGCTTTTACCTGCTTTTTACTCAATGAGTAGTAAACGAATTTATGTAAATAACCGTGCGAAGCCGGGCCCCAATCTTGGGCCGGGTCGCTGGTTAGAAATAAAATGAACATCAAAAACAGACAAATGCAAATGATTGTTTGGAATTTGAAAAATGTTGTTACTTTTATGTGGTTGATTGGAATATTCTTTTTATAGAAGCTATCATTTGGTTTTGAGATATTTGAAAAAAAATTGGACGAACAGTTTCCGTTACTCATGCGAAAATTCCTCCTACACTAGTAGCTCCTACGTGATGAATTTTTTATGAATTTAGAAATTAAAAAGTAATCGAATGACAAATTATTCTTACATGCAACATTGATACAATGGCGCTAAAATATCCAAATGATGAATTAATGGATTGCCCAATCCCTTTCCATTATCCAATAACACTATTTTATTATTTAATGTTTCATAATGATGTCTATCACCATTTTGCATTAAAAAATCAAATATTGATGCATCCACTAAATCCAATATTTCATTTGTAGCTAGCTTTTTCTTTACCGTAATCCTGTAAAATTTAATTCACGTTAGCTATCTCACTTCCGACCACATCCTTTTTGATGATTGATGATACATTATTGCCAAACAAGGCTAATCACTTTTCATTTTTTATCATTTGTTTCTGTTTTAATATTAATAAATGAATTTTTAACAACAAGAAAATCTATAGTCGAAATATACTTTCAAAGGATTGCACCGATGATATTTCAATGAGTTTCAACTTCTATAATGATAATTTAAGAATATAAGTATTTATTTCCACGTAAAACAACATAATAAATCACATAATCCCAGATGTCTGTATTGGTAAAGTTACTCATGACGTTATATTCCAATATGGCGGCTTTAGTCAGGCTACATTTCAACAATTAGTTATACTAATACTGTAAATAAAAATTTTGAGTAGTAAAAAGTGGCTTTAAAAGTTTGGCTGAAATTGTTTCATTTACGTATTCGACTTTATGTTTCTATAATTTCAGAGCAAGTGAAAAATTATTAAATTTAAATCATGTTATTTTTGTTGGTAAATTATAAAATATTTCTGCATGAAAATGCAATGAACACACTATACTGCAGTATTTTTTGTTATTCGTCACGTGGCATTTTTAAAATCATTCAAATTTCTGCACGATCTGTTGTTTCGGTTTCTACATAAATATTTTATTTATTTATAAGACATAAACACTACAATATGTCCTATCTTTCGTTTTTCTTGGTGAAAACCGCATACCATAATTAACACTTTTGATTTTTCATAAAAAAGACAAGTAATTAATAAAATAATTATTATTTGCTTATTTTAAAAATATAACCTTATTAACACATATGTAACTATCACAGTTGAGTTTGACTACTCTGTATCTAATTCTTGCTACCAGATTGTCTTAAGGAACAAAAACCAATAGATAGGGTTACCATCCGTATCTTAGAATACATGCACTGTTATGGATATCGTAAAACAACATACTTTTGCTTTTCGCTTATAGAAAAAATAAACTGAATTTGGTTATATGCGTCACTATCAACTAGAGATCAATGCTAACTTTATTCGATCATGTCTTATAGAATCATTGTGTGAGGTTCTTCTAATTATATTGAGAAAATCTTTAAAAGTCAAAAGAAAGTAGTTAGAATTTTATTCGGTTTGAAACAAAGCTCTGTATGCATTTGTGGTTTTTAAATTTCTGAAGAAGAATGGGGAATATTTTAGTAGTTTGATCAGATATAGGAAATCGATTTTGAATATCGAATATGTTATTATGTTCATTGAGCAATTCAAATAAAAATTTCCATCCATTGTTTAGTTTGTCTCAAAATGACTACATTTATTTAAATATTATAATTACATTTTTACGAAATTCCAACATTGGTGCAAAAACAATAGCTGCATTTTCTCTGGAGGAAATTCACTAATAAAAGCTTATAATATTTGAATAAATGTAGTCATATTGAGAAAAACTAAACAATGGATGGAAATTTTTATTTGAATTGTTCAATTGAATTAGTTTTACAATAAAGCAACCAGTTGACAAGCGGTAGTGGGTGTTACAGACCTCCATACAAACAGTCGGCTCCTCGTGCACCATTCCAACCTCCATGTCGACGATCGATAATGGAGCGAGGTCGGTAATTATTTAATATATGCTAACTTAACAAATAAAAAAAAAATAAATACAAAATAATTATAGATGTGCTTGTTTATCAAACCTATAAGACCTCCTTCTCATACACATTGCTTAATGTATACATATGTACTTTCTCATACTCGTGGGAGATCTACTATACGAAGATGTAAACTAAACATAGTGTATATATATATATCTTTCGAAAAGTAGTGATATCCGATCAAAAACATAAATGTAAAAAAGGGCCGAGTTTTCGGGGAGATACGTCATATAATAGTTGCTCCTTAAAAAATTTGGTTGAAAAAATTTATTTCGTAAGTTTTCTCTTAGTATGTTTTTAAAATTTTATATCGCGGCAAGTATTTGTTTTCTTTTGATTCAAATATTTTAAATTAAAACTTGCCGCGATATAAAATTTTAAAAACATACTAAGAGAAAACTTACGAAATAAATTTTTTCAACCAAATTTTTTTTTTCATTTTACTTTGCACTTACATTCTTACATTTTAGTTTTTGCTATTTACTTTATAAATAGCTCGGCTCTTTAATGGGATATCATCACTTTTTAAGGAGCAACTATTATATGAAGTATCTCCCCGAAAACTCGGCCCATTTTTACATTTATGTTTTTGATCGGATTATTATTATTATTATTATAAAATACTTACTCACAATAATCATTTTGATATTGCCACCGCATTGGTTGACTCCCTTTATAATTGCGCTGCCATGGTGAACGATGCAATTTTAATTTTTTTGGGATATGATAAATTAAAGCACCTCGTACACCAATCATATCATTTTTAGTTTGACTGCAAGCTAATTCACTCGGTTTACAGTAATGGCACACGCCATAAACACACCATACATTGTTATCACGCTTAACAATTGTATTTCGTAATCGTTCAGTGGCAACTGGATAAATATCTTTTTCTAAATTAATTATTCGTTCAACTGTGAATGGGATTATTCTAAAATCTAATAAACCACTTAAGTAGAACGCAAATATTTCTGCATTAAATCGATCTTTTCCTGCATAGACAGGCCCACTAATTATTTTATCAATTGGGTACCATTGTGGTTTAAATACTGCATTCGCTTCACCCTGAAATTTTTAAACAATGCATGTAAATAGGAGTAACTACCCATCCATAAGTTTCTCAAATAAGAAATTTTGAAATTTATTTATTTTGATTATACGCTCAACCTATATATATAACCTATAGAGGTAGGTGTAATGGTATACGTTTATATATTTTTTTAATTTAAAATGGTAACGGTTTCGTTTAGGATTACTCAAATTAAACGGTTTTAACCGAATTTTGGGTTCTGCTTCGGTTCGGTCCTTGATTTTAACAACCAAGATCACGTTTAACTTACAAATAAATGAATATTATGGTCTATTTCTTAAAGAAAAGCAATATGAAATCCGTGGGTAAAATAGTAATTTTATAATTTAGAGATTGATATAATTTAGAGAGCATGTTTGTTTAACTAGAGGCTATATAAGTGCGTTCTCATATACCAGAAAAGTCTGAAATATCTTTAATTTTGAAACATCTGAAAACCGGATAATTTTAAAGTAATGTGAGTAATCAGGACCGGATTAAGCAATGTGAGGCCCTTAGGCAATTCAATTCTTGAGGCTCATCTTCTTTTTTTAGCTTCCTAAAAAAATTTTTTTTTACTTTGACTTAATTTTATTTATGATTATATCCTGTTCAAAATAGGATATTTAAATACTCTATGGACCTCACATGGCTTAATCTGGCCCTGATTACACGGATTACTTATGAAAAAAAAGGAAAATTAATTTTGTTTATGATTTTATCCGGTTTAAATATATATATCTCCATATAGTGACTTGTACTCTTGTAAAAAGACAAATTTCAGTACAACTGGACCGTCCGACTGTCAATAAAAAAACGATGGTAATGAATATAGATTACCACAAATTAAAACTCGAAAATATTTATAAATTGTTTATAAGTAAATTAGCAAAAGGTAAAACATTTGATAACTCTCTTAAAGGTTAACGTATCGTTATTTTTTTTTTTAAATTAAAGATCTATAAAAAATCTATAAGTTAAAAGAAAATAAAGTTAATTTAAATAATTCCTTAATCGTTTTTTTAAGCTCCATCCGACTGTCAATAAAAAAACGATGGTAATGAAGATAGATTACCACAAATTAAAACTCGAAAATATTTATAAATTGTTTATAAGTAAATTAGCAAAAGGTAAAACATTTGATAACTCTCTTAAAGGTTAACGTATCGTTATTTTTTTTTTTTAAATTAAAGATCTATAAAAAATCTATAAGTTAAAAGAAAATAAAGTTAATTTAAATAATTCCTTAATCGTTTTTTTAAAGTATGTTTAAAGCGCGTTATAAACAAATTAAACAAAAAAATGTAAAAATACAGTTAAAAATTTTCTTTTTCATTTTACAGATATTTTGAAGACCTTTCATTAAAAAAATTTATTCGTCTCGGATCAAATGCATCCTTTTTATTTATAAAAATATGTGACATGGTATTTTATTAAATGTCGGGGGCCTAATTTTTTTAAGGACTAAAATTGGGCACATTATTTTTAACATATAAAAGGCATACTTTGCCATTGTTAAAAGAAAAATGAAATAATTTTTAGATTTTTTATTTTAATTAAAAATTTTTGCGTTTTTCGAACTTTGGGAATTTTTTCCTTGAATTCGAATAAACCGATTTCAATATTCACGGACTCATTTGTTTTCTTTTTTTATATAGAATTTAATGATATTCTTTGTCATTTTTTAAATTTTTAGTTTTAAAAAAGATATTAAGAAAAAACGCGTTTTTGTTATAAACAAATTCAATTTTGACCCTATGCCGTCACGAGGATATTTAGGATCATATTCAGGACGTCAAGATGAATCGATTTAAAAAAAAAATTGCGGTTCCGATCAACCAGCCTGAAATCCCCTTTTTGAAGCTAATTTGACTGTATTATAATACAGACCAACATAGAGGTATATTATAAAAAGTTTCAGCTCAGAACACACATCAATTATATGAATAGGCTATGTTTATAGGTTATACTTTTTTTACTTGAATGATGTACCTCGTCTACTTGTTCGCTTGGATTATATAAATCGCTCGACGAATTTTTTAAATAAAATTAAAAATAATGGTGAAATTACTACTTTTGTATATACTTGTAATGTTAATCGTACAATTTTTATTTTTATCAAAACTAAACGGTAAATAATTTTGAAATTTTAACCGAAATTATATACTTATATTTTGAACAATTAATAAGAAATTCAGCCAATTTGTTCGACAACGCGTTTCACACGACAACTACCTTAACAATATGTTCGTCTTTTGTTTCATAGCAACCAAGTAAAGTATTATAATTCTTACCTCTAAAGTGAGTAAAAGCTTCAATTGTGTACCCCTAGAATCAACATCAGCGGCTATAATTTTTGCTGAAGATAAAGCATTTAATACAGTACCCAAATAATTACAATTTGAACTAAATAAAGTATTATCTCGTATTCCATTTTTAATTTGATTCCAAATATTTTTATATTCCTGTTTAGATTTTGTATAGTTTAAATTGTTGATAAATTCATCTAATACCTCATTTGCTTCTGTATTTGTAATTTTGTATTGAATTGATAAATTTCGAACATTGCTTTTGATTAATTCTTCAAGTTGATTCACTTTTGAGTCAATTTTTAAAGTTGATGGTTTCTTTACTTTGTCAACTGTACTTAATTTAGTCATTAAATAGTAACAACTAGGTAAAAACATGAAAAAGAACGCAAAGTAACATAATAATATCATTTTTCTATGTATTCGCATTCTTGATTTTATATTTTTCATACATATTTCTGTATAAACTCAGTGGTATTTTTAAAATACATAACCTCTAAATAAATTAATACACACATACAGAATCAAATTGTGAGAAGTCATCTTTAAACAATGGCACGATTTATAGGTGAGGAATGACAATACTTGAGTATTAATTAATTTTATAAAAAAATTATTTAAATTCTATTTTGAACAGACATTGGTGCAAATCTTACAGATCCCATGTACATGGGATTGTATCATGGTTCGAAGAAACATGAACCTGATTTATTAAATGTGCTATCCCGTGCTTGGAAAGCAGGTTTAAAAAAAATTATTATCACAGGAGGTAGTTTAGAAGATAGTGAAAAGGCATTGAAATTGGCTCAAACAGAAGGTAAAACTTTATTTATCTATATAAAATAGTTAATTCAATTTATTCAGAACGAATAGAAAAAATTACTGAAAATATACTTAGCTCTTTTGGGTGAATTTCAAAAATTTTTTACCAGCGATCAACTTAAAATTTTGTATACGTACTCTATATGGTGCTAGATCAAAGTTAAAAAAAAGTTTTTTTTAATTTCTACGATACGGCTAATATGGCTTAATATACGATATGGCTATTCGGACACACGCGGGTCTCTTACGTGTTTTCAGCGTGAAGCGTTTAAAGCCATTATAATATATTTTTCATCGGTCATACCCCGAGTTGGTCGGGTTTGCGTGTTTTTGGGCCCCCGCACTAAAAGGCGTTCTATATATTTCACATATTGCGGCAAAAACTAAAGTACTCCGTTGGAATACTTAAGTACCTTATTTAATTTCAATTTGTTTTTGCCACAATATCTGAACGTTAGTTTAATCTAAATTTTAACTCAAGCCGGAGACCCGCCTGAGTCCGAATAGCACGGCCCCTTAATATATCACGATCATATTGTCTAAACTTCTAAAGAAATTTTATTTCATAATAATTTTGTAAGTTACACATTTGGCTGTTTAAAAAATAAATGTAGAGCTATAGAAGTTTGCCTCTGTTGTAAATTAATATGAATTAAAACTTCTAGTAAAATAAGCACCCATTATGTGGTAAAATTGTTGCGAATTGATTTCATGAAAGTGACAAGTTACATATTGATTAGTCAATTTTAACAAACTTGTGATAAATCGTAGTTAGAACTGTTTCATAAACACACAGTTACAAGTCTTGTTAATCTAGTAATATTTCACCAATCACAAGTAAAATTTTACAAATTCATTATTGTGAATATTAACGAACATTAAGTTACAATAAAGATTATTAAAATATCAAAGAGAACTCTAGGTTTTTTGAAATTACATTTCAAATTTTGCCCCCATTCCTAGAACATTTGTTTATATTTTATAAATACGTATTTCGACTACAATGTAGTCATCATCAGTACGAATTAGCTAATCGTAACTATCTCTGGGACATGGATTTAGAGATATGTTGCTTGTTGCTAATTTGGTAATTAGCCGCCGTGATGTTTTAAGATTTGTACAGAATACTCATTTTAAACAAGGCACCTGAATATTTCTTCAAGGAAATTTTGATTTCGTTTTTGGTAAAAATGATCTGAATGAACTTTCCACTTAACACCAGGACCTTTCGAACCCTTAGAGGTAAGAAGGTTATTTGAAGATCAACTTTTCAAAAGGGAGCCTTTTTTTGACAAAATCGGATAGCTGACGAAAACAGAACATTAAAACTGAGTAATTAAGTCTATATTGGCTAAGATTGCATTTTTTCAGAAACATAGTGTTTGGAAAAAATTTATCAAAAATAAAAAATAAGATCACCATAAGACGTTTAAGATGTTTATTTGTGTATACTTTCGTGTCAACATAACGATGTTTGTCCAAATTCCTTTCGGTTACGTATGACAAACTGTAGAAGACTATAGCGTATACTCCGACAAATTTCATTGTCATTGAATTTATTAATTAAATTAAATACTGATATGAAAAAATTAACTCGTCAACCAGGAATCGAACCTAGGGCCTCTGGATAACTAGTCCAGTATGCTTCCTCTACACCAAAGACGATTGTGATTTTTTTATATCAGTATTTAATTTAATTAATAAATTCAATGACAATGAAATTTGTCGGAGTATACGCTATAGTCTTCTACAGTTTGTCATACGTAACCGAAAGGAATTTGGACAAACATCGTTATGTTGACACGAAAGTATACACAAATATTAAATAAACAAATCACTTCAAACAGAAGTAATACTGTCTAATAAATAAAAAATTTAGAATAATATGAAAAAGTTGGCTGTTGCATCACAATCGTCTTTGGTGTAGAGGAAGCATACTGGACTAGTTATCCAGAGGCCCGAGGTTCGATTCCTGGTTGACGAGTTAATTTTTTCATATCAGTATTTAATTTAATTAATAAATTCAATGACAATGAAATTTGTCGGAGGATACGTTATTGTTTTCTACAATTTGTCATACGTAACCGAAAGGAATTTGGACAAACATCGTTATGTTGACACGAAAGTATACACAAATAAACAAATATTAAATAAACAAATCACTTCAAACAGAAGTAATACTATCTAGTAAATAAAAAAAATTAGAATAATATGAAAAAGTTGGCTATTGCATCACAATCGTCTTTGGTGTAGAGGAAGCATACTGGACTAGTTATCCAGAGGCCCGAGGTTCGATTCCTGGTTGACGAGTTAATTTTTTCATATCAGTATTTAATTTAATTAATATACCAAATTGCTTTAGTATATAACAAATATTTTAATAATAATATTTATTTATTATTCTACACATCAATGAGTCATCAGGAAGCGTTGTCTTGATGAAACACAATTCCTGTCCTAGTGGCCAAAGTTGGCTGCTTCTGGGCGATTGCATCTTTCAGACGGTGATTACCACCTATTCCTGTCCATGGCGAACTATTTTGCAGATGAAATATTCGCCTCAAGAGAGGCGTGTAAAAATCGACTGTCCCAGTTTTTTGCCAATAGGGGCAAGGGCTTCTATGAGAGAGGCATAATGGAATTACCCTTAAAATGGCAACAAGTTATCGAACAATCGGAACAATCTAAATCGGATCATTCTAAGTATGTTAAATAATACCTGCAAAAATAATGGATTTCTTTTTACTACAACAGGGTATATTAAGGGGGTATTCTGGTTTAGAGGCACACATTTTGGACGTTTTTTCAACTCGATAAAAAAAAATATTTTTAGCATCCATTTTTTTACCAGATATTTACTGAAATTTAGAGAATATAAAAACAATTTAAAAAAAAAAATTGAAAATTAAATGTTATACTCTGGTGAGTGAGGGATAATAAAAGGTGTGTGTCCTGGTTGACACGATTGCAACCCTTCTGGTCATATGAAACAAAATTTAAAAAAAGATTGTTTATTACTTACTAATAAACCAATTAACCTACCGAGCTCCGGTGGGGCTTAATTTGTCACAAATTTAATGTTCTTAAAAAACATGTAGAGCTTTCGATGAAAAATGCATGGATTAGGAGATATAGAGCAGAATCTGAAACAAGTCCGAAAATTTCGCGGTTTTTCGTTTGTAAAAATTTTTCCATAACTTTTTGGGTGTTGCAAACTTGAGTATACATAGGCCTAATGGGTCCAAACAACATACTAAAAAATGAGAGATACAGCATGTTTTGTTAATTTATTGTTGATTTTGAAATGCCTATTTGACTATGTGTCTAGTTTGATTGACTGATTAATTGTTTAAGTTACTATACTTTTGATTTCTTATGTTTATTATTTATGTTTATATTAAAATACATTTCAACGTTTTTTTAAATGATTACATGCCTTCTTTTTCATTACCAAACCAAAAAACAAGATAGGAAAAGTTATAGAACATTTCTGGAAACATGCGATTTTACCTTATATGGGTTTTTGAGAAAACTACGAGGCTTATAGACTTCGCTTGCGCTTTATTTAAAGCTAATTAAATTGCCCACAAGTTATATTCTACAAGTTCTACTCGCAGGACCAATGGTTTCGACGCAATTTCGGTCCAAAGAAGGTCTAAAACTAAAATTTTCAATTTTTGGAAAAAATGGCCTATTTTTAAAGTGCCGTAATTCGGTAACGAATTGACCTACAGAGCTCCGATTGAGCTTAATTTGTCACAAATTTAATGCTCTTATACATATAGAAAACATATAGAATAATTTTCGAAGAAAAATGCATAGATTAGAAGATATATAGCAAAATCTGAAACAAGTCCAAAAATTTCGTGGTTTTTCGCGTATAAAAGTTTTTCCACAACTTTTTGAGAGTTCCAAACTTGGAACTACATAGCCATAAAGGGTCCAAACAACATACTAAAAAATCAGAGATACACCATGTTTTGCAAATTTAGCGATTTTTAACCCGACTTCAAAAAGGAGGATGGTTCTCAATTCGTCTGTTTTTTTATTTATTTTTTTATAATGTTTATTACCTCAGAACTCCGTCATTTATGAACCGATTTTGTTTTTTTGTTTTAAAGGGTTTGATTTCAGATTGGTCCCATTGTCAAATCGCAATCTGGTGAGGGGATCCCCTGGAAATCGAGAAAAATCCTCATTTTGTATGTGATAACCGATTTTTGCAAATTTTTTTTATTTTTATTTTGAAAGGATATACTCATTCATAATGGGAAAATAAGAAAATTTTTTTAAAAACCGACTTAAAAAAATTTTTTACAAAAAAAAACCGACCCCAAAAAAAAAAAAATTTTACAAAAAAAAAACAAAATACATATAAAAAAAAAAATGTGTTATAAAGAAACGCACTAAAAGTTAGTAGGTCGTTTAGTTGGTCTACCCATATTTAGACAAATAAAATAAATTATAGAACTTCAAAGTAACTAAAAAGCGAGAAATAAAACCTATTTTGACAAAATGAAAACCCGACTTTTCAAATATTCTATAACAAAGAATGCACTAAAAAGTAAAAAAATAATAGCATATTCTTGTGTCAATTTTAGTTCACCTAAGCAAAAATTTTTAAATATATATGTACAATTATTGTTATTTTTGGAGGCGGTGTCCAAATTTTATGTGAATTTCTTTATGCCTCCAAAAATAACAATAATTGTACATATATATTTAAAATTTTTTGCTTAGGTGAACTAAAATTGGCACAAGAATATGCAATTATTTTTTTACTTTTTAGTGCGTTTTTTGTTATAGAATATTTGATTTTTGAAGTCGGGTTTCCATTTTGTCAAAATAGGTTTTATTTGTGTTGGTTTAGACTGGCGTATATTGTTAATCGGCGATTCCTGATCCATACAATCTTCTATTTCAAAATATATATTAAGTTCTGAAAATATATCGTCGACCCCCATCCTCCGGTAGTCGGGGATTGTCTACCGTCTATTGTTCAATTCGTTCTAGCAAAACCTATTTTGTTGCTGCGTCAATAAAATAGCTTTACAATAAAACCTCGCTTATTCGGCCTTCGATCAACCGAGTATCCGCGTTATCCGAGGTAACGGACTAGCACTCCGCATTAATCGAGGTATATGCTGGGATAATACGGAAAAACAAGGATAAAATGGATGGGGCCGCTATGCCTATGCTGTGCGCGCGAAGTATTTTTCGATTGATACTTTGTTGCTTATACATACATATGTACATACACACATAAACTTGTTACAACACGTTTTGTGGGGTCTTCGGTTTCGATTAAATTTAATTATACCATTTCAAATACATAGAAATTTAAATTACCCCTATTCTGTTCGAAAACAACAATGTTAACAATTTTGCATTAAAAAAATTGGGACCAAAGTTCCCCATGGCAAAATGTATATCTACAATCAGTGTACAGAAGTTTCAAAAAAAAAAATTGCGACAGAACAGTTCTTGATACTCATCTGCCAAATATTCCTATACTAAACACTATTTTTTTTTTTTTTTTCAAAATTAAGGAAGGATATATATATATATATATATATATATAAATTCTAATACACTATTACTTAATACTATTGAGATCAAATATTTTGATGAATATAATAATAATATTATACATTATACAGAGATTAACAAAAGTTAGGACTTTGGAACGGGAATGTACATATGTATTGTTTTATGTACATATATAATTAGTACATGCAAGTGAAATTTCTGTAGTGATTAATTCGAGATTATCTGCACATTTTTTTGTTTCCTCGTTGACAGTTTTTGCATTCCATAAAAAGTTGTTTCACTTCTATCGCCGTTAGCTTTTGACTGACGCATAGTTTTTTTTTAATAAATGCAAGACATTTAGATTTATATCAAATTCTTAAGAAAAGTGGGTTTACGAGTAAACTACCTTAAAAAATTAATTATATTAATTTTAACTTATCGCCACCCGAATAAGTAAGGCTTCGAGACACCACTGATTAAATTGTAACACCGTACCTATACACATTGATATTGACTGACCATGTGTATGTATACAAAATTTAAAGCCTAGTATTGGTGTGTGCTCCTTAGGACTATCACATCTGGTGGTAATAATTAGAAACAGAGGGTTATTAGGGTTACGATAATAAAATAAATAAGAAATTATTAGTTTGTTAATGAGACTGTTAAGGACGTTCGAAAGATTATTAAAATAATCAAAGAGAACTCTAGGTTTTTTTGAAATTATATTTCAAATTTTGCCCCTATTCCTAGAACATTTGTTTGTATTTTATAAATGAATTAGCTAATCGTAACTATCTCTGGGATATGGATTCAGAGATATGTTGCTTGTTGCTAATTTGGTGCATTGTAGTCGAAATACGTATTTATAACATACAAACAAATGTTCTAGGAATAGGGGCAAAATTTGAAATATAATGTTCGAAAGAGGAAAAAATGCAGAGAAATTCCTGTAAATAAAATATGTTATAAAAAAGTCAATACGAATTCATTGGTATGCTTCAAAATGTTAGTTCAAATGCATTTTTTCGACATTGAAAATCATACTTTTAAGATTGAGTCTTATGGAGAAACTACAAATTTAATCTTTATATTCGAATAAAACATAGTTTAAAATGCAGAGAAGTTTTTATAAAACTATGTAAATTGTTGTTAAATAAACAAGGATTTATTTGAGGCAAATATGAAGGTATGTTCAAATACATTTTGGAAAGTAATAATCATTTTATTTTAGAGAAGCAAAACACAAGAGTCTACTTTTTTATTTAAAATAAAAGAAACATTACGACTCACGAGTATTATTATTTACCAAATAACCATAGAATATTTAAATCTAGTTTCAACGTATACATTAAATCTGTAACGTTGCGAGCATGCGCAGTCGCTTGATACCCCCCTAACGTCTTTCGAACGTCATATGTTACTTTACCAATAAGAGATAGATCTATTCGACATTTTAGCTTTTGTATTTTGCTATGTTTAGCTTATATTTTAAAATAGATATATTTTTCAAAGACATTTTTGTTAATAAATATTATTTTGAATACGTTTTCAGAAAATTTATTCAGTACTGTAGGATGTCACCCAACACGTTGTCAAGAATTTGAAGCTAATAATTCACCCGAACAATATTTATCGAATTTAGAAAGTTTAATAAAAAGTGATGACAACAAAATTGTTGCTCTAGGTGAATGTGGTTTGGATTATGATCGTTTACATTTTTGTCCGAAGGAAATTCAAAAAAAGTAATTTTTAAATTAAAAAGCATAAGTTAATATGATATACAATTTTAAATATATGAAATTAATCCAATCAAAAGAGACGTATTTTAAGATGTTGGTTAAAAATTTCTACAACAATAGTTAGTTTTGTGTAGAAAAGATGTATTTTGGCATCAGAAAACGGAACGGGCAACCTCTCAGACTTGTATTTGTAATATAAATACAAGTAATTGATTGTTGAGAGCTTTAGTTTGTGGAATGCCATATTAATTTTGTAAAATAATTAGAAAAACTAATTTTTATTTTTATTTTGCAATGTCCACCTTTATTTGTGCATGTTGTGACAATTGTTTCGATTTCTTAAATCATAGTCATACAAATGATAATAAAATTTCTTAAATAAAAGTCCAACCTCCCGGAACTGTACCAATAATTTTAATTGAGAGATGGAAATAGGGCTTAAAACGGGTGATTCGGCTCCGCTTGATTCCGAAACTTGAACAAAAATTTTAACCCATTAAAAATGAATATTAAGGAAAGAAAAAATTCAGGTACATACTGTATATTGAAACAAACAATAATCCGTCGGCAAAAAATTTTTACCCCAATTTAACTCTTAACTATGCTTTTGTTAATTAAAAATTTTTCCAAACTGGAAGCCCCGATAATTTTTAAAATAAATCTTAAATATTTTTTTATTTGTGGAAGCTATTCTTTGAAGGATTTAAAAAAGATCCCCGTTGGAAAATTTAAAAAAATTTGATTTTCCATGTTTTTTATTAACAAACAAAAATATGGAAAAATTCAAAACATAAATAAAGTATTGCGAATTTAAAATTTAAATATCTTTTAAACTATTAAAGATACCACAAGACCACTACAAGTCTTTTTTGTTTTCCATTAGCCTATGAACAAATTGAACAAAATGTTGGAAATATGTATTTAATTCAAGCAACTTACAAGAGTGCACCACTTGCCTATGTATATATATTTGTATTGGTTAAGCATTTATAAGAATGATGTGATATAGGGTATGTTCCGGAAATACACTGCGAGCACTGTAAGGTATGACGTCAATTTAGTATTCTGCGAAGTCGTTCCTTTATAGCCAGCTATACTGGTTACTGTGTAAAACGGAACGCAGTACAGTATACTGCTACCTCTACAGTGATGCGGTTTTTCAAACCAAATCAAATTTTATAAACAAACGATTGTGTTCATCAAAAAATGGAAAATCTTAAAAAGTTGTTTTGATTTTCCCTTCTTTCATGCATAACCTAATTTCAGTAATTAGTTTGTAAGGGTAATAAGTCTTACATAAATTGTTAAATATAACATTTTTTATGATAAAATGTATACTTACTTTTAGTATGTTATTAATTCAATTAAAATTAAGTTTAATGCCAAATATTTAATTTATATTTACCGCTGATGCAAACTTACGACGTAAAATTCTAGTCGCTGTTTTTTGTTATCATCACGTGATCAAAGCACTGAGAGCACCTTACCTTGATAACGCGAGTACTCGCAGTACAAAAATGGCGGTGGTTTATGACGTTTTATATTTCCCTAGGCTAATGTGGCAGTGTACTGCAGCAATAACGGCAAGAATTTTTCCCCAGTAAGAGCGCTGAACAGTTCTCGCAGTGTATATCGGAACACACGCATAGTAGTTCAGTAAAGTTAAACATGAAAAGACGGTCGTGCTTGCAAAAGGTCCGGTCGTTCTGAATTTTTTATATGTTGTTAGGACCTAAACCAATATTAAAAAACCAGATTTGCAATTTCCAAAGTGCTGTGCGAGCGACGGTGTACCCAAAAAACCATGAAATTTTCGGACTTTTTTCAGTTTTTGCTCAATATCTCAGTGAAGATAGGGTCTGACCGGTACAGTCATTCTATACACTTATAAAGTAGACTAAATTTTCAACAATTTGAAATCAAAATACGCTCTATACAGCTATTGGTTCCTAAGATACAGTTCTTAGAAAATAGGCCATTTTTTCCGAAAAGTGAAATTTTTTCGAAGTGGTCACTTATTTCGTAAAATATTTTCTAAAATACGTATCCCACGTCAAATATTATATGTAATAAATTTGTAGTAAATTTAATTAGCTTTCATTTGAGATCAGACTGGTACCTGTATGCCCAGCGGTTCTCTCAAAAACGGCAGCTAACCAAAAACAGTCATAAGTTAACCAGCGCAGATAACCATCGCAGCGCACATATATATCAGATTTATTTAAATAATTACTTAATATAACTATAATCTACCTTTACATATCCATATTTTCGGTAAAAGTAGCTACCAATTCCAATCAGAAGGAAGGAAACAAAAGATCGAGGTCGTACAGCAGTTATCAGAACATGAGAAAATGACACACACTTTTTCTTCCATGCTTCAAGGGGCCACGCTTGTTTTTGAGAACAACAAAATAGCTGTACTGAGTGCCCTTTGTTGGAGCCTATCTCCACTATGACTATGTCTTCGACAAAATGTTTTTGGAGGTGAGTTTTCGTTGTTCTCACATCAGGGATACAACCACCCTTAATTTGTTGCAGAATTGATCATAATAATAATAATTTATTAGACCAGAAATGATGTACAAATGTAATACATATTGGTTCGTCATATATTCCTAACATTATAGGTTGTTAGAAAAAAATTCATTCACATTATATGGACAATGATCGAGCAGTAAATTCTTGCAGGCGGTTTCAAACTTCCTTTGGTTACATTCAAGCTTTATATGAGATGGTAACTTGTTGAAAAATTTTAAGCCGTTGAAAGATGGACCATCGAAGACATTTAAGTTGTGCTTGGGTACTCTTAAGTCGCTACCATGTCTTGTATAATACGTGTGATTAAAGTTATTTTGATCTACCGTATGAATATTCTTCTTTATGTGGGCGAGACAATGGAGAATGTATATACTGGAGAGCGTCAAGATTCTCAGATCCTTAAAATATTGTCAACAAAATTCCATATTTAAGTCTGCTATGAACCAATGAATAGTATACCATAGCTAATGTTTTTTGACTTAGATTCTCTCTTAAATTTCTAAAAAGAAAAGAGTGGTTGTGGAATAAGAGACGGTATCGTCCTGCCAGTAATACTGAAGAAACGATCGATTGTGTGTACGATTACCTATTGGAAAACAGTGATAAATGCCAGTTTTCTTTTGCACACCTCCTGCAGCAAATTAAGGGTGATTGTATACCTGATGTCAGAACAGCGAAAACTCACCTCCAAAAACGTTTTGTCGAGGACATAGTCATAGTGGAGATGGGCTCCAACAAAGGGCACTCAGTACAGCTATTTTTTGAAACTGTTGTTCTCAAAAACAAGCTTGGCTCCTTGAAGCATGGAAGAAGTGTGTGTCATTTTCTCATGTTCTGATAACAGGTGTACGAACTCGATCTTTTGTTTCCTTCCTTCTGATTGGAATTGGTAGCTACTTTTACCGAAAATATGGATACAAACATCTGGTGAATATGTGCGCTGCGATGGTTATCTGCGCTGGTTAACTTATGACTGTTTTTGGTTATCTGCCGTTTTTGAGAGAACCGCTGGGCATACAGGTACCAGTCTGATCTCAAATGAAAGCTAATTAAATTTACTACAAGTTTATTACAAATAATATTTGACGTGGGATGCGTATTTTAGATGATATTTTACGAAATAAGTGACCATTTCGAAAAAATTTCACTTTTTGGAAAAAATGGCCTATTTTCTAAGAACTGTATCTTGGGAACCAATACCTGTGTAGAGCTTGTTTTGATCTCAAATTGTTGAAAATTTAGTCTACTTTATAAGTGTATAGAATGACTGTACCGGTCAGACCCTTCCTTCACTGAGATATTGAGCAAAATCTGAAAAAAGTCCGAAAATTTCATGGTTTTTGGGTACACCGCCGCTCGCACAGCACTTTGGAAATTGCAAATCTGGTTTTTTAATATTGGTTTAGGTCCTAACAACATATAAAAAATTCAGAACGAACTGACCTTTTGCAAGCACGGATGTAGATCTTAACTGGACTATAGTCTGATGTAATCAACTCAAGAAAATATACATTGTTGTTTTACATAAAATGCGTGGTAGTTATTTTCCGCATAATTCAATATTTAACAGATTATGAGACTTAATAATAAATCGTCAAAATAATAAAAAATTTAATCAAACACTAATATAGTGAATAAAATAATATGTAATAAATATTAAAAAGTTCCAAGAGTAAAACTTTATGTTAGAGACTTAGCGTTCAAAAAGGCGGTTTCAGGCAGGTTGCTCGGAACCGTAATTTTAAATCGATTCATTCGAACAACGTATCGGAATATTCGGGAGGGGGAAACACAATTTGACATATCTACCTTAATATTCGAAAAATTTATAAGAAGTAAAGTTGTAGGTATTAAGTTTTACTGTAATTTTGTTTCTTATAATTTTTTCTGTTACACTAATATTTACAGAAATATTGACGGCTTAAGATTGAAAATTAAATTCCTTAATATCTCTGTACACATTAGAGTTTGAGCAAAAATGATAAGGTGATGAATTGTAGCAAATATGATTTTCTACAACTTATTGCTTACGCATTTTTCGATTGATATAATATTAAGAGAGATATTTTATATTTTGTGTTATCTTCTCTCTTTATGTCCCCTTTCCCCCTTGACGTATATCATTTATTAATAAAATTGGACTTGCAAATACTAAAATCATATACCACATTTCATTTTGATCAGACTAAAATTGTGACCGCTAGATAGTGATTTATGTATTCTAAGGAAATTCGCTAAGTTGAAGCAATTCCTGCGTAACGAATTTTTTTCTGTTACCCTAATATTTACAGAAATATTGACTGTTTAAGATTGAAAGTTAAATTCCTCAATATCTATCTCTATACACATTAGAGTTTGAGCAAAAATGATGAGGTGATGATTTGTAGCAAACATGATTTTATACAACTTAATTCCTTTTGCATTTTTCGATTGTTCTAATATTAACGGAGATATTTTATATTTTGTGTTTTCTTCTTTCTTTATGCCCCCTCTCCCCTTGACGTATGTCATTTATTAATAAAA
Source organism: Nineta flava (assembly GCA_963920215.1). NCBI lineage: Eukaryota > Metazoa > Arthropoda > Insecta > Neuroptera > Chrysopidae > Nineta > Nineta flava. Next base: position 67,243,283 of record OY986042.1, read on the forward strand.
TTGGCCTTGCACATACTAAAATCATATACGACATTTCATTTTGATCAGACTAAAATTTTGACCGCTAGAAAGTGATTTATGTATTCTAAAGGAAATTCGTTGTTTCTGAGATAATTAAATTTGTAGATCGAAAAATGTTCTAAATCTAGTTTTATTTTTAGGTTACTTATTTTTATCTAGTTATATTTATTTTTATCTAGTTTTATTTAGTTTTATCTAGTTATATCACCATGCAACTTTTTTGAAATGCATAAAAACATATTTTTAATTATTAAAACTCTTCGAAAAAATGAAATTTAGGATTTAAGTTTTAAACAATATATTTTTTTTTACAAATATATATGTTTTTTACAAAAATTAAATTATTTGAAACGATTTAATTGCAAAATTTTTAATTATTTTGTGTTGGCAAGTAATGAGATATGAATGCATTTAGTATAGGACAAACTCACCACCCCTACTTTCCCTCACCAGTTTCACAACAACCTTAAGTGTGAAAAAAGAAATAGAATTTTAGTAAACAACATTTACTACAAGAATAATCAAAATTGTGAGAGTTCAGATCTGTTCAATTTTATTGAACGGGAGTATACATATAAATTTTACAGATGGTAATTTTCGACATCTAATTCGCTAAAATTTTTAAGACTTATTTTAAAAATTATCGGGGCTATCCAGATTGGAAAAATTTTTTAATTAACAAAAGCATAGTTAAGGGTTAAATTGGAGTAAAAAATTTTTGCCGACGGATTATTGTTTAAGTATCCATAAGTACCTGCATTTTTTTTCTTTCCTTAATATTCATATTTAATGGATTAAACAAATTTTTTTGTTCAAGTTTCGGAATCAATCGGAGCCGAATCGCCCGTTATAAGCCCTATTTTCATCTCTCAATTAAAATTATCGGTACAGTTCCGGGAGGTGGGACTTTTTTTTAGGAAATTTCCTGCTCTTTAAGAATCTTTTTTTCGATTTCCGATATCTTCAATAGTTTCTGAGATATTTGCAAAAAACAAAACCCCCTCTTTTTTTTTAAATAAATTGTCTATAACTTTTGCAATTGTTTATGTGCGGGTTTCAAATTTTTGCACAATTTTCTAGACATCATAACGAGTGCAACGACTAACGAGCTATCGCACGTATTTTTATTCGCAGTAGCACGTTTTTCAACTTGTTAACCAGACTAAACATGACATCTATACATATAAAAAAATCGGGGCTAAACTTTATCTAATATCTATATATATGTTAGAGAAACGAAAGTTGGTAATTCCGCTTTTAATAATTAAAAAAGAAATACACCATAAAATACTTGTTTTCGAGTTTTTGGAAAATGGACCCACAAGATGGTGAAACACGGGGTGAGCATTTGTATGGAAGTTCAGTATTTTAATTCATAATTGTGACAAATAAATACTTGTAACAGCGTTTTAAGAAAATCAGTCCTTGAAGGAGATAAATTACACAATTTTCGCGGGCGAAGCCGCAACAAAATTTAATAGAAAACATGCCAGCTAATAAAATTGTTAAACATTATAATAAAAAAACGTTTATTTTACGTTTTAGATATTTCGAAGAACAATTAAAACTCAGTTTAAAATTGAAAAAACCATTATTTCTTCATTGTCGGAAAGCTTCGGATGATTTTATAAAAATAATTTCAAAATATGAAGGAATTAAAGGTGTTGTACATTCATTTGACGGAACAGTTTCTGATGTTGAAGCCTATATTAAAATGGGATTATATATTGGATTAAATGGATGGTAAATATTCAAGTTACTTTATATAATGCCTAATGTAAATTTTTATGATCTTAAATTATTTATATTTTAAAACAGTAATTTGAAACATAGAAAAAAATTGTTATTTGTGAAAACAAAATTAAAATGCTTCAAGGCTTGCAGTAATCGTGTTAAAAAGTTTCAGCTCGAACGCACATCAATTATATGAATAGAGAGAGGTTATAGACAATGTGCGTTTTCCAATTACAGTACTAAAGCCATTATGCGGCATAATGCTCAACGTTGAATGTTTCAACTACAACAACGCTTCGCACAATCGAGCACTTTGAAAAGTACTGCTTTCGCGTGATGCGCGCAATGGAGCAGAAAATATTTAATATTTTCAATAAATATATCACTTGTTGATGCACTAATTGATTGATTTAAGATGATTTAATTAAAAAGTATATAATTTTTTTAGAACTCATCTAAAAAAATTATTAGTCAACACACAAAAATTTTACTGAAATAATAAAAAACCAAATTACGAAAAATAACCGTAAGTAAAAAGTTTTCGACCAATTGTTATTGTATACCACTTTATTTATACATTAATTAGGTTAAGTCCATGAATGTTTTTTTTCTTTCAACACTGAAGCTAGTGCACTCTGCTGGTGCACTTGAAAACTAATGCACGTTCCAATTAAGCATTAGCACACTTCGGTATTGTGCGCCACTAAGTCGCATTATGCTCTGTAGTTGGAAAACTAGCAATACTTTTTTAACTTGAATGTACAGTCTCGTTCAATAATATTGAACCAATTTGAATTGAAAATTTATCCCATAATCTTGTTGTAGTAAATCTTTTACACAAATATTACCTATTTGTTAACCTTTATATTTATGAGATAGACTTACTTTACATATATTTTGAATAGGCTCGCTCTGTTTATCATATTCATGACATTCAAATGTCTAAAAATTTAATAAATATGCCAAATAAGTATACCAAATTTTTTTTTAGCTTTTTGAAAAACATTGGTCGTGTTCGGCCGAACTAAGTCCTTAGTAAACTAAGTAAGCTAATCAGAGTACTGAGCTAAGTTGTTGGCCGGGACACTTTATAGATACTAAGAAACTTTTCTTATGCCGCCATTTTATTTGTATGTCTTGAGCAGTGTTGCCAGATCTCTCGTTTAATGTTATATCTACCGTTTTTTTAGTATTTCTTCCGTTCTACCGTTTTTTTTCTTAAACTATCTATTTTTTTGAGTAAATAAAAAAAATTTTAAATTTGTGTCATTTTTTTCAATTTTTTATAATCATTATTAATTTAAAACTTCCCAGTAGTACAAATACAACAGTCATTATATACCATATTCCATTAAATGAAATAATGGAATATGGTTTTGTAATTACATTAAGGTATTATTTTACAATGAGATTTTAAACAATAAGTAATGCAATATATGATAAATACAAAGAATTAATATTATTTAATATTTGAAGAAAAAAAATTCTATAATATATTAATCCGATCGAAAACATAAATGTAAAAAAGGGCCGAGTTTTCGGGGAGATACTTCATATAATAGTTACATTTTAGTTTTAACTATTTACTTTATTAATAGCTCGGCTCTTTAATTGGGATATCATCACTTTTTAAGGAGCAACTATTATATGAAGTATCTCCCTGAAAGCTCGGCCCTTTTTTACATTTATGTTTTTGATCGGATATCACTACTTTTTGAAAGGTATATATATATATATATATATATATATATATATATATTATATATATATATATATATATATATATATACCGGATATCACTCATCAAGCCCTTTCATTTGATACCCATATCATATAGATTATTGTGGAAATTGTAAATCTCCATTTGCGGTGGCCGCCATATTGGATTTAGAATGACGCCACTTTAGTTATTGTGTTTCACTCATCAAGCCCTTTCATTTGATACCCATATCATAGGGGTGAATTTGGAAATTTTAAATCGCCATTTGCGGCGGCCGCCATATTCGATTTAAGATGACATCCTACACTAATGTAGATACCCTAGATAATTTTGAGTCGGCGCCAAAAAATCACCATCGAAATGGAAGAAGGGTGGATCTGATTTTCGGTTAAATGAATTCATATATATATATATATATATATATATATATATATATATATATATATATATATATATATATATATTAAATCTGTAACACTTGTATGTTTATTGTACAGAATCTCGTACAATAATGTTAAAATTTTAAGATTATTGAAATTGAAAATTATTTATTAATATCGTGAGTTTACGAAGTTACAATACAATACGTCTTAGAATCTATAGTACCTAGCCTAAGCTTTACCTATAATACATCTTAAATAAATTACTAAATAAATACATCGAAATCTATAAACATTTTACATCGTTTCTTAAATGGAAAAATCTTATATAAAAAACCATTGATATCTAAAATTATCCTAAGTTGGACGGATAAGCCGTCCCTAAAACTAAACCTTAAAGAAAAATATTTACAATCTAGATTACACTGAATCAGTTGTAATTGACATCATGTGGCATGCGGTATCGTTTCCTGAAAACCAACTTACGCGGGTCAAATTGGCCCAGTTCATTGATTTCCGGGAAAGGATTTTTGCGGGATGATTGGAAATAGGATTTCGAAATCGTCCGAAGACAACGATTTTGAAATTTTTGCATTTTCGCAAGCTGCGAAGGTGCAACGTTCGACCAGATTGGAGCAGCGTACGTGAGTACGGGCCGGATACATGACTTGAAAAATCGATGTTTCAGACGTTCGTCCAACTTACTCCTAGTGTTGAGTAGTGGGTACAACCCAGGAAAGGATGCGTTTCCAAGGGCAAGATGTTTTTTAACGTTCTGCGTCCAATTAAACTGCCTTTGAAGAGTTACTCCCAGGTATTCAACACTTTGAGTCTGTTGGATTTCAGTGTTAAACATCTTCAATTCAAGTGGGAAAGAAGAAAATTTATTCTTCCTTGTGAACAAGACGGACTGAGTCTTCGTAGGATTAATTTTGATTTTCCACTTCTTGAAATAGCTTTCAAGCGTGGATAGGCGGGACTGGAGGCAGCTCGAAATAAGTTTCGGCTGCCAGGAAGTACAGTAGATTGCTGTATCGTCAGCAAAGAGGGACGTTTCGGTTGCTCGATCCTTCGGGATGTCGTTTATATAATATAAAAAGAGGCGGGGTCCAAGCAAGGAGCCTTGAGGTACACCATCCTTTACACGGTATTGGTTCGATGTTTGTGGATAAGTCCATCGTGCCAAACCGTATCGAAAGCCTTTTCGATGTCCAAAAGGACCATGCCTGTGGATTTATTCCAGTTAAATCCAGAAGAAATATGGTCAGTGAGCCGGTGAAGCTGACTCACGATCTGAAACCAAACTGTTGGGGAATTAATTTTCCGTGGATATCTTCATGCGACTGCAGCCGGTTCAAAACTACTTTCTCCATGACCTTGCTGAGAGATGGCAGCAAGCTGATGGGTCGGTAACTTGAAGACGGCTTGAGTTGTTTTCCTGGTATCGGAAGAGCTAGCACTTTGGCATCTTTCCAAATGTCAGGAAAATGACCAAGTCTCAAGCATGCAGTATAGATATAACTGAGTTGAACAACCGCCTTCCGAGGAAGATAACGGAGAACAACATTCGTTATTCCATCATCACCGGGAGCTTTCCTACACTTAAGTTTCCTTAAAATGTTTGAAACCTCCTGAGGTGATACGCATTCGGCATCGATTGGGTTAATGACGGAAGAGCGAATATTTTCCAAAGATTCGGACACCATACGGGCCGTTTCTTCATCGTGATATTCGTCGCCATCGGTTAAGCTGTGCGCCTTAGAGAAGATATCAGCAAGAAGTTGAGCTTTGTCTGAATCTGGGTAGAGATACCCATTTTCCGACAGCAGAGGGGGCAGTCTGCTGGAACGTTTACGCAAACTTCTAGCAATTGTCCAAACACTATTGTCACGAGTGGTCAGAGCCGAAACCTCTCATCCCACATTTCATCTCTGGTGCGCGTGGCTTTTACTCGAATATCAGCTGATATTCGCTTCATGGCGTCATAAAGGTCAGGCAGCCTAACTATTTGCCAAAATTTACGTAATTTGTTCCGAGTCCGTATGAGTCGTAGTGTGTCAACACTACGACTCATACTACTAATTTAAGTTGAAAGCCGATGGATCGAGTTTTCCTAGGAAAGATTTTTCTGTAGCAGCTACGAGATTCCTCGTAAGTTTACTAACCTCTAAATCTATTCGGTCTGTAGAGTGATCAAAGTTTCGACGTTAAGATACTGTTTGAAAAGTTTTCATTCCGCTTTCTCAAAGCTCAATTGGGTTTGCAAAGTAGCAGCGCCCCTCATTTCACCTAGGGTGTACGTGATGGGGCGATGATCGCTTTGCAAATCCAAGTGAACATCTGGGTCCGACAGATGGTCACAATTCTTGAGTATCATTAAGTCAATGGACTGAGGAGGGCGGTGGGCAGCATCAGGATAGTAAGTGGGGTCTTCTAGGTACGCAACAATGAAGTTACGTTTGAGGGACTGCGCATAGATTGCGTTTCTTCTAGCATTGTTAGACATACAGTTCCAAGATAAAAGTCTATCGGGGGGATTATATAAAGATTTGACTTTATAATTACCACAATTTGACGAAATAAGAATGGAGACGGCTTCGATATCACCGTCTTCGGGAGGCAAGAGAGAGTGTTGGACATCGTGTCAAACGGCGATAGGTATAGTACCCAGGAATTCGAGCTTTCTTGTCCGGCTTTAATCAAGTTTCGCTGATGGCAGCCACCTGGATCTGATGCTGTTGAAGAAATGAGTGAAGCTCGGGAAGTTTGCGATGAATATTTTGAGAGTTCCATTGTAGAAATCGGATGATGGATCTAGAAGAGGGATGGGACGCCATTTTCAAAGTGGTGAGATGTCATCCTGAAAAACACAAGAAGTTTTTCTAAATCCGATTTGCATGATTTCCATGCATTCTCCACTTTGATCCTGAGTTTCAGGAGGGTCATGAAGTCGAAAGTCGAATTAGCTCCTGCATCAGACACCAAAGGAGTTGGAGACGATGGAGGTCCTTCGAGGGCTTCAATTAAAAAAGGGTTATGGGGAGAAATGGGGGTGGTACACTAAATGTCTATTACCTCCTTTTCGGATGCTCTATTCATTGTCCACGGATTTGCAGTTGGAGTTCTGCTGCCGATGATTTACTGCTCTGCGTTGCTGGACCTCTGCTTGGCTCGTTGACCTCTTTTCTACGAGGGAGGGCTAGGTATTCCCTAGCTGAAGACGTGGGGGATGGGCGCCAAAGGGGCTCGCCCGGAGTAGCATTGCGCTTCGCTCCCCTGCTGCTGCTGGATCTTCTCGGAGCCATTTTTGTTACAAATGCCAGCCTTGTGGGGCAGTTCATGGCACTCGCCGGATGGGAAGCGTTGCAATTACAACACTTCGCTGGTTCCGACCTTTGGAACTCACAGGCCTGTGAAGTATGGTTTTCGCCACACATCACGCAGCGTTGAACCTAACGACAGAACCGTGATCCGTGCCCGTAAGACTGACACCTGTAACATTGGATGGCCCCTCGTTTGTTTTCAAATCGTTGGGTGGTTACAGGCACGCCACATAAAAACCGTATGTTGAGGACGCTTTTGGCTTACGTCCCCTTTTCAAATTTCACTAGACGAGAGACTCGTATACTCTCGTCTCCCGCCTTTGTGCCGTTTTAAATCTTCGGCCACCATGTCATTATGGTGGCGCATCGTTCCATGGACCACGTATTTTGGCTCGTGGTCTTCTTTTGTTCCATATGAATGGAAGGGAAATTGGACACTGATAGTCTTTGGCTCAAAGGTGAAACGGAAAGTGCTACGAGCTGCCGCTTTTATGGGTGCCTCCACCTGTTGGAAGTTGGATAAACCCATGTGAACAACAATGGGTTTTGGCTTCTTCGATTTGGGTGGAGTTGCTGACGCAGACTCGTTCACGCCCTTAAGGGCGGAGAAAGCATTTTTAAGCTCAATTTGAGCTTATTTGGAATTCACTTGCTGATTCCCCACACGTCTAGGTCGCTTTTTCTCTCTTTGCACCTGGAAGTCCTCGTCCATTGGTGTTGTTGTTGTTTTCTGCATATCTGCTGGCGGTGGACGCCATAGTATGATTGTTAAGATTATTCAATTAATTTATAATATTTATAATTTATTATATATTAGATATTAACCAATGGTATTATAGAAATGTCATAGACCAATGAGCGGACAGCATTCATATATCATGTAAGATCGGTTTTCTTATAAAAAATCATATAAAAAATATACAAACACAAAATATAAAATATCTCTCTTAATATTAGAACAATCGAAAAATACGTAAGGAATACAGTTTGTAGGAAATCAAGTTTGCTACAATTCATCGCCTTATCATTTTTGCTCTAGCTCTAATGTGTACAGAGATATTAAGGAATTTAATTTTCAATCTTAAACACATAAATTTAATTTTTGATTTTCCATATGTTCCGTTGGGAAAATTAAATTTTCCCAAAGATTCTTATTTAAAGTATCGAAAATTCTGCGTTGAATTCAAAAAACCACACCCTTCTAGCATTTCTGGAAGTGGAGCAACAAAGTTTTTAAAAATCGTGCAGACCTCTCACAAGTGGTATGTTATACATTTTAGTATAAATATAGAATATGGACCAATCATAGAGCCGCAATATTTCTTTATGTTAATTTTATCAAAACAAAAATACGAAAGTTTTCCCATTTCCCGATATAAATTTTGTGGTTTGATAATTTTCCTTTCGGTTTGGTCACTATATCTAACTGTATGATAAATATCAACTTTTAAGGACTTATGGTCTAGGCCCTGGAATTATGATTATGTATGGCCAAGATTTATGGGCGTACCCGCTTTTTAACGACTTTTGAATGCGAATAACTTTTTAACCGTTTATTTCTTAACGAAAAGCAAAATACTTGTTCTCTTATAATTCCCCAAATAGCTTATATTCGAAAAATCAGCACTGTAGCTCTTTTCGTTCAGAAGATATTTTGGGGTCAAATCTGCTCTGATATTTCTATAAGTAATAGTATTTTAAGTGCGAAGGCAAAACCCCCTTAAACTTGGCCTGTCGCACTACCGTGCTCTAGATACTAATGTAATATAATTTTAATTATTCTGAATAAAAAAATTTATTTCAAATTATTTAAATTGGAATTTTCACTTTTTGAATCTACCGCTTTATTTTGGTGGATCTACAGCTTTTTAAGAAATCGGGTCTGGCAACACTGATTATTACGATTCTATTAAGTAGCAAAAGATAGTGTGTCCAGGCCGAAACTCGCTGCGCTCAGATGCTCAGAACAAAATTTTATTTGCTCTGACTAACTTACTTAGTTTACTAAAGACTTAGTTCGGCCGACCACGACCATTAACATTTCATTTCCTGAATGTTTAAAATGTACGGTTATTGTTTAAACAATGTTTTCAAAATAGTAAAAGTATAATTTAGTAAAGTTTGTTTAGTATTACACGAAATTTACTCTTTTGCATTAAATTAAACCACCATGTCATAAAAAATGAAAATTCATAGCATTTATTGAAAAATTGATCTTGAAAAAAAAACATTTTTTGGTTTTTCTCATTTTAAACAATATTTGTTCATACAAACAATATTTTTATTTATTTCATTGTTAAGTTGAGGTTTCAAAGAAAAAAAAATGAGTAATGTAAAGTTAAAAATTCGAAATTTTACTAGTCAAGTTTTTGGTTTGAAAATTCGGCTTTTTTTCAATCGTAAAACATACAAATATGAATATTTCACTTCAAAAAAATTACTGCTTGTTTAACACATAAAAATCTATATTTTCACTGATTTTCATCAAAATCGAATCATTTTTGTTAATTAAAAACGAAAATACCGGTTTTTTGCATTTTTCAGCATAAATTTGAGGTTATGTTTGAAATTGGTAAATACAGAAGTTGTAGATATTTTAATTATCCACAACTTTTACATTTTATTTTTTCCGGTAGGAGATGTAGTTTAGCCGAAAATCGTAAAAATCATTTTTCACGACTATTTCCCTACCCCCACCCCTTTTCCGGGACCTTCACGAAGTTCTCTCCATTTTTTTTTCATTTACTTATAATTTATACTAAATTTTTCGATCAACCACATACTGTTAAGAAAACTTCATTCCCTCAAATATGTTTGGCCATGGTCTAAAGAGTCTGGATGAGTTAAAAAAAAATCTGTCTAACACTTTTTGTGATTTTCTTACAATTAGCTTTAATTTAGTAAAATCGCGTTGTTACCTTAATTTAAAAACGTTGAAACTTCTTTTTTATTTAAATTAAATTTTTTAGGCGTATCATTTGTCTCTTTACTTTCATCTTCGTCAATATTTTCAAGAAGTTTTTGAACTATTTGTAACTTTAGTCTCACTTTACTCTCTTGGTCTAAGATCCGGCATTAGTGAAAACCTTCCCTCATCTGTTAATTGATTGAAATATTATTGAAAACGCTTATTGCAATATAAACAATTTGGCAATGTAATGTCTGCCAGGGTAGTTCTGCTGCAATTAACATTAATTAATTAATTAAAAATTGATTTTTTCATAATTAAATCCCTCACGTGTTAATTGAATTTTGCTTGTTAAATAACATAGTATACGATACGACAAATCTTGTAATAGCAGGCAGCGCTGCTTATTACTGCTACGGTTACCTGCAGCCAGGTGTTCAAACTTAAAGTAAACTTAGGTTACTTCCCTCATATGTTAATTGAAAATTTTTTAGCTAATTTAAAAGTTCAGAATAATTAGAATACATCCATAACTGGCAGCCGTCTTAAAATCCATTACAATCAAGTGCAGCCTATATAAGAAAATTAAAAAAAAATAGAAATTATAAAAAAATACCTTGTAGAGAGAGAGAGACTATTGCATTATTCAACGTAATAAACAAGGAAAGTATATGATCATGCATTTGTAAAGCCTACTCCATTTCTAAGTGTATTTATACAAATAGTACCCACTACTATATTTTATCTATGACTAATAGTGGATTGTGTAGACTGTAGAGTTCATGATAAACGGAATACATAATTCACATTCATGATTCACATTCGCATGATCATATACTTTCCTTGTTTATTACGTTGAATAATGCAATAGTCTCTCTCTCTCTACAAGGTATTTTTTTATAATTTCTATTTTTTTTTAATTTTCTTATATAGGCTGCACTTGATTGTAATGGATTTTAAGACGGCTGCCAGTTATGGATGTATTCTAATTATTCTGAACTTTTAAATTAGCTAAAAAATTTTCAATTAACATATGAGGGAAGTAACCTAAGTTTACTTTAAGTTTGAACACCTGGCTGCAGGTAACCGTAGCAGTAATAAGCAGCGCTGCCTGCTATTACAAGATTTGTCGTATCGTATACTATGTTATTTAACAAGCAAAATTCAATTAACACGTGAGGGATTTAATTATGAAAAAATCAATTTTTAATTAATTAATTAATGTTAATTGCAGCAGAACTACCCTGGCAGACATTACATTGCCAAATTGTTTATATTGCAATAAGCGTTTTCAATAATATTTCAATCAATTAACGGATAAGGGAAGGTTTTCACTGTCGGATCTTAGACCATCTGTTCAAATAATGCAAAAATTACACATTCTTCGTTCAAATAATATAAGTGATTAACAATTTTATCTGAATAAAAATATTTTGAGACAATATCTTTCTTTAACCACCCATCTCGTCAAATGGTATGCTACTGTTTCTTTTATTTGATACCTCCGGGGGGAACTTTACCCCAAGAAAAATATGATTAAGTCTAGAAATTCTTTATAACCATCTCTAGGGAATGTCTCATTAATTCTATCATAACAATAATGTCAAAACTGTTTCAATGTCATCTTTTAAAATTTGTTGGACGCCAGTATGAAATATTCCGAAGTTGAAATTATCTGTATTTATTTCATTCCATAGGACTTTGCATTTTTCAAAAAATGTGGATATAAGTAGTTCATAAATATAGTGTCGACATCCCAAAAATAAAATATCACGTTCAATTTTTCTTTCTAATAAAGAATTGCACCATTGAATCTACCTGTATTTAAAGCTGTCGTATAAAAAAAAAATGCTACAATATTATTTGTTAATCCCCAGTTTTCAATAGCTTTATAAACTGCTGAAGTTATTTCTATACCAGTACCTGCAGATACCTCTGGGACTCCTAATAATTTATCAACAATGTGACGTATAGCGATTGTTACTAACCTATTGATCTTCTTTCCCGTTACATTTTTCAACAATTTTGTGTCCCAGTGTAATATTACTGTTGTTGTGGGGAACATCCGTGTTTCCCCATAAAATACGTTTTAAGATGTCATTTTCATGATTATGTCTAAATGGTTATTTATCAAACCTATTCAATTTAGGTGTTATAAAATAATTGTGTTATAATATGATGTCCTAATGCACATTAATATGTCAGATAGTATTTAAACATGGAAAAAAACTATCAAAAATACGTATGTTTAATTCTATTAAATTGTAAACTGACATCGGCACGTGTAAAAAGTATTCAAATGTATTGACATTTTCAAAAAATTATGTTGAAGCCTATAGAAACATAACTTTGGGCGGCGTTACACTGCACAGCAAAAAAAAGTGGCGCACAAATTCATTTAAATTATTTTCTCTAGAATTTTTTGCATTTCAACTACATTTTTATAAATTTGGATATGTTTTTGTTGATATGGGGGTAAAATTGTTAAAGAAGACCTTTTAATTTACGGAAAAAAAATTAAAAAAGACAAATTTTCATAAATTTTAAAATTAAAAACAAAACATTTTGTTTCGAGATTTTTGGAAGGAATTAAATTTTTAACAGTGGATATTACCACCTTTTGCTCGAATGACTTCCTCAAGGCACACTTTTAATTAAGTTCGCTACTTTTAATTAATTCGTCTGTTTTTTTTTTCTTTTTAATGTTTGTTACCTCAGAACTCCGTCATTAATTAACCGATTTTGTTTTTTTGTTTTAAAGAGTTTGATTTCCGATTGGTCCCATTGTCACCAAATCGCATTCTGATGAAGGGATCCCCTGGAAATCAAGGAAAACTCTTATTTTATATGTGATAACCGATTTCTGCGAAATTTTTTTTTTGAAAGGATATACTCATTCATAATGAAAAAGTAAGAAAATTTTTTTTTAAAACCGACTTCAAAAAAATTTTTTACAAAAAAAAACCGACCCCAAAAAAAAAAATTTTTACAAAAAAAAAATAAAATGCTTGTAAAAAAAATTGAAAATCTGTTATGAAAAAATGTATTAAAAATTAAAAAAAAAAAAACGAATAAAAAAAATGTACTAAAAACTAGTTACCCATATTTAGACAAATAAAATAAGTTATAGAACTGCAAAGTCACTAAAAAGCGAGAAATAAAAGCCTTTTTTTACAAAATGGAAACCCGACTTCAAAAATCAAATATTCTAAAACAAAAAATGCACTAAAAAGTAAAAAAATAATTGCATATTCTTGTGCCAATTTTCGTTCACCTTAGCAAAAAATTTTAAATATATATGTACAATTATTGTTATTTTTGGAGGCGGTGTCCAAATTTTATGTGAATTTCTCTATGCTAACACCGACTCCAAAAATAACAATAATTGTGCATATATATTTAAAATTTTTTGCTTAGGTGAACTAAAATTGGCACAAGAATATGCAATTATTTTTTTACTTTTTAGTGCGTTTTTTGTTTTAGAATATTTGAATTTTGAAGTCGGGTTTCCATTTAGTCAAAATAGGTTTTATTTAGCTTTCATAATAGGAACTATTATGAGCTTCTGTGAATACCAGGAGAGTTAATCTTCGCATAGTAGATCTCCCACGAGTATGAGAGAGTAATGTGTATGAGAAGGAGGTCTTATGTGCCTATGTGTTTTGTTGTGTTGTATGAGACAATCACCATCCACTCGAACAGTTATGAATATTATTCACTGTTTTGAAAAATATGTTTGTTTATCAAACCTATAAGACCTCCTTCTCATACACATTGCTTGATGTATACATATGTACTCTCTCATACTCGTGGGAGATCTACTATGCGAAGATGTAAACTAAACGGTAGGTATAGCTAAGTGAAGCTGACATGCTATAAAGATGCTGTTTTTTGCATTCGATGCGAAATTGATTGAAACCGATGGGAAATATTGGAAAACTTCAATTTTTCCATTGTAACCCCCCCGGAAAATAGGAAAAACACCCCCCCCCCCAAAAAAAAACACTTTTTTTACAATTCATGTAATGTTATTTTCTGTGACGCGGAGCCAAGGCCGAAGGCCACCTCGGGGGTCAAGGGGGGACCCCTTGCGAGCAAACCGAGTAGTAAATATATGATCCATAACTTTTCTGCATTATTAAATTTGATAAATTTGTATTTATTATTATTATTTTCTCATTGTTCATTATTATATCGTCATTTGATTTTTTATATCGAATAGGGGAAGATGCCAAAAATTTTTTTTGTTTAATTTATGAAAACTTAATAATATTAGATTATGAAATAAAAGAAAGCATATCCAATATTAACGAAAATTTTAGTGTTTAAAATTGATTACTGTTAGGATTCTATATAAATAATGAATCAATTTTAGAGAAAGAAAAGAGGATAATTAAGCTTTAAAATTTTAATTTCTGCATAGATTTCACAAATTATATTTAATTCTACCCTTCAAATTTTACTAATAAAAAGTAAAAATCTGCCTTATTGTATTAATAAAACGAATCTAACAAACTGCGATGCTTCAGAACGCTTAATTTCTAGCACTTTTTTAAATTGTTAATTGAATCTATCATAGTCTATAGTACGCTTCAATTTGAGCGTATTTTACAATAATGAAAAAATAATATTAAGAAAATTGTCCATGCATCTTACAGTTTTGATGTAAATAGGCAGCGAAAATATGCCGTAAATTTTGTATTTACGCCAGAAATATTAGGTGCATAGAAAAAAGTTTCAATCAAAAGTAGTTTTGAACATTTTTTGTATTTAAAGGTTTTCCCTAGCTTGCACCGTTTTAAAAATAAGTTAGCATATCCAATAATTTCATAGCATATATATTTCGTTACCATAACAAGAGAATCATTAAATGAAATAACATGAAAAAATAATTTTCTATATATTATATATTTTGGTTTGTATAAAATTATACTAAACAAAATAATACAACCATGATAAATTGGCACTGTAGAAATGCATTTTTTTGCACGGTGAAATTTGTTCCCATTTTTTTTTAAATTGAAATTGTTATTCCGGTTGTACACACTCGCCGAGACATTCGTAAGGCGAGGAGCCACAAGTGGAGCTGTGTACACTCTCGCCGAGTGTTCGGCCGGCAATACAGTTCTCGTCATTTAGTCAATGAAATTACGTTGGTATACTTGAAAAATGACATTATTAAATTAATAATTACGGAGTAATAATTTTTTGATTAATCTATTAAAAATAATTATTGTTCAAATGAGTATTGAAAGCACTGACCTCCATCCGTCTATATGGACTAACTATTCTTATGGCCATGAAGAATATATATTAGGAGATCGAACGTAATGTTAAATAAACGTCCATGAATTGGTGTAACTGTTTTAAGATTATTTTTAAAAAAGGAGGTTTTTAGGTGTAAAATGATACTACTAAAAATAGGTTAAATTATCCTTGTTTATTTCATTAGGTTACATTACGTACTCCCCATCCCTATGTACCAACTTAACATACTCACATTTTCATGCTATGTCTTTTTATATCATATAGATGTCAGTACCAATCACACAACATCCTTCATTATTAAAAAGGATGTTTAAATAATTATACATATATAAGTTTTAATTAAATTGTATCAGACCATTGAATTATTATCTAACGAATCTAATCTATGTTAGTCGATACGGACAAAATCTTTGTATCGACTGTTTGGTTTATGTTGGCGAATGGGCCTATTGTTTACCATCTCTGGTATATTCGGGATATTTGCATTTTGGTTGTTGTTTAAGTTATTATCTATATCTACGTTATTATTTAAATTGTTATCGCCAGTAGCTGGGTGATTGTCACCGTTATTAATGTACTCATCAATGATAGAAGGATGACTTTCTCTATTTTTATCAAGTTCTGATCTGTACGGTGCATAGACCAGGTGCCATCGATTTCTTTTTATGACTGTACCATTATCCGTTTTCAATATGTATGAATTTGGAGTATTAGCTATTTTTATAATTTCTGTGTAAACACGCATATCTATCACCCATACCTTATCACCAATCAAAAGGTAGGATAACTTTTTAGTTATGCCTCTTGTTGTAATGGCTCTCCTGGTATTCTTTCCTTTCGCTTTCCTTTTTTAAAATATCTTTGTGTCTGATAAACGTACCTAAACTAGATGGTACAATAGGTACAAGAGCACGAATTTTTTTAGAGAATAGTAATTCAGCTGGCGAGTAGCCGTTTTCAAGAGGCGTAGATCTATATGACAATAGGCCTATGTGAATGTTCTTGAAATTCTTTTGAAAATTGGTTAAATTTTGATGAGAACTGAGTGCCGGGGTCCGTTCTTATAATTTCCGGAACTCCTAACCTAGCAAACACTTTTTGCATTTTTTTATAACAATGTCTTTAGATAAATTTTTAAGAGAAAAAATTTCGAAGTACCTCGAATAGTAATCTGTAATTATTAAAAACCATCTATCATATTTAAATAGATCTATGGCTACTTTTTGCCAAGGTCGATCAGGAAATTTTTCAGCTACAAAGGGTTTTTTGAAATTTTTTCTTTTTTCAACACACTTGGGACAAAACTCAACTAAATTTTTTAACTGTGAACTAATACCGGGCCACCAAACAGATTGTTTCGCCATATCTCTACATTTTGTTATGCCCAAATGACCTGCATGTATTTTATAATAACCTCCAATTGTAAAGAAGGTGGTATTATAATTCTCGAGTTATACAAGAGTAAGTCTTCGCAAACTGAAATGTTATCTTTTAAATGATAGTATACTAAAAATCCATCCTCTAATTTGTTTTTATCAGGCCATTTATTTAAACAATATTCAATAAGCTTGGCACAAATATAGTCATTTTTTTGTTCATTTTTAATTTTTTCTATATAATAATCCTTGGTGGGTAGACTTTCGAGGATAAGATTAACATATTTATTTATTTCTTTATTGAGCCCAATGTGAGAATCTTTTGATTCTGAATTATTACTAATGTTACGCGATAAGTAATCTGCCAATACCAGCTGTTTACCCGGTATATAAACAATTGTGTAATTATACCTCATCAATCGCAACCTAATGCGTTGGAGTCTAGGCGTTATATCGTCCAAGTTTTTTGTTTGAAAAACTTGCACCAAGGGTTTGTGATCCGTTTCAAGTGTTACGTTCGATAAGCCCGTGATATATTCTTTAAAATAATCTGCAGCAAATGCCAGAGAATACGCTTCCTTTTCTATCTGACTGTATCGTTTTTCGGTGTTATTTAAAGGTTTCGATGCAAACCCGATTATTTCACGTTCATTATTGGCTCCTACTTGCATGAGCGCTGCCCCAATTCCATAAGTTGAAGAATCTGATTGTATATGGTTCTAGTATGTGCGATCTGTTTGGAATGAATTTTCCAGCGAAATTTAACGCACCCAGAAATTGTAATAGAGTCTTTATCTTTAGGTGCCGGTAAAATACTAATGCCATTTTTTTTAAATCACGTGCCCTAAAAATTCAATTTGGTCTTTTCCAAATAAACATTTGTTTTTATTTAAAGTTATGCCCGCCTCATTTAGTCTTTTTAAAACTTCTTTTAGAATTCTGTCATGCTCTTCAACAGTCGCGGCTTGAACTATAACATCATCGATATGAATTTCTACTCCCGGTATATTTTTTAATATTTTTGTGTAATACTGCGTAAAATAATCTGTAACACAATTAACACCGAACAGCAAACGACTATACATATATATGCCAAAAGGCGTTATAATTGTAGTAAGGGGTTGACTAGAAACGTGTAGCTTTATTTGGTGGAAGCCATTTTTGGCATCAAGTTTTGAAAACATTGTTGACACTTTTAAATTGGCTAAGATACAATTAATTTTTTTAACTGGATCTCTTGATTGCTTTGTTTAACCGCGTAAAATCCCAGCAAAGTCTAATCTCCCACGAATCTTTTAGTACTACTACAATAGAAGTGCACCAATCAGTTGGAAAGTCCACAGGTACAAGAATACCTTCTTTTACCAAGCAATCTATGTGAATTTTTAATTTTTTTCGCCAAGAAATACAAACTGATCTTGGTGTAGACTGACAAAACGGTTTCATATCCTCTTTAATTTGAATTTTTAATTCTTTCTTAAATGAGCCTAGACCGTTGAAAACATTCGGAAATTGACTAAGAGGATCAATTTTAGATAAATTTGATTTTAGTTTAATATTGTTTATCCTTTTGACAAGGTCAAATTTTTTAATATCTGGTTTCCCCAGTAAATTATGTTTTAAATTTTTAAATATGTAGATTTTGGATTTTACAATTGTGTTATGTTACTAAATTAAGATTTAAATATCCTAATATCGGCAATCTTTTACCGTCCGGCCCGAAAATCGTTTTGTTAGAATGAATGATTCCATTTATAAACCTGTATGGAACTGAATTTCTTCATAAGCAAGATACGTCAGCCCCAGTGTCAATAATAAATTTAACATTTTGATTGAATTCTTGAATATACAAAGTAAATAAAAATTCGTCCGAAAAATCAGAGCCTCCAATAGCTCTTAAAAAATCATCACTGGCGCAAATTTCATCATTTTCGTCGTCATCTTCTTCTTAAAGTCTCCTCACTCGACGTTGATTGGAGTTTCTCATTCTGCACACCCGATCCCAATGCACTTTGTGTTAATTGCCGGACATTTTTGCACTTCACTGTGTCTATTTAGCCCACATTTACCACACTGATCGTTTATATCTTTTTTATTTTTAGTATTATTATTTTTACTAGAATTGCCTTATTTATTATGAACTTTACTATTCATAATTTTGTTGATATCTGCGTCTGCATCTTGTCCTGATGACAATCCTGCACGCAAGTTTTTATTTTCTTTTAATTGTATTTCTGCTTGTCGCACTATTTCCAACGTTTTTTCAATTGTAAGATCGGAAATCAATTGTAGTCGTTCTGAAGTATGCAAATCTTTAATACCTATTACGATACGATCGCGTATGAGATCATTTTTTAATATTCCGTAATCACAATATTCTGCTAATGAATATGAAGCCGTAACAAAAGAATCCACTGACTCTGTTGGATACGTGAATTAAATTTATAATGTTCAAAAATCACGTTCTTTTTTGGTTCAAAATATGATTTGAACCTATCCATAACTTGCTTGAGTGTAACCGTATCGTCTATAATTGGCATAATTTGGGTCAAAATCTCCTCAGATTTTTCGCCCATTGTATAAATAAATCAATTTTTTGTTTTTCATTATGATTTTTAAGATTCGCTACTGTTAAATATCGTTCAAACTGTTTACATCAAACAGACCAAGACTGTGGTTTATCAAAATTAAATTCTGATGCTCTTCCTCGCTGTTCGGCATTTTGTATGCTTTTACCTTTAACACTGTTTATACACTTGTTTTATATTATAATTATTAATCTTTTAAATATTTTATTACTAGTTTCTTTTTTACTTCTGACACCATGTTTTAAGATTATGGGCTTATTCCGTAATGGTAACATCAATAAATTATAAGTTGGCATCACTTAAAAAGGAGGGGTAGGGATGGATGGATCTGTGTTCCACCATCATAAACATCATCAATCATAAATCTTCTGCTGTCAGAATCATGCAATGACTGAGAAACAAAAAATTAAATTGAATAAAAACAAAAAATTATATTTTATTTTGTTTAATAACAGACTCGACCTTGCGCACTACCGTGCGCTAGATAAGATTAACTAAGTATAATTTATAAATAAATAATAAAAATGATTCCTCTATCATTACAATAGCATACGTCATACGACTTTTGATGATGTTTATGATGGTGGAACACAGCACCATCCATCTCTATCTCTCCTTTTTAAGTAATGCCAACTTAAAACTTATTGATACTATCATTACGGAATATACTCTATGTAGGTGTAAAATGATACCACTAAAAATAGGTTAATTTATCCTTGTTTATTTCATTAGGTTACATACGTACTCCCCATCTCTATGTACCAACATAACATACTCACATTTTCATGCTATGTAGATTCGCACTGCCGCTAGTGGCGAAAATAATACCTATGATCTCTACACGTTTTTGAGGACGCAAAAACAGACGAATTGCCCATGTCGTTCGATCTCCTTTTTATCTATTCTTCATGCTTATGGCATAAAACTAAAAAAATTGCCCAATTTATCGTACACTAGAGCCATCTATTTGTACAGAGTTGATAGCGAGAACTAATCATATATCAAACTGGCGCGAAGATTAGACAGAAATAAATCTTAATAAATAATATTAATATTATCAATAAAATCTTTTAGTTATATTATAAACTGTTTTCACTTATGAAAAAAATTTCAACTAAAAATTTTACGAGGATAAATAAAAAATAGTATTTATTTATAATAAAAATTTCTGATATAATATATTTTTCAAAGTGTTTTAAATTATAAAAAACTGTATTCATGTTACAAATTATGAACTTTACATAATATACATTGTCACATGTTAATAATATTAATAATAATATTAATATTAAAAAAAAAACACTTTCACGTACTATTTAATTATGAAAACCAAACGAATTTGACAAATATTTCTGAATCATAAAATCAAATAACTTTGACAAATTTTATTATGATACATCATTTGTTTTATTTTACATAAAATAAAAGTTTCAATCTTAAGCCAAGCTACAAAGATTTGGTGTTGTGAGCATTTTGTGTAAAAGAAAATCAACTGCTCCATTGTTTGGAGATTAGTTCCATATGATATTGTGAGATGTTTTTCAGTCGACTTTATTATTTATAACTTTTTTATTAACAATTTTATGCAAAAAAACGCTGTTATTTTAGTTTTTTGCTTATAAAATTAAAACTATCAGAGTAGTCGTGATAGTGTCAACAGATGGTATCAAATTGTAGAGAATGAAAATACAAAGAAAATAAGAGGTCGAACGACTCGATCGGGCGGTTAGTTACGGAGAAAATCGGGAAAAACCAGCCAAAGTGCAGTTTTTTCAAAAATTTATAACTCGGTTAATATAAACTTTATATGTGTACAAGGCAGGCACTGTCCGATGCATAGTTTCCGATCTGTGGCCATTTGAATTTTTTACTATGCAA
Source organism: Nineta flava (assembly GCA_963920215.1). Taxonomy (NCBI): domain Eukaryota; kingdom Metazoa; phylum Arthropoda; class Insecta; order Neuroptera; family Chrysopidae; genus Nineta; species Nineta flava. The sequence goes on from OY986042.1 coordinate 67,264,479, forward strand.
TTTTCCAGCAGGCCTGAATGTACAAATATGGTCCTATTTCGATTTCTAAAGTAGAATTTTCGTACTTCAAAATGTTTATCTTGGTTTGTTAATTAATTTTTATATAACATAATTACCGGCGGGGCTGGTAACATAAAATTTGCATACGAACAAAATAAGCTTGGTAAGACTAGCTTTGACAAGCCGAAAATATTTTAAACTAAATTTATTATTAAATATTAATAATGTTCTACCATTATCGCGGAAACTGATTACTCTTAGAGCATTTTTAGAAATTTTTATGCTCTTTCATACCTATTTTATGGAAGCGATTGGTTAATCACACCGTTATGGCGTTGAGACGTTTTTTTTTTTAATTTTTACTAGTTTCGATGTGCTCTTCATTGATATGACAGCCTAATAAAAACTGCTGGAAATGTCTGTCAAACCCAGCTGGTTTTAAAATAAAGCAATTTAGTACACATATTTATATAAACTTTTTCTTTTAGAATAAACCAAAGAATTACTTTCTTCAATAATGACAGGAACAACCTGTAAAATATATATTGTACTTGGAACAATTGTTTGATACAAATAATGATAATAGAAAAACGTAATAATACATTTTATTGAAATTTTTAGTTCGTTAAAAACTGAAAATAATTTAGAAGCAATAAAAACGATTCCAATTAATCATTTAATGATAGAAACAGATGCGCCATGGTGTGAAATAAGGCCAACACACGCTGGATATAAATACATCAAAACACAATATCCAAATGTTAAAAAAGAAAAATGGAGATGTGATTCAATGGTCAAAGGACGAAATGAACCATGTGCAATCAGGTAAAAAGTTATTGGGCTTATTCCGTAATGGTAACATCAATAAATTGTAAGTTGGCATCACTTAAAAAGGAGGGGTAGGGATGGATGGAGCTGTGTTCCACCATCATAAACATCATCAATCATAAATCTTCTGCTGTCAGAATCATGCAATGACTGAGAAACAAAAAATTAAATTAAATTGAATAAAAACAAAAAATTATATTTTATTTTGTTTAATAACAGACTCGGCCTTGCGCACTACCGTGCTCTAGATAAGATTAACTAAGTATAATTTATAAATAAATAATAAAAATGATTCCTCTATCATTACAATAGCATACGTCTTACGACTTTTGATGATGTTTATGATGATGGAACACAGCACCATCCATTCTACCTCTCCTTTTTAAGTAATGCCAACTTAAAACTTATTGATGCTATCATTACGGAATACACTCATTGTAAACTTATAGACATCAGTTGTAGTCGGAAACTGTAGTTGAATAGCTGGCACTAAAATACGGTAATAATTTGAAACTATTCGGTTCTATTTTTTCAACATTAGACATAGACACTAAACAAGGACACATAATTCCATGTAAACAAATAATTGGCAAAAATAAGATGTCAGTAGTGTTCCTTCGGCACCGGAAACAGAACAGAGAGTATAAAGCGCGAGTGTTAATTGAAAAACATTACGTATTTATAGCATTATAAAAATTATTTCCAGCCAAAGTATTTTTCCAATAAAATATTTTTTTAAATAATTGATAAGTAATTTCAATTTTTCAATAAGGATTTAGTTGAAGTTGAAGTGATAGTTAAAATTCGCAAAATAATTACATAAAAATTAAAAAAAAACATCAAATAATTAAATAGTAACCTGTAATGTTGGAATTGTAAAAATGAAAGAAATTATTGAATCAGATATTAAATTAAATTAATAAACTTATTTATTAATAATAATGCTGAAAATTAATATTTAGTATGTCATACAATTTAATTAATTTTGGAATATTTATACTAGCTTTTGGTACTTTAAAAAGTTCTGGTTTTTTAAACCCAATTGATCCCGTTGCTTATTGTCACAAGCACTACCACTTTTACAATTGTCTACTGCACATACTTTCCCATTTTAAATGTTTTTTAAACAGTTTTTTATTTAATAAATTTTTTTAACCAAATTGTGTACTTCAAAATGATCACTTCAAAATAAAACTAGTTACTTGGCTTACTTCACTTCTATTTATTATACTATATTCACTTTGGTAAGGATGAGTTCCGATCAAAAACTAGGGACCCTAGCGGCATAAAACGTAAATATAACTTCTCCCATTTCGTTGCCATATTTTGTCAATTTTCCCGTATGAGTTATATCTCCTTTATATAGCCTCCATGATTAGAACATCCGTATTTTTATATACGTATATTTTATACGTAGAATTTTTTATTTGTTGTGGAGTAGTTACAAAAAATAAATTTTATTTTATAATTGTTAGAAATTAAAATATGTACATAAGTTGACTAATGTCGTCTTTTTCATGAAAAAATATGGTAACGCTATTTACAGCTAATAACATCATTATAATTAGATAACGGTATTATCATATTAGGTATTTCCACTCATGCCACCACGCGGTGCATTCATTTTAAAATAATCTATTCAAAATGATAATATACATATGACATGCAGTTTTCATTTATGAAAATTTGAATTCGAAAGTGTTGATATCGTTTTAAAATGAAAAATTATGTGACACTAATATATATATATATATATATATATATATATATATATATATATAGATAGCTGTATCAGGGTGTCTAGTAATATTTTGGCAAAAATTCCCTGACTTTTCCAGGGTTTCCAGACTTAAATTCGAATTTTTCCAAATCATTTTTTTATATATTTTTTATTGATAGGAAAATTAAGAAAAGTATAGATTTGTTAATTTATATTCATTTTTTATGAATAATATGATAACCTAGACATTCTTTTTCATCAGTAACAATTTTTTCAAAAACCTCAAAACAGATAATTATTAGTAATAATTGTTTAGAAATAAGTTATTTTAAATACGATTATGCGAAATTCCCTGACATTTCCAGGTTTTCCAGACAACTAGACACCCTGGTATCACTATGATAAGGTTTAGTTACCACTCATGCCACCGCGCGGTGCTTCAGTTCAGTTGATTTGATTTAAATAAACTTTCGGCAAAGAATACAATATACATAGAAGTGCGATTTTTGTCACTGAAAATTTTTAGTACCTATCCTGACCACTAGATGACAATAATTGTTCGATTTCGGTATTTAGTGCCCTTATCAGCACAACTAACTGTACTTTGGCAGAACTTAGTACCAGTTGCAAATTTATATTAAAAGGGAATTCCCCAATATTGATGAAATTTTTATGAATTTTTAGAATTAGTCAAAATTTTTTAATTTTTTTTTACACGTTAGAATGAATCGATTCATCTTTTTATATACATATTTTAAAAAGATGGAATATATCAATTTTAAAAAATTTCCATCTTAGATTGTTCATGTTTTAACTTAAGTGAAAACTGTAATCATCTTATAGTAATAGTAACTAGTCATTTCTTATCCATCGCGTGTTAAAATGACAGTATAAAATAATTTTTTATATAAATTTAAACAAATTAATTTGAATGTATTTATGGTATTTTATTAATTTATTCTAAATTTTCGTAAATTTATCTTGAAATTGCTCTCATAAAGATTACCTTAATCAGATAAATAAGAATTTTAGAGCAGACAAAAAGCTTATTATTATATCTTTAAAAGGAGAAAATTGAGGCTTACTCTTAGTTGAATTTTTTTTAAAAGTTGGTACCAATTGTTTTTTGATACCTACGTAAGATAAATAATTCTGTAGAGTATATTACAAAAAAATTTTTTTATTAAAAAAAAAAACAGAAATTAAAAATAATATATAAAAATTAATTACAGGCAAGTAATAGAAATAATAGCATCAGTAAGAGAAGAAAATGTGGATACATTAGCTGATTGTGTTTATGAAAATTCCAATAAATTATTTTTTTATAATTAATGTTTTTGTATATTATGTTACTTTTTAATATTTTGTAAAATTTGTAACAAATTTTTAAAATACAATTTTCAATATTATAAATATTATATCAATAATATTTCAATAATAAATCAATAAAACACGGAATATTTTTTTTCCTTTTTTTAAATCACAACAAAAACTTGTTTCATACATAATTCATAAAAACCAAGTCTCTGCAATCAATCAATACACACTATCGTAGCACAATTTTTAAACTTTTATATTCAGTCAAAATTACTTATCATTTCATAGAACCAATCATAATAACGGGTTGCATATTGTTGAGTTGTATTCAATGCTTCCAATGTTGCCTTTTGTAAATTATCTGGAGACAGATGACCCCTGTTAATCAATAAATGTTATTTTTATAATAGATTATCAATTCAATTTTTTTAATTCAAAACAATTTTAATTAACTCGACCTTTTTTCATTACAGAAAAATTTCACTACTTGCTTGAATGAAGTATGAGATTCGTGATGTTATCGCTCGCATATTCTATGAGGCTCGTGAATTATCAATGTGTATATGCCGTGGTTTGATTGTTGAAATTTGTTTTTTTCACGAAGATAAGGTGTTTCGTGAAAAGTCATAATTCGACGGAGTGTTTTACATAGTCTGTCTTTATATTATTGTAGTCTCATTGTGAAATCCTTTTTTCATGAAGATCCTGGGCACTTCATGAAAAATTGGCGCATTGATCCATAAAATTACACGTTGTTACTATGGAAGCCGATCGAAGTCAAAGACTTATTTATTACTCATTATAATGAATATTATGAAATTAGGTCAAATAATATTCCTTCGGTAATCGGATGAATAATATATTTTTATTTATTCGGCTAAAATAACTTATTTTCATTGTGCAATTCTGTATAAATGAAGTATACCCTCAAAGGTTACATTGATTCTTTTTCAGTTTCAATTCCTAATGATTTCAATTTTTTAACTACACTATCTGAAATATATAGAACGCCTTTTAGGACGGGGACATAAACGCAAACCCAGACAACTGGGGTATAGGTTGGAATAGTTACCTTATTTAATTCCTCAGTAATTATAACCTTAATTGTTTAGAAATTACAATCTAATATAAGAAATTTAGGTTGGCAATCCTTTTCTTTTGCAAATAACTGAACGAATAAAAATATATAATTCCTTCAGTTTTTGAATATTTATAATCAATTTTTGAATTTTTACTGGAGTGGCATTTTTTTTAAAATAAAATTGTTTTTCATTTAATTTTTAATATAATACTTTTATTTGACATTTCTCGTAAACAAAATGCATTTTCCCTTGAGCACTTTACGAAGCTTCATCATTTTAACTACAGCAGAGTATGTTAGACATAATCCACCGAAATAAGATAAGTTTTTCACGTAGCACCCACGCACTACATGATGTAACTTTCTATAAGTACTGAATACGCCGACGTTTCATAAAATGTCTAAAATCTACGTGAAAAAACAGATTTCACAATGAGACCACGGCATATACACATTCTTATCTATGTGTATATGGTTTTAAATTTTTATTCAATTTAAGGAACGTATATACGGGTGAAGTATTCGGTTTATTAAATTAGTTTTAGTACTCGGACGAGTAGAAAATTGAATCGAGTGAGCGTTCACACATAATTGTTAATCAATCTATTTGCTAATATGTAAAATGAGTGATATACGTATTTTAATGAAAAATTTTAATTTATACTCTTCTAAAATGAATTGTCTTCTCAAAATTCATGTAAATTGTTAACTTAGACCTGGTACTGAGACTCTCTTGGTAGCAGCCACGCCGCTAGTTAGGAGGCGAATCACACAACACAGCAATCATTCAGGCCACAAAGTGGCAATCCCACCAACAGGAATGGGTATCGGTGGGCTAATAACGTGTCATGCCTTAAACAAAACCTCAATGAGGCCCTACTTCCCCTTCATATATATCAAGTCTCAAAATATAGGACTCGTTAAATCGTTCGAACACCACTATGAGCGAGCGAATTATCTCAAAGACATTTGTGGACTCGAGGTATTCTTGGATAAATTTAGTTGCTTCGGATTCTTTACTCAAGTTTTATAGTGGCTGTCGACATTGTTTTAATTAACAATATTATAGTGATGTAGTAAAATATACACATCAGAACAATTGATTTTTCTACTATTTCGAGTATCTTAAGGATAGTGTGTAAAGTAAAAGGGGTAAGCTTCGTCGGATCATTGGCGGATTTATAGACTAGGCAAGGTAGGCAGCTGCCTAGGACACTAAATCTAAATCGTTTACACTAGATAGAATGCTACTCGGGTGACAAAAAATGGAATTTTTCATTTGAAATCGAACAAGCCTGACGCATTCTTGAATCACTGAAAATGAACTTTATTTTTTTTTTCCAATAATCTCTTTTCTCGTTTTGTCGAACATGCATCGTCGAGCTAATTTGACAGTGAAATTATTAATTACTCATTCAATTAGCTATTTTTCTAAATTAATTTAACATTGCATGTGCTCGAGTTGCACGACAATATAGGACGAAAATAGCAAATTTATAATAAATCAATTCTGATAAATAACGATTGGGCTATGGCATTGGTCCAACGCCAACGGCGAGCGTCAGCATGAAAATGCACCTATAAAGAAGGGGCGGAAATTTTGCAGCTGTCTAGGGCGGCGAATAATCTTAATCTCTCTCGCCATAGACAGTACTAAATTGCCTGATTACCCGATTCGAGTTTACTACTAATTGTAAGACGAAACTTTGCGTTTCAATTATGAAATACTGTTTTGACAAACAAAATCAATTTATGAATTATCTAACTGTTACAAATTAAGGATCAATATAAAATTTAAAGGAATAAACAAAAAAGACTTACACAAATACTTTTGTAACAAGATATTCTCTAACAATTCCAAAATACTCTACTACTAAATTACCAACAAAATGGGACACTTCGACTAATTTATTAATTAATCCTGGTGCATACGATTCAATCTGCGAAACAAATAATGAATATAGTTATAAATTATTAATAGTTGATTTAAATTTAAAATAAAAAAATAGAACCAGTTAACAACCTAAGTGCTATTCTAAGTAATAATCTTTTTCATAAACGATATTTACGTAACTTTTTCTAGGAAGTGAGATATTAGAAAAGCCAAAATAATCCAAACTATTTTCAAGACATTCCACACCAACCACCAGGAGGTTCGAAAATTTGACACTTTTGGTGGATACCCAATCGTAAAAAAAACTAGACTATAATTTATAATCTATAACGTAATTAATAGGCGAAAATGACAACTGAGTTAACTGCTTTAATACCCGGTATATAATGAGCCTATGAAAAAAAGTTATTTATTTTTAAAACATTTTTTCTACAAGAAAATAGAGCTATTGGTGTTGTACCGATGGCAAAATTTCTTCAAATGTTCATCGATCCAAGTAGATGTCGAAAATCGCTGTCTCTAAAATTTATATATATACCAAATAACTGAGAGTACCAAGTAACTGAGAAACCGTGTTTTTATTTAATTATTGTATTTTTAAATTATATTATATTTATTCTTTTCATTTAAATAAATATATTTATTTAATATATATATCCGATCAAAAACATAAATGTAAAAAAGGGTCGAGTTTTCGGGAAGATACTTCATAAAATATTTGCTCCTTAAAAAGTTATGATATCCCATTAAAGGACCGAGCTATTTACCAAGTAAATAGCTCGGCAAAAATAGACTTGCAAAAAGTAGTCATATCCGATCAAAAACATAAATGTAAAAAAGGACCGAGTCTCCTTAGAAGGATCACTTTTTAAGGAGCAACTATTTTATGAAGTATCTCCCCGAAAACTCGGTCCTTTTTTACATTTATGTTTTTGATCGGATACTACTTTTTGCAAGGCTTAAAATATACAAAGCCGAAGGCTTCGCACAAAACTGTTTGCGTTTTGTTATGCTTTGCGTTACTTTACGCTTCGCGATACTTAACTATTTTTCTTTCTAAGTAGATTCACATATACAAAAGAGACCGCTTCGCGTTCGCTTCGTTTTACGATTTTTCTTATAAGATTCAAGTTATTCCACGTCAAATGCAAAAAACCGCATCCTTCTAGCATCTCTAGAAGTGGGTTAGATTTTTTAACAAAATTATTTTTAGATATTAACACCAGACAAAATCTTTTTTTTTTTTGAAAATAATACAAAAATTTGCAAAATGGTCCTACGGTTATGAAACTTAAGATTTAGGTTCTTTGGAAAATAAATAGCGTTCATCAGTGATTTTTTTTTGCTTATTTTTTCAATAAAACACACCGTTTCGGAGTTATTTAAGTTTTTATGTAAAATTTCTCGTTAATTCTATAGAATTCTATTTTAGGTGGTCCTAAAATAATTATGACCTAAAATTTTTTTATTCAGATGTAGTATATAAGTTCTATGGACAATGTTGACTTAACACGACTGAATTTGCTATTGCTTTTTTCGATATCTCTGTTAGTTTAAGAGATATTTCAATTTTTAAGCCCAGACAAAAATTTAATTTTTTTAATGAATGCATTTTAAAAAAATCGGTGGTTGGACAATAGTAGGTCTTCATCTGGGCTATCAGCCATACAAGAATATGCAATTCGTAAATATTACGGAGAAGTGTCATAAAAATGCCTCTTTTTGAACCCATTTCTTGTACTATTTGTACACATTTAAGTTTGAGAAAAAATGATCAGAAAAAATGAATTGTAGCAAACATGATTTTCTACAACTTTTCTCCCTATACATTTTTCGATTTTTCTAATATTAGAAAAGATATTTTATATGTTGTGTTTTCTTCTTTCTCTATGTCCCGCTTTCCCCTTGCCCTATGCCATTTATTTAAAAAATAGCATTGCATTTCATTTTGATCAGACTAAAATTGTGAGCACTAGAGAATGATTTATGTATTCTAAGGAAATTCGCTAAGTTGACAAGGCTCTTGTGTAACGAATTTTTTTAAATATGTTTTCTATTTCTTAATGTTTCAAAGATGGATATTTTCCCCACTGGCGGGGGGATGCTATTTTTCTCATTCACGAACTTGACCTTATTTTTTAGCTCTAGAATTTACAAGATCTTATAAAAGTTTTTGATAAAAAATAATAACCTTATAAGTCTAAGAACCTAAGTCTTGACCAGGGTATAGAATTAAAGTGTTATGAATAGGGTATGAACACAAGTTTTCAAATAATACTTACAATAGCAACAACAGCTGGAATTCTTAAAACTATAACTTCTAAAATTTCAAAATAGGCATTCTTTAAGATGATAAAAATATTATGCAAGAGTTCCACGTATGGCAACAAAAAATCTTTTGAATGTCCATAATAAACATTTCCATTTTCTTGTGTCCATTTCACAGCTTTTTTACTAAATATTATGGTTTGTTTTAATGCTGTTTGACCATGGCTCCATATACCTGAATCTGTTAGGAATTTTTTTGTATCGCTTTTGGCAAATCCTCCATGTTGATTTGAATCATAAAATACGAATAGGGCTGCAACTGATATTACTAATAATAAAAGAAATCGTTTCCATGGAAAAGTTTTTGGCACTGTCATTTTGTCTATTAATATCTGTAATAAATACAATTCAATTAATACTTATTTTACGATTATTGGATAATGTCAGACATAACTGCGAAATTTTTATCAACTATAGACTAAATTGTATTATATCCTGTGATATTGCCGACATCTGTCGTACTTAAGAGTTATGACCTAAGAGTTATGCACTCTCTCCAGACCGCAAAGATGCACTCTCTCGACTTTTTCTATTTACGGATTCTGCGTTTATTAAAATGAAAGGTGTTTTAGAGACTTCAAATTTTGAGATGCATAAAAATTTGTGCAAATAAAGAGATTGATCCAATAAAATTCCGGGATGACGGGACTAAAAAAGATATTTAAGAAAAAAGCTGAGATTTCGGGTAAATTTTATTTCTGTCGGCGGTAGCTTAATTACCCGAAATCTCAGGTTGTTTTTCTTAAATATCTTTTTTGTCAGGCCCGGCATGACGGGCCAAAATTTAATTTTAACTAACGACAAAAAATAAACATTATTGTGGACTTTTATGAATGTATTATATAAGATTTCGAAGAATTTTATAAGTTACTATACATCAGCGCTCGTACATCCTTAAAGCAGAAATTATAATTTTCAGTCAAAATAATAAATTGTATCAAAGTTAAGTTAGCATTACTTATGTAACAACTAACTGAACTCTGAGGAGGGGAACCCAAGCTACGGTGCGAGGCATTATGCCTAGAGAAGTAGCCGAAGGCTAGGGTAGCACAGTCAAATGCTGTCATAAACAATCTTTTTGGAGCAATAATAATAACTCTGGGGCTCAAATCCCCTCAAAAAGTGAATCAACCGAGGTTGCACAAGCTAACCTCACCGAGTCACAAAAAACTGCAGGTGCATCCAGCCCAGCAGAAAATCTGGGCGATAAACTCCAGAATCCTTTCCTGAAGGTGGAAAGAAAAAATATCTCGGGTGCAGCCCGGAGAAAAGCAGCAGTAGAGAAAGTCAGGGTTGAGAGGAAACCGATTCCTCTGATAAAGAAGAAAATCTGGACAAAGAAACCTACAGCCCTGTTTTCAGAAACAGTGATACCTGTGGGGTCCGATTCAGGCAATCAACCCTTGGAAAACCCACAGGGAAAGAAGACGGGACTCCAAGCGGCAGATAACCAAAAACAGTCATTCATATATATTTATTTGTGTATACTTAAGCGTCAACATTACGATGTTTGTCCCAATTCCTTTCGGTTACGTAAGACAAACTGTAGAAGACTTTAGCGTATACTACTTAGACAAATGTCATTGAATTTTTAATTAAATACTGATATGAAAAAATTAACTCGTCAACCAGGAATCGAACCTCGGGCATCTGGATATCTAGTCCAGTATGCTTCCGCTACACCAAAGATGACTGTGACGTAACAGCCAACCTTTTCATATCATTCTTTCATATCAAAAACAGTCATATTTTCGGTAAAAGTAGGTACCATTTCCAAACAGAAGGGAGGAAACAAAAGATCGAGATCGTACAGCAACTATCAGAGCATGAGAAAATGATACACACTTCTTCCATGCTTCAAGGAGGTCACGTTTTTTTTTGAGAACAACAGTCTCAAAAAATAGCTGTACTGACTCAGGGATGACAGAAACAACATTGTTGAAGAAATCGTCCGAGGGGAGATACTGACTGGTGTCATACACTTGTGTACGGATATCTTCCACAATGATTTCTGCTGCTGCCTTCACAACTCTGAACCGCTCTTGCTGCGCATCGTCTTATTGTTCCTTGTACCAATGATCATACAAAATTTTATGGTCGGTGTTTTTGAGTGTCCTTTTATTGGAGCCCATCTCCACTATGACTATCTCATTGCCAAAACGGTTTTGGAGGTGAACAGGTTTTCGCTGTTCTGATATCAGGGATACAATCACCCTTAATTTGCTGCAGAAGGTGTGATAAAGAAACTGGCATTCATCACTGTTTTCCAATAGGTAATCGTACACACACTCCATCACTTCTTCAGTATTACTGGCTAGACGATACCCTCTCTTATTATCAGTAGCAGGTGGTAATCTAAACAGGCTCCTGTAGCACAATCTGTGGTACGCCCCGATTGCAGCAAACAGGTCGTCAATGGCGAGGAGGCGCTCCTCAATGGTCCTTCCCTAATCGTCAAATGTAAGGTAATTAAATTCACTACAACTTTAATTCATATAATATTTGACGTGGGATGCGTATTTTAGAAGATATTTCACAAAATAAGTAACCATTTCGAAAAAATTTCACTTTTAGGAAAAAATGGTCTATTTTCGAAGAACTGTATCTTGGGAACCAATGGGTGTATAGAGCTCGCTCTGGTCTCAAATGGTAGAAAATTTAATCTACTTTAAAAGTATGTTGAATAACTATACCGGTCAGACCCTTCCTTCATTAAGATATTGAGCAAAAACTGAAAAAAAGTCCGAAAATTTAATGGTTTTTTTGGGCACACCGCCGCTCATACAGCACTTTGGAAATTGCAAATTTGGTTGAGGTTCGTCAGTAAGCTGTTCACTGTTAGGCTCCACAGGAGTGGGGATAAGACACCACCCTGCGGACATCCTTTTGTGGCTCTCACAGTAACAGACTCCCAAGAAGAGAAGTTTGTATTCTTCTACCTATCAGCATATTTGGTGTGACACAGGCACCAAATTAGCAACAAGCAACATATCTCTGAATCCATATCCCAGAGATAGTTACGATTAGCTAATTCATACTGATGATGACTACATCGTAGTCGAAATACGTATTTATAAAATACAAACAAATGTTCTAGGAATAGGGGCAAAATTTGAAATATAATTTCATTTTTTACGAGTTACAATTGAAAAAAGCCGAATTTCAAAACAAAAAATTTAGTTAGTAAAATTTTGAATTTTTAACTTTACCAGTGCAAATTTTTTTCTTTGAAATCTCAACTTAACGATGAAATAAAAAAAAAATAAAATAAATAAATAAAAGAGTAATGCAAATGAGCTGGTTTTAATGCAAGAGTAAATTTCGTGTAATAATTCGGCCAACTCGGGATATGACCGATGAAGTGAATGATTGTAGTACTCGATTAAAATCGTTGTGTATCAATGTTTGAATTAATCTCTTATGGTTTTTAAGATATATTTTTCGCTTTCCGAGGAACTTTTGAGCACAAATTATGAGAAAACTATTGAGTTTATGGGAAAAAATTTTAAACAAAAGTTGTTTATTTAAAAAAAAAAAAAGATTTTTTTGTTATTATTTTTGTTATATCTCTTACGGTTTCAAAGATAGGCCGTTTTGACTATTTTTCCCAAACATGGTCCGATTTTGTCCATTAACGAACTTGACCTTACTTTTTTGCTCTAAAACACACAAAAAATTCTGCTTGTTATCTCTTTTCGTGTCCACGGACAGACAGACATGCGGAAATGGTCGAATTAGGCCACTTTATAAACACACATTATACCAAACATTCATGCCTACGATCAATATTTTTAAGCGTTACAAAGTTGTGGTCAAACTTAATGTACCTTGTATATTTACATATATACTTGGTATAAAAATTAAAAAGATCAATGATCTTTTCGTTAAGATATAAAAAAAATTTTGAAATATTTTAATTGGCTATCGAATTAAGTCAAAAAATCTTGATTTAATGATGTCAGTTTGGTCATTCAGTAATGTTAATGGTCCTTTTTTTTATGTGTGTGGATCTCAATTGCCATCCATAACTTAGTTGTAAGGCCATTTTTACTGTATGTAGAATTTTTATTTTTGTGTTAGGTTTATGGTCCTTTTCGATCAGATAATTGGCGAATGTTAGAACGGATTTTTTATTTTTCCAAGATCTCCAATGTCCGATTTTCTAATCTTAAAGTTTCTTCTGGTTTAACTTGTGTAAATACTTGAATAGGAGATTTTTTGTCAACAACAAAAGATTGACAACCAAAAGAAGTCATAGGTCTATAAGATAACTTGTAAAGACTGTTCAAGTATTTACATAGGTCAAACCGAAAGAAACTTTGAGTTAAAAACTTTGAGAAAGTAGGAACATTAAAGATCTTGGAAAAACAAAAAATTAGATTAAACATTCGCGAACCATCTGATCAAAAAAGACCTTAAACCACAGAAATAAAATTCTACATACTAATCAAACAATTTCTAATCAATTTTATCAAGTTTATCTATTTTAAGTTTATTGTTAAATATTCATGAACAAAATATGTATTTTACCATTGTTTTTTGTTTTAATTGTGACTTGTTTGTAATCACATTATTTTAAAATACGTCAAAAATTTTGGGTATATAAACCCCACAGCGACATAAAAGGCTTTAGAGTTCGAGAATGGTTAGTTATATTAGCCAAAACATATCACATTAATTAAAATATTACAGTATTTTAAATTAAAAAATTCGTTACGCAGGAGCTGCGTCAACTTAGCGAATTTCTTTAGAATACATAAATCACTCTCTAGCGGTCATAATAAAATATAATATCTGATATGACTTTAGTATTTGCAACAATAGCTGCATTTCCTTTGGAGGAAATTCGCTAAAAATTAAATTTATTAATAGCCAAAATAAATCGATGTATAACGATTATAGTTAATAGTAACTATGGAAACGACAATCAAAATTTTTTTCAATAAAATATATGTCATGTATTTGTGTCAAACAAACACAAAATATTTAATATCTCTCTTAATATTAGAATAATCGAAAAATGTATAAGGAGTAAAGTTGTAGAAAATCAAGTTTGCTACAATTCATTACTTGATCATTTTTCTCAAACTCTAATGTGAACAGAGATATTTAGAATTTTAATTTTCAATCTTTAATTGTAAATACTTCTGTAAATATTAGTGTAACAGAAAAATGATAAGAAACAAAATTGCAGTAAAACTTAGTATCTACAACTTAACTCCTGATAAATTTTTCGATTTTTCAAACATTAAGGGAGATAGTCAATGTTTTTTCCCCTCCCCCTAAACCCCATTTCTCCTTGTCCGATTTTACCCATTAACGAACTTGACCTTTAGAATACCAAAAGCGACCCAAATACCCAATTTCATTCCAATCGGAATAAAACTGTGACCGCTAGAGACTCCACAGACATTTAAAATCTAATAGGTAGGATCGATGGGCATTTGAAGAAATTTTTACGAAATTCCAACATTGGTACAAAAAAATTGGTGCATTTCCTTTGGAAGAAATTCGCTAATAAAAGCGGAGTTAGCAAAATAATTAAGAAGTTTTTCTTCGAAACTTTAATTTTTTTTTAAGCTCGAGAAATCATGATTTAATTTCTGATTATAAAGCCTCAAAACATTTCATATTTGCCTTGAGTCAAATAGTATGAAGAAAAAAAAATTCACGTTTAAAAATTGTATTTGTTTGCAATTGGCTCAAAAATTTCAATTGGTTTAAAAAATTATGGCAGCACCAATTTTCCCCTGCCTAATAGCTATTATGAAAACTATGTAGATAATTTTGTGATATAGAAAAAATATTGGCTATAAAATTTATATATGTACTTAATAAATTTGTGCGCCCTACAAAAGTAAATTATAAATTAGTGATGTAACGAATATTCGCATTCGCGAATATTCGCATATTTTTGACATTCGCAAGAAACAATGCGAATGTTTGGCGAATGTATTTTACAAACAAAAAGGAAATTATGCATGGATGGATATGGAATTATAATACAACTGATAAGATTTATATATTTTTTATTTACTTATATTTGAATAAAAAAATGATTATGGAACAGTTTTGAGGTAGGCAACTAAATTAGAAATACTTTTTCGTTTGTTTTTGTTAGTCACTTAAATATTTGCTTTAGTTCGGTTTTCGTACATTGTCGCGAAGAGGGCGGCAAATAATTTATTTTAGCAGCACCTAGCTTATCATTTTTCGTCTTTTTATTTCGTCATATTCATTTTTATGTTTGGCTTCTAGGTGATTTCGCATAGCACTAGTGGTCCTTCCTTTGCGAGAGTATTTTTTATCACACAACTTGCATTTCACATATTCAGCGTCATAAATTGTGAAATAAGTCCAAACTGCGCTAAAATATGCTTTACTCATGTTTTGACATCACTTTGTCACTTTTGAATAACAGTTAAATTTGACAAATGCAATAATAATAAACTAATCTCAAATCAAAACAAATCGAATGAACTTGTGTTGTGTGACTAACTTCGTTCATTCAACGTGTTGAATATGTTGGGTTTAAACAAAACACGACATTTAAATAAAATTAAAGAGAATTCTAGGATTTTTCGAATTAAATTTCGATTTTTGCCCCAATTTCCTAGATCCAAATTTTTATATTTAATAAATACGTATTTCGACTACAAAGTAGTCATCATCAGTATGAATTAGCTAATTGTAATTATTCTCCGAGGACATGTGCAGACCGTCACCAAATTAGCAACAAGTAACATCTCCTCGGAGAATAATTACAATTAGCTAATTCATACTGATGATGACTACTTTGTAGTCGAAATACGTATATATAAAATAAAAAAAATTTGATCTAGAAAATTGGGACAAAAATCGAAATTTAATAACACGAAATGTCAAACCTGTCTAACATTTTGCGCGCGCTTTATTTGAAAGTCAACATTCGGCCAGTGTAATCACGTTTGCGGCTGACGAGTGCCCGTATTCTATTGCAACATTATCCATTATCAGTCAATTATGCTTCTCTTTCTTTCAATTTGTTTTGTTTTTTCGTTTTGAAAATGTTACACTTAACAACTGTCTCGCCCTGACCAGCTGGAATGTAATCACCTACTCGCCGCACCGAAGTAATTAGGCCGAGTACTCGGCCGAGCTACTCAGTAAGTGTTTGTTAGGTATTATTTACAATTTCAACTTAATTTATTTAACACGAATGAATTTATTGTTATTCCGATACTTCTTTAAATGATGAAGTAAGTAAATAAAAGCTTTCTGATTCCGATTAAATATAGTAAAAGATTTTTGATTTAAGTAGGTACTTAATTTGTTTACAGTGATGGGATATGATCGATCTTTGTATAGTTATCGATATTTATCTTTGCCTTCATTAAATTTTATTAAAAAATATAACAATTATAATTTTTATTTCAGAGTTCGTTATGGCACCACGATTCAAAAGACTACATTTTGAAGACCCTACAGCCTGCGCAGATGCCGTTCAAAAAATTAAAGAAATGAAAAAAAATAACTTTTTTGATGAAAAAATTTTGACAAAATGGAAACCCGACTTCAAAAATCAAATATTCTAAAACCAAAAATGCACTAAAAAATAAAAAAATAATTGCATATTCTTGTGTCAATTTTAGTTCACCTAAGGAAAAATTTTTAAATATATATGTACAATTATTGTTATTTTTGGAGTCCGTGTCAGCATAGAGAAATTCACATAAAATTTGGACACCGCCTCCAAAAATAACAATAATAGTACATATATATTTAAAAATTTTTGCTTAGGTGAACTAAAATTGACACAATAATATGCAATTATTTTTTTACTTTTTAGTGCATTTTTGGTTTTAGAATATTTGATTATTGAAGGCGGATTTCCATTTTGACAAAATTTTTTTTTTTTCCCGCTTTTTAGTGACTTTGAAGTTCTATAACTGATTTTTTTATTTGTCTGAATATGGGTAGACCTACTGAACGACCTACTAATTTTTAGTGCATTTTTTTATAACACATTTTTTTGATCCGTTTTTTTTTTTTTTAAATTTTTAGTGCATTTTTTCTTAGCAGATTTTCAGTTTTTTTTACATGCAATTTGTTTTTTTTTTTGTAAAAATTTTTTTTTTTGGAGTGAATTTTTATTTTTTTATTTTTAGTGCATTTTTTTACAACACATTCGCAGAAATCGATTATCACATATAAATTGAGGATTTTCCTCGATTTCCCGGGGATCCCCTCATCAGAATGCGATTTGGTGACAATGGGACCAATGGGAAACCAAACCCTTTAAAACAAAAAAACTGGAACTACACAGAAACTGGAAATCAAATAACAATGAAGAAAGTGTTTCTGATGAGCTGTCTATCTACTTGAGAACACCAGTTAGCAGATTAAAAGAAAATCCTTTAGAAGTATGAGCTGATTATAAACAACAATTTCCGAAATTGTACAAAATTGCGTATAAATAATAAACTTTTGTGGCCAGCTCCGTACCATCCGAAAGACTTTCTTCTAGAGCTTCACAAGTTTTGAATCAACAACGCAACAGAATACAAGGAAAGCCGGTAAATAAAATTCTTTTTCTGCAAAGTTTAGAAAGAAAGTATTGGGATTTGTAATTTTTTCAATTTAAATAAAAATATACTAATAAAAATATAGTATAAATAAAATATAGTACATATAAAATGCTAAATTGTCTCGTTTTTCTGATTTCATATTTTCCTATCTTATTCTTTCCTATATTTTGAGCTCTCAGAATCTATACTCATTCTTAAATTGATGATTTTTATCGATGCATCGAAAACATCGATGTTTCAATTCGATGTATCGGAGGACATCGATGCAACCTTTCCGATTGATGCATCGAAAAAAAAAATCGATATATATTTTAAATGAACATCCCTAAGGGCTGTCCTTTTCTAATACATGAAGTCTTATAGAGGTGCCTCTTGACACCTCGCCCTGTTTTGGATAAAAATGTATATCCAGATGGAAAAAAACTTTTACGTTGTTTTTTGAAGTTATAAATTTTGAAGTTTTGGTCGGTTATAGAAAAAAAATCGTACGTTTCAAAAAAAAGTTATATAGGTTTTTAAATGATAAAGCAAGAAAAATCACAAATTTACTAAAATATACAATATACTATTATTATCACTAATTACTTTTAATTTTAAAGTAACTTCAGACTGTTTTTAACCCGACTTCAATAAAGGAGGATGGTTCTCAATTCGTCTGTATTTTTTTTTTTTTTATGTGTGTCACCTCAGAACTCCGACATTTATAAACCGATTTTGAATTTTTTTTTTGGTTTTAAAGGGTTTGGTTTCCCATTGGCACCAAATCGCATTCTAAAAAAATAAAATAAAAACCGACCCCAAAAAAAAAATTTTTACAAAAAAAAAACAAAATGCATGTCAAAAAAACTGAAAATCTGTTATAAAAAAATGCACTAAAAATTAAAAAAAAAAAACGGGTAAAAAAAAATGTGTTATAAAAAAATACACTAAAAATTAGTAGGTCTACCCATATTTAGACAAATAAAATCAGTTATAGAACTTCAAAGTCGCTAAAAAGCGAGAAATAAACCATATTTTGACAAAATGGAAACCCGACTTCACTAAAAAGTAAAAAAATAATTGCATATTCTTGTGCCACTTTTAGTTCACCTAAGCAAAAATTTTTAAATATATATGTACAATTATTGTTATTTTTGGAGGCGGTGTCCAAAAGTTATGTGAATTTCTCTATGCTGACACCGCCTCCAAAAATAACAATAATTGTACATATATATTTAAAAATTTTTGCTTAGGTGAACTAAAATTGGTACAAGAATATGCAATTATTTTTTTACTTTTTAGTGAAGTCGGGTTTCCATTTTGTCAAAATATGGTTTATTAATAGATGCTTACCAATCGATGGCAAAGCAACTTCGAAAACACAAGGTATTACAAAAAAGACTCACATGCGTTTGACCCCAGAATATATTGCATATAATTAAATGAGACTACGTACATTTAGGTGAAAATAACGTTTTCCTTGGTTCGACTATCGCGACGACATTTTGCTCGGATCGTCTGAGATTTGTTGATTTTTCATTCTGTCACATTGTTAGTAGACGTAAAAGATTATTAAGTAAATGCTTTTTGGCTAAGGAGAAGGCAGATGGATTTCCAAGTTTATTGGCAATCTCAGGTTATGTATTGTCCTTGACCCTTTGAGCCTTATGGAACCCATGTGACAGCTGCTACAGAGAAAGACGAAGAAGTCATGGTGCACGTGGTCTTATCATAACAAATATCGTTAGCGATTATATTCACTTTTCTCTTGAACGACTATTCAAGACAACAGTCACTCGAAGCAAAAAAGAAAAGTTCCACGATCGTATTAATCGAACCGAGGAAAATGTAACTGAAGCGATAGTGTTTTGTTAATCCACTTATAAATAAGAAACAATGGTTAGCACCTTAAAAATATCTTACCGCACGAGATACATACTATCCGTACTATTTCTAGACAAAAATATGTAAAACAAACCTTTCCTTCATAAACCCTATTAACCTAAACAAATTTCATCACAATCATTATCAGCCCCAAATTTACTTTTAAATTAACACATTCTCAAAAAAATTTATAACGTTTTAAGCGAATGTTGTGGACCACTCTGTGCCACAACCAAAATTGGAATATGAACTATTGAACTAATAACAAAATTTTATAATAATGTTAAACAAATAAAAATTTAATTATTTTGATTGAACTATAAGAAAATAAAGTACAAATTCTACTAATTATTTTAAAAACAAGTGAAACATGGACGACTCACTAATTACATTTCCGTTTAAATCACAGGTAATAAATCTATGTTTTTAGCATCATATACATGACATTCATTTAAATAAAATATAAATTATTGTAATTACTAATTACATAATTTCGATGGCAAGCCCATAATCTTTCTAAATAAATTATTATTATTATCGATTTGTTGGCATATTATTCTATAAACAAATTTTTTTTCAATACCAATTAATAAATTTTTTGTATATATTTTTATCACTTTATATATTTCGGCTTTATAATAAAATTTTCTCAATTTCAAAATTTATATTTAAAAAATATAATTATAAAGGTTATCAATATTCGATAAAATAATATTGGGTCAAAATAACATAATAAACAAGGCTAATTAAGTTAGAATATTATTACTTACAATTAAAAAATTTGAAAAAACTAAGCAATATTTAAAACTTCACACAACTCGGATCAATAAAATAGATGACTAAAATTACAATTTGTTTTATTTACAATTGGTATGTTTGAATCGACTATTAATTATTAAAATAAATACGATTAATGGACTGTTTTTAGTTAATTTATTTAATGAAATGAATTCAAATAATTAAGTTAACATTGTCTGTAATGCAAAAAAAGTAAATTTTTTATCAAAATGCCACAAAATGTCACAATAAAGTACACAGTTGTTATATGAACAAAACAACATCGATTATTTTATACATCTGTACATAAACTCTGCGAGTCTGCGCACAGGACTATTACCGGAACTTGACATTTCAACCAATTTCTACTGATAGTAGTACTACAAAGGTAAAAAAATACAATTCACAACAAATTGAAGATTACGTTACAATTTTTTTTATATATAATCTAATGTAAATTTTGGTTATAAGTTTTATTTTTTTGGATAGAAATTAAGAATCTGAAACACCCATACATATTTTTAAAGAAGCTATCCAATAAAGTTGGTCTCCCATTCCCATACCCTGGGGTGGGCCAAGAGGTAATTTTGAATCCTTAAATGAAGCCCTAATTTTTAATGCAGATTCAGATTCTCCATATAAAAAAAATTCGTTACGCAGGAGCTGCGTCAACTTAGCGAATGTCCTTAGAATATATAAATCACTCTCTAGCGGTCATAATTTTAGTGTGATCAAAATGAAATATCTGATGTGACTTTAGTATTTGCAAAAATTATATTTATTAATAGCCAAAATAGAACGATATATAACGATTATAATTTATAGTTACTATGGAAACGACAATAAAAATTAAAACAAAATTTTAATAAAATAATTTTATAGTTGTAGAATTAGAGTTTCTGTGGAGATGACAAAATCAACACAAATTTTAACCAACTCCAAAAAAAGAAGGAGGAGATTCTATGTTCGACTGTTAAGTAATGTAACTAACTGACTTAAATGTTTGAATACCCAGTATATACTGAGTTGTATATCAATGATTAAATTGTTAACAATTCTGCGTATTCGAAATGTTAACAATTCGTTCCGAGGAACATATAATCACAAATTTTGAGAAAACTATTGAGTTTATGAAAATCTTTTTCAAACAAAACTTGTTTATTTTAAAAAGAAGTTTTTTTGTTAATAAATTTGTTTTCTATCTCTTACGGTTTCAAAGATGTATATATACACCCCCCCCCCCCCTCACCGAGCGAAGGGAAACACGTTCCAACGGTTTCAAAGATATGCAGTTTTGCCCAAATATAGTAAGATTTTGCCCATTAACGAACTTGACCTTACTTTTTTGCTCTAGAACACATTTCAGCTCGTTATCTCTTTTCGTTCTTGAGTTATCGTGTCCACAGACAGACAGACGAACATGCGGAAATGGCCAAATCTTATGAACACATATACCAAACATTCATGCCTACGATCAATATTTTTAAGCGTTACAGTCGTGATCAAACTTAATATACCTTGTATATTTACATATACTAAATTATACGTAATAGGTTTGGGCAAGAATTGTGTTTTGGATTAAATCTGTAAATTGTTATTTTTAGCTTTTTAATATAGTGACTTTTTGTGTTTTTGAAGTCGGTTGAATTTTTTTTTAAAGTTTTTTACAATAAACTATATTTCATGTATTCGTGTCAAACAAACACAAAATATAAATTATCTCAAATTTCATTCCAATCGGAATAAAACTGTAACCGCTAGAGAGGTGGAAAAAAAATGGAAGCTTCAATTTTTTTTAATCGCTTCATTTCGACGTTCTGAAAAACATATTGAAAATCGAGAACGAGATCGCGATCGCGTTAGTAAATATTCAATGCCAAACGTCAACAAATTAGTTTTTTTGCGAATATCTCGCTTCGGCTCGAAAACTAATCGAGATAGTTACCAAAATTAAAGATGACAAAATTTCCCACAAAAAAAATCCCATTCATTTTTTACGTACAATGAACGGTTTACGAAATATAGGGCGACGAATATTATGACACCACTTTTTACGAATATCTCGCTTCATATGGCTCAAAGACAAATTAAGGTGATTATCAAAAAGAAAGATTATAAAATTTCCCACAAAACAGGTTCGAACCATTTTTTACGTACAACGAACTGTTTAGCAAAAAACCAGCTCTGCTATAAAGTTCATAAACCTGCTATAAAGTTTTCGCACCACTTTCGAGGAGACTAATCAAGGTGGTTACCAAAATTGAAGATGACAAAATTTTCCACAAAAATTTTACGTACAATGAACGGTTTACGGAATGTAGGGCGACGAATACTATGATGTTCGTAGTGTCCGTTACCACACCACTTTTTACGTATTTTTACGAATATCTCCCTTCATATGGCTCGAAGACAAATAAAGGTAATTATCAAAACGAAAGATTATAAAATTTCCCACAAAAAAGGTACGATCCATTTTTTACGTACAACAACTGTTTAGCAAAAAACCTGCTCCGCTATAAAGTTCGTAGTACCGTTTTCGTACCACTTTCGAGGAATTTTTGCAAATATCTCACTTTCCATGATAAGAAAATTTCACACATAAAAGATTCTATTCATTTTTTACTTTAAATGAACGGTTTAGATAAAAAAAGAGTGCGCGCAACTCACATCGTCGTTTTAGTCTTGAACCAAAAAGAAAATCTAATTTTACCAAGACGAAGTTTCGTTATATTTTATTTTACGACGAAAACGGTGCTCAATTCCCAAAAAATACACGTTCCCCTTGAACCACTTCTGCCGGATGTGAGTTGCGCGCACTCTTTTTTTATCTAAACGGTTCGTTGTAAGTAAAAAATGAATAGAATCTTATCTGTGTGAAATTTTATAATCTTGTATTTTGATATCTTCCTCAATTGGTCTCCGAGCCATGGAAAAAAGCCAGATATTCGGAAAAATTCCTCGAAAGTGGTGCGAAAACGGATATTATGAACTTTATAGCAGAGCTAGTTTTTTGTTAAACAGTTCTTTGTACGTAAAAAATAGTTCGAACCTGTTTTGTGGGAAATTTTATAATCTTTCTTTTTGATAATCACCTTAATTTGTCTTTGAGCCATAGGAAGCGAGATATTCGTAAAAAGTGGTGTCATAATATTCGTCGCCCTATATTTCGTAAACCGTTCATTGTACGTAAAAAATGAATGGGATTTTTTTTGTGGGAAATTTTGTCATCTTTAATTTTGGTAACTATCTCAATTAGTTTTCGAGCCGAAGCGAGATATTTGCAAAAAAACTAATTTGTTGACGTTTGGCATTGAATATTTACTAACGCGATCGCGATCTCGTTCTCGATTTTCAATATGTTTTTCAGAACGTCAAAATGAAGCGATTAACAAAAAAATTAAAACTTCTATATTTTTGGTACTGAAGGCAAATTTATGACTAAAATCATTGGACTATATATACATATATACAAATTTTAACGATAATGATTTTTAACATCTAGTAGGTAGGATCGATGGACATTTGAAGAAATTTTTACGAAATACCAACATTGGTACAAAAACACAAGCACTTTCGAGGAAATTCGCTAATAAGTTAGTTTTATTCGAAACATTTTTTTTCGATTCGTGATAGATCGTGGCACTGTTACCGCAACAAATAAATGTTACGGATAACTTTTTGTATGGAGAATCTGATTAGCAAAAAAAATTGGGGTTCCCATTTAAGATTTCAAAATTGACCAAACCACCATTAGGGTGCGGGTGTGGGACGACTTTGATTTTATTGGATAGCATTTTTTAAAATATTGAACACGTATTTTTTTGTTTTTTATTTCAAATGGGGTTTCTCGAGTTATTCGACTGTTTTCAGACTTTGGAAACTCTTCATATGTATTATATTAATGTTTTATATGAACTCGATCTGCTCGCAAGGAGACCTCCGACCCCTTGACCCCCGGGGCGCCCTTCGTCCTCGACATAATGCAAAAAACCCCACCCTTCTAGCATGAATAGAAGTAAAAAAGGTTTTTTCCATTTTCGAGGGGTTAC
This sequence comes from Nineta flava, assembly GCA_963920215.1. NCBI lineage: Eukaryota > Metazoa > Arthropoda > Insecta > Neuroptera > Chrysopidae > Nineta > Nineta flava. Next base: position 67,288,903 of record OY986042.1, read on the forward strand.
GTTTACCATGTCTAGAACTGGGTTAGAATTTGTATACGTGAGTGAGTGAGTTACACAAAGTTTAACTCACTCATTTAAGATGCAAACTTTTCAAACCACATTTGAAAAGTTTCCATCTAAATATTTTTTAAATATGCATTTTAGAAAAAAATATTTCAAACAAAAGTTGCACAATTTAAAGGGGGAAACATTTAATAATTATATTTGTGTTCCATGCATCCGTGGCCGCGTGGTATACTTATCTTTTAAATTTAAACGGTGCAAAATAGGGAACATCTTTAAATACAAAAAATGTTTATCTTATAAAAACAAACAAATTTTTTTCATACGAAACTGTTTTTATAAAAGTCGTGTACTTAAGTCGTATAAAAGAACAAATAAATCTACATAATAAAAATTAAATGCTGTTCTTTGGGAACCATTACTTGAGAACGGCTGGACTGATTTGGCTAATTTTAATGTTTGTAATAGTCCAAATAAGGTTTTAGGGGAAAATTGGAAAAGTTACACGGGAAAAACTGAAAGTGCTTTTTTCCATGTGATTTTTGAACAGTACACTTCTTTCTGGTCAGCTAGTTTATTATAAAATTTTGAAAAATGAGCGCTCCTTTTGTACCATGTTATACCTATCAACATAAACCTACAACATGTCACTATACACGTTTTTCTGCAAGCTGATTACGAATTTGAAGTTCAAATTACTTAAAACGTGATAATTTTTGTGGAAAACGTGATGTTAACAGATCCAAGTGAATCAAGATGACGACATTCCTTATTTCAAAAACAGTATTGGGTATAATTATTGATTGAAACAACAAATGGAAATTGATTTTGAAAATAACCAATTTTTGCTGAATGTTACTTCTAAATATTCCAAATTTATTCCATGTTTTGTAATTGTAATCAAACTATACTAATACTATTACTATATTTATATAATACTTATACTTTATTCTTACACATAATGATATAATTATCCAAAAAATAATCAATATCTCCGAAATTGTCCAAAGAACGCATTTATTAAGTTTCATACCGAAAGCTAATTTTTTGGATGTTTCGATTTAAAAATAGCTTTAAAAAAAGGTAGTGATATCCGTTCAAAAACATAAATGTAAAAAAGGATAAAGTTTTCAGGCATGTCCTTAATATAGTAGTTTCTTCTTAAAAAGTAGTGATATGGAATAGAGGATATTTCCCTAGTGTAAGAAAATGAATATAAATTTAGTATGTATTTAATATTTATCTTAGCAAGTGTTTATACCCGGTATATAATATATATATATATATACCAGGATATATTAAGTTTATTTATCGATTTTCTAATGGTTGAAAATATTGTTATAAAAAAAATTTTTGATATAGCTGTTCATAAAATGATCTAATTAGTCCATTTCCGCAAAGTTGTCCATCCGGCTGACTGTAAATTTCGTATGAGCGTTCTAGAGCTAAAATGTAAGGTCAAGTTCGTGAATAGTCAAAATCGGGCAATGTATGGGCAAAATGGACAAAACTATTTATATGTGAAATCGTAAGAGATAGAACAAAAATTTAATGAAAAAAAATGTTCCTTTAAAAAAAAAACTTGTACGAAACATTTTTCATATATTCAGTATATATCGGGTACTTAAGCAATTAACTCAGTTAGTTGTTATTTTAAATTGTTTTTTTCTTGTTTTAAATATTTTTAAATCTTTAAACTTGCCAAGATAAAATACTAAATAGATACTAAATTTATATTCATTTTCTTACACTAGGTAAATAAGTAAATAACTTGGTCCTCTTCTTTTCCATATCACTACTTTTTAAGAAGAAACTATTATATTTAGGATACCCCCGAAAACTTTGCCCTTTTTAACATGTATGTTGTTGATCGAATTCACTACTTTTTGTAAAGATATTTTTACATCGAAAAATCCAAAAAAATGAGCTATCGTTATGAAAGTTAATAAATATGTTCTTTGGATAATTTCGAAGATATTTAATTTTATGTAAAATTCAGCGATAATTTGGAACGTTCGTAAATTTACAAGGCTTCACCAAGTTTTTATGAGATGTGGTATATAAGTTCTGTGGTCTATTTTGACTTAACACGAAGGTTTATTTTTTCGATATCTCAACAAATTTCCAAGATATTTAAATTTTAGGTCCAGACAAAAAGAAAAAAAAAAATCCAGAAAAATATATTTTTATTAAAAAAAAAAATTATTTTTTTATTGTCTTCAGTCATATGCTCAAACCAAATGATCATAAAATAAATGCGATGCAAATACTTATAGATTTTGAGGTGCTTAGCACGGCCGATATCAGCAAATTAAATTACAGCATCCCTAAGGCTTCGCGGTACGATACACTATGTTTTAGGGAAAGTCTTTCCATCCGACAGGTTTAGTGTAGGAGTATATATTTTACAAATATATAGTAGGAATATATATTTGATTTTTCGTTTAATTTTTGTCCACAGGAATATTGTAAACCAAAAAAAAATATCATTTTCGGTTTTTTTAGTTCCGGCAATGAGAGCGTCAATTTTTGACCCATCACTATGACTATGTGATCGACAAAACGTTTTTGGAGCTGAATTTTCGTTGTTCTCACATCAGGGATACAACCACCCTTAATTTGCTGCAGAAGGTGTGATAAAGAAAACTGGCATTCATCACTGTTTTCCAACAGGTAATCGTACACACAATCCAATCTTCAGTATTACCGGTTAGACGATACCCTCTCTTATTCCTAGTAGCAGGTGGTAATCTAAACAGGCTCCTGTAGCACAATCTGTGGTACGCCCCGTCTGCAGCAACCAGGTCGTCAATGGCGAGGAGGCGCTCATATTGTGCTACAGGAGCCTGTTTAGATTACCACCTGCTACTGGGAATAATGATCATAATAATAATTTATTATATCAGAAATGATGTACAAATGTAATACATATTGGTTCGTCATATATTCCTAACATTATAGGTTGTTAGAAAAAAATTCATCCACATTATATGGACAATGATCGAGCAGTAAATTCTTGCAGGCGGTTTCAAAATTCCTTTGGTTACATTCAAGCTATATATGAGATGGTAACTTGTTGAAAAATTTTAAGCCATTGTAAGATGGACCATGTTCGAAGACATTTAAGTTGGGCTTGGGTACTCTTAAGTCGCTACCATGTCTTGTATAATACGTGTGATTAAAGTTATTTTGATCTACCGTATGAATATTGTTCTTTTGTGGGCGAGACAATGGAGAATGTATATACTGGAGAGCGTCAAGATTCTCAGATCCTTAAAATATTGTCTACAGGAAGTTTGCTGGCCAACACCAACAATTACTCGTAATATTTTCTTTTGCTTTATGAATATTTGTGTTGATTGAGAGGCAGACCCCCATAACAAAATTCCATATTTAAGTCTGCTATGAACCAATGAATAGTATATCCTAGCTAATGTTTTTTGACTTAGATTCTCTCTTAAATTTCTAAAAAGAAAAGAGTGGTCGTGGAATAAGAGACGGAACGTCCTGCTAGTAATACTAAAGAAACGATCGATTGCGTGTACGATTACCTGTTGGACGATTACAGTGATGAATGCCAGTTTTCTTTATCACACCTTCTGCAGCAAATTAAGGGTGGTTGTATCCCTGATGTGAGAAAAACGAAAATTCTCAGTACAGCTATTTTTTGAGACTGTTGTTCTCAAAAACAAGCGTGGCCCCTTGAAGCATGGAAGAAGAAGTGTGTGTCATTTTCTCATGTTCTGATAACTGCTGTACGACCTCGATCTTTTGTTTCCTTTCTTCTGATTGCAATTGGTGCCTACTTTTACCGAAAATATGGATACAAACATCTGGTAAATATGTGCGCTGCGCTAGTTAACTTATGACTGTTTTTGGTTATCTGCCGTTTTTGAGAGAACCGCTGGGCATACAGGTACCAGTCTGATCTCAAATGAAAGCTAATTAAATTTACTACAAGTTTATTACTTATAATATTTGACGTGGGATGCGTATTTTAGAAGATATTTTACGAAATAAGTGACCATTTCGAAAAAATTTCACTTTTTGGAAAAAATGGCCTATTTTCTAAGAACTGTATCTTAGGAACCAATAGCTGTATAGAGCTTGTTTTAATCTCAAATTGTCGAAAATTTAGTCTTCTTTAAAATTGTATAGAATGTCTATACCGGTCAGACCCTTCCTTCACTGAGATATTGAGCGAAAACTGAAAAAAGTCCGAAAATTTCATGGTTTTTTGGGTACTCCGCCGCTAGCACAACACTTTGGAAATTGCAAATCTGGTTTTTTAATATTGGTTTAGGTCCTAACAACATATAAAAAATTCAGAACGACCTGACCTTTTGCAAGCACGGATGTAGATCTTAACTGGACTAATACTGAGTTTATGAAAAAATTTTCAAAAAAAAGTTGTTTATTTTCAAAAAAGAAACATTTTTTATCTTTAAATAATTTTTCTTCCAGTTTCATAGATGAATACCCCCTCCCCTGGTGGGAAGAAGCACTGATTTGCTCATTCACGAACTTGACTTACTTTTTAGCTCTAGAAAGAGCTAACTTGAGGTGACCTCTGGAACTGAGGTCACCTCAAGGGTAGTCAAGGATTGTCTGGAGGAACTTCTGAAACTGGCAAAACGGAACAACGTTAAATTGATCTGGGTGCCGGGTCACAGTGGTTTCGAAGGAAACGAAAAAGTAAATAGAGCCTATCTTAGGAATTTCAAGGACTGCATGTAAATAGGTGATCAACGAGTGGCCAAATGCTAAACACCGTGATCACTGGGAAAAAGATGCAACTACGGAGGGTTACCGGGTTCATTATCGGAGATTATCCCCTGCAGAAGCATCTACACACAATGGGACTCCATAACGGGTCCATTGGGTGCAGATTCTGTGGCGTGGAGGAAGAAACATCCAGCCACATTATCTTTGACTGTGAACCTCTAGGTTACAGCAGTTACATGATATTCGGTGCATCTCACCCCGAATATATGAACCTTCAGGAAGACCTGATAAGCAAGCTCCTGGCTATTGCCAACATATGGGAGAAGCGAATCTCGTCGGACTGAAGTAGAAGGGGGAGCATAATGGACTATAAGGTCGAAGTGCAATAGTGTTTAGACCCCAATATAAATCAATCAATCAATCAATGCTTCTGTATAGCGCGTTACACATTTTTGTAACACCTTTGTACACGTATGTATATATCTCTCTGTTCGCGTTATATAACGGGTTTTCAACAAGAAGTGTCATTTAAATTTCGCGCCATTTTTTAATTGTCATTGTTATCACATTTGATAAGGAAAGTCTAGGAGGCTTTTAGATATGAGTCAAGTCTTTTGCAAGTCTTTTTCACACTTGCAAAAAAGAACTAGTCGAACAACCTCTCCAACCACAATGAGTGACCGTTTGGTGCGCTTTATGGGTCATGCTTTTTTGAAAATGCTGCTGGTTCAAACATTGAGAATGGATTGCGTTAACAAACGATGTTAACTGACGGCTTCCCTAGCCAGCAGCAGCAGAACCCCCTGTCACATAGCTCGCGAAAAACTAGATCTATTGTTTAAACACAACCAATTGTTGGAACACAATTTCCGTGCAAAGCCTGTGTGAGGCACTGATAGAAAACTACACTATTTACTGATAGAAAATTACACTATTTTCGAGTGATATAGGCTATTAGTTTGTATTTCATGCACCCGTTTCCGCGTGGCATGCTAAAAACCTAATTTTTAAACGATGTGAGATAGACAAAATCTTTAAATATAAAAAATATTTATCTTAAAAGAACAAACAACTTTTTTATGAAAAATTTAATATACAACCAATATTTCAGACACAATTTCAGTACGAATACACGTTTCAACGTTTTCAAAAAACAATCCTTAAAGGGCATGAAAATTTCTATTTCAGTTATCTATATATATATATATATATATATATAAATCGATGTGTGTATGTATGTTCCCTATGGACTCCAAAACGGATGGACCGATTTTGATGAAATTTTCAGGGAATATTCACATTATCCCAGCGGGCGATCCTGTAAAGTTTGGTAGCGATCGGGAATTTTTTTTTGGAAATTTTGTGTCATATTTTCAATTTTGTGGTGCATCATACGAAAACAGAATCCGCAATCGCATTATAATTGGAGTTGTTGACTAAAAACTTCAATTGATATAAAGATTATTAAGATATTTAATATTTGTTTATTTGTGTATACTTTCGTGTCAACATACAAGTGTTTGTCCAAATTCCTTTGGATTACGTATGACAAACTGTAGAAGACTATAGCGTATACCCGACACATTTCATTGTCATTGAATTTTATTAATTAAATTAAATACTGATATGAAAAAATTAACTCGTCAACCAGGAATCGAACCTCGGGCCTCTGGATTACCGGTCCAGTGTGCATCCTTTACACCAAAGACGATTGTGATGTGACAGCCAACTTTTCCATATTATTCTGATTTTTATATATATATATACTTTCTATATATTTATCAGACAGTATAAACTTCTTGTTTGAAGTGATATTTTTTTTATTTAATATTTGTTTATTTGTGTATACTTTCGTGTCAACATACAAGTGTTTGTCCAAATTCCTTTGGATTACGTATGACAAACTGTAGAAGACTATAGCGTATACCCGACACATTTCATTGTCATTGAATTTTATTAATTAAATTAAATACTGATATGAAAAAATTAACTCGTCAACCAGGAATCGAACCTCGGGCCTCTGGATTACCGGTCCAGTGTGCATCCTTTACACCAAAGACGATTGTGATGTGACAGCCAACTTTTCCATATTATTCTGATTTTTATATATATATATATACTTTCTATATATTTATCAGACAGTATAAACTTCTTGTTTGAAGTGATATTTTTTTTATTTAATATTTGTTTATTTGTGTATACTTTCGTGTCAACATACAAGTGTTTGTCCAAATTCCTTTGGATTACGTATGACAAACTGTAGAAGACTATAGCGTATACCCGACACATTTCATTGTCATTGAATTTTATTAATTAAATTAAATACTGATATGAAAAAATTAACTCGTCAACCAGGAATCGAACCTCGGGCCTCTGGATTACCGGTCCAGTGTGCATCCTTTACACCAAAGACGATTGTGATGTGACAGCCAACTTTTCCATATTATTCTGATTTTTATATATATATATACTTTCTATATATTTATCAGACAGTATAAACTTCTTGTTTGAAGTGATATTTTTTTTATTTAATATTTGTTTATTTGTGTATACTTTCGTGTCAACATACAAGTGTTTGTCCAAATTCCTTTGGATTACGTATGACAAACTGTAGAAGACTATAGCGTATACCCGACACATTTCATTGTCATTGAATTTTATTAATTAAATTAAATACTGATATGAAAAAATTAACTCGTCAACCAGGAATCGAACCTCGGGCCTCTGGATTACCGGTCCAGTGTGCATCCTTTACACCAAAGACGATTGTGATGTGACAGCCAAATTTTCCATATTATTCTGATTTTTATATATATATATACTTTCTATATATTTATCAGACAGTATAAACTTCTTGTTTGAAGTGATATTTTTTTTTATTTAATATTTGTTTATTTGTGTATACTTTCGTGTCAACATACAAGTGTTTGTCCAAATTCCTTTGGATTACGTATGACAAACTGTAGAAGACTATAGCGTATACCCGACACATTTCATTGTCATTGAATTTTATTAATTAAATTAAATACTGATATGAAAAAATTAACTCGTCAACCAGGAATCGAACCTCGGGCCTCTGGATTACCGGTCCAGTGTGCATCCTTTACACCAAAGACGATTGTGATGTGACAGTCAACTTTTCCATATTATTCTGATTTTTATATATATATATACTTTCTATATATTTATCAGACAGTATAAACTTCTTGTTCGAAGTGATATTTTTTTTATTTAATATTTGTTTATTTGTGTATACTTTCGTGTCAACATACAAGTGTTTGTCCAAATTCCTTTGGATTACGTATGACAAACTGTAGAAGACTATAGCGTATACCCGACACATTTCATTGTCATTGAATTTTATTAATTAAATTAAATACTGATATGAAAAAATTAACTCGTCAACCAGGAATCGAACCTCGGGCCTCTGGATTACCGGTCCAGTGTGCATCCTTTACACCAGTGTGTAAAGGATGCACACTGGTATATATACCCGAGACTCTCAACAAAAGACTTTTCAAAACCACAACAAGATACGCATGTGAAACGGGACGCATGCAGCATGCAAAAGGGGACATTTTACCAGGTTGTGTCGCTAGTGCGGAAAGAACATACAAGTTCAACCAAAGAACAAGAGTAATTGTAAGAGCGGAACTTAATAGTATTGCATGGGGCGGCATTCAAGGTAAACTAGTTAGTAATTTTAATAAAATTTCAAATTCGCTCCAATACCTAGATCAGTTTTTGTATTATAAATACGTATTTCAACTACAAAGTAGTCATCATCAGTATAAATTAGCTAGTCGTAATTTACTCTTTGACAACCAGCCAAGTAGCCGAGCGGTCTAAGGCGTCATGTCTGCGCAGTATGCCTACTTGGAAACTGGGAGGTTATGGGTTCGAGTTCCAACATCGGCAGTTTGTCAATTATTAAGAAAAAAAAGGTCGGTTAATTGACTAAACTGTCGGCGTAAGGACAAGAACGAAGTAACCGGCTATGCTTGAGATAATTAATTTGATAATTAACTAATATTTAGTAATTTGAATGCATAATACAAAAACTGATCTAGGTATTGGGGCGAATTTGAAATTTTATTTCAAAAACCTAGAGTTCTCATTAATTATCATTTGATAATCTAATATTTAGTAATTTGAATGTATCATATACGGTAAATTTTAGAACAAATTTATTTGGACTGAATCGAGTTAAATGGACCAAAGAATATAGAATCAATAATAATAATATAATAATATAGTTCAGTTTAAAGTCGACACCGGTGCTGATGTAAACTGCATTCTTTTAGATTTAGTTACAAAATTGAGCATTAAATTGAATAACGACTTCCCTGTATTCGATTATAGTAATAATAAAGTAAAAATTATAGGAACTGTTAAGCTTAATTGCATGGATTTAAATTCCAATTCAAGGCAGCGTTTTTTTTGGTTGTTGATGATAAATTTGAACCAATACTGAGATTGTACAGCTGTTTTAATTTTGGATTGGTTAGTGGTTATTGATTTTGGCATATGTCACTCGATGAGGCTTGTTTGGACTTAATAACATTCATGACACCGTTCCGTGTTAATTTAATTTAATCGTGGTTCCGTTTGGTTTTAATTTCGCACCGGAAATGTTTCAGCGGACAGTGATACTGATATTCGGAGACATTCCCGGCGTCTATATTTATTTGGATGATAATTATTGCACCGAATTCAGAGGAACATGATGACATGTGTGAAACTGTCACCAAATTAGTAACAAGTAACATATCCAGAGACAATATAAGAGTAATTTTAACAAGAATAATTTTAATAAAATTTATTTTATTTTATTTTTGTTTAATTTTTTTATTTATTTTTTATTTTGTCTATTTATTTTCTATTTATTTTTTAATTTTCAACGAGTAAATTACAACTAGCTAATTTATACTGATGATGACTACTTTGTAGTCGAAATACGTATTTATAATACAAAAACTGAATTAGGTATTGGGGCGAATTTGAAATTTTATTTCAAAAACCTAGAGTTATCATTAATTATCATTTGATAAACTAATATTTAAGCGTGACATTGATGATGTAACAATGCGTCTTCAACGCATTTTCAGGTTCTTACTGAAATATCCGAAAATAACCGTTATTTACAAACCAGGAAAGAAAATGTTAATTGTTTATCACGTGCTCAGTTATCAGATGAATTGGAGGCCTCTCCGGGAAAATTTCAATTATTATCGGAATGTTTTTTTAAAGACGACGAAAACTAGTCATATATGCAAATATTTGGAAAACGATTGGCCAAGATGTCATTTGCTAAGCGACTTGGGTCAACACTTTTATAGACTCAAACCAGAAATTCATATTGCAACCGAGTTAGCAAAGTGGTTACATGAACCAAATCAAGGAATTGAAAAGACGCTGGCATGAGCCAGAAAATTGTATTATTGGCCCAGAATGAACAATCATATCAAGAAATTAGGCCAGTTGTGCGCTATTTGTGAAAAGTTTCATAGGAATAACCAAAAGGAACCATTAGTTCAAGAAGAAATTCCTAAGTATCCTTTTCATGTAGTAGCAATGGATATATTTGAGTACGCTGGACGCGATTATATGGCACTTTTGGATGCGTATTTCAAATATTTGATCGCGATTTCACTAAATGGTAAGATCTCTAAGCACATCATCGAACAATTTAATCGGTTAATTTTCAAAATAGGTTTCCCAACTATAATCAAATGTGACAACAGTCCATTTAGCTCGCTAGAATTCGATCGTTATTAAGCCCTTCTCACAGAGAAGGGCTTAATCAACGACCTAGGCTCATATCAATATCGAATCTTAGAATATAGCACAACGCCTGTTGCAAGCTTAAAGGTATCAACATCTGAATTGTTCTTTGGAAGATTAGTAAAAACAAAATTACCAGTATCTGATTCACTTTTGAGTAGAAACAACCTATCAGAAAAATTGATTTATAAAAAGAAGGATAGGCAAAGATATTACTATGATCGAAACGCGAAGTCTTACCGCTATTGAGCGTGGATGATAATGTCATATTTTAAAAAAATGGAAAAGAGTGGCACTATTGCACAGTAGTTGGATTGGTTAATGACCGATCGTACATAATTAGGGACACTTTTAAAAATTATTTTAGACGTAATAGGCGATGTCCGTCAATCATAAGGCAAGATACACGGATTGTAGGTTATAACAATAAAGACAATTTTTTATATTTCTATTTCAATAAATGAAGTTTTATTTAATAAGCCCCGCTTATTACAACTCTGCTGCTTTAGAGTCATAAAATAAATTGATCAAAACATCAGAACAAAAACAAAAATTTATTACGACGGTCTTACTTTTTCGAATAATCATGTAAACTAATGTAATGGCATACGGCGTTAACTTACCAGTCCAAGTGGCCGAGCGGTCTAAGGCGTTATGTCTGCGCAGTATGCCTACTTGGAAACTGGGAGGTTATGGGTTCGAGTCCCAACATCGGCAGTTTGTCAATTATTAAGAAAAAAAAAGGTCGGTTAATTGACTAAACTGTCGGCGTATGGACAAGAACGAAGTAACCGGCTATGCTTGAGAAGGTTTTTTGCAGTTTCCTTCACGAACTCTAGGTGAATATCGGCATAGTCCCTATCATAGTCGGTTGCAGCCGCATATCCTAGCAATTCCTAGTCTATACACAAAAATTCCTTCCACTCCACTCACATCCTTAGGCAGTGTAACCCGTCCAGGGCAGCCTCTACAATCTATCTGTCTACGGCGTAAACTGTAAACCAACAAATTATAGAAAGTACTCGTATATGTACGTAAAAATCATGAAAACAATAAATACAAAATTACTGTTTCAAAATTTGGATAACAATTTCATTATTTTTTTAATATCATTAACCAATATATTCACTTTTCATACTTATACAAAATTTTATCACATGAGCCTTAAAAAAATTAACAGACCTGAACCGAACCAGTCCCTCACAATTTTGATTATTCTTGTAGTAAATGTTTTTGTTTACATAAATTGTTTAGATAAATAAAAAATATACTACTTATCATCTATACTTATACTTACCTATATTTTCATTTTTCATATTTAAAAAATATACTACTTATCTTTGTTTATAAATAAATAATATACCGAGAGTTACAAAATTGTATTTTCTAAATCTTGCGGTGATCATATGCTTTCCCTATATTTCAATTTTATATAGGTAAAATAAAAAATCAAAATCAACTTACTTTACTTAATCGTTCAACTTCATGTATTGAATCTTCTTTTTTCTTATTTTGAATTAAGAACTTATTGTCATTATTAAAGGTAAACAATAAGTTTACAAATTGTTTCTTATCTATTGTAACATGAACTTTGTACCATTTACTTTCTATAAACAAAGAAAAAAAAATACAAAATAAATAATTGAAACCAAACAATAGTCGAATACATGGTTTAAATTATAATTTAACAATTTAATTATTTATTAGTATATGTAGTCTAGCCATTGTAGACGATAAAAAGATTGAACGTGTAAATAAATTGAAGTGACTTTTTATTTTGGTATCAAGCTACTTCTAATAAAATACGTACGAAACAAAAGCCTAGAGAACATATATCTTAGAGTTCCAAAGTGTGATGAATTTATTTAGAAGTTAAATCATAGTATGGATTAATATGATCAATGTAATTAATAATGTCTGTAATTAAATATTTGCATTTATATTGATAATAACCACTGATTAGCCACGATCATAATATTTTGTTACTGTTACTTGAAATATGATATTTATATATTAATTATATTCAAGCGCGGGTGTGCTATGCTATATACAATCTGTAGGAATTACAGATGTTGTGCCGAAATCGTATCTCATTATCTCATTCCGTCTCACGGCCTCGAAATTGTGGAATACACTAAAACATTTGTATACTTAAAATAATTTTAATAAAAAATTGACATTGTGCGCATGTTGATTTCGTTGGGGTTGCATTTCCATCGAACATTACGAGAATCAAACAATAGAAACGGCTCAAGTTAAACTATAATAGGGCCTACAAACGAGGAACATTGAACAGCAACATTATGCAGCAACCTAGTATGGTTGCAAATGTGTATAGGGTTGCAGCAACAAAAAACATGTCCTTGAACGGTTGCTGTAAAAAATAAAAAATATTAGATATTTTTGTATTTTTTTTAGAAGGAGTTAAATGTTCATATAAAAATTGGTCATATTATCTGAAATGTTATGCTTTCCTAATATTTTATTATGTTTTATTACCTAGATTGCTTAAAATTTACATTATATACTTTTATTAGTATAGAAGGTATTATCCAACAACTAGTTAAATGTCTTAATTAGAGATACATACATATAAATAAACTATACAAATTAAATGAGATAGATAGAGACAAGATGAGAAATGATTGAACTTTTATGACTAGCGTCATAAAATAATAAAATTAAATTTTATGTTCCCAAACTTTGGTTGCAACGTCTGGGCTGAAAATATTTTTGTAGGCGGAGTTCAATGTTGCTGCTCAATGTTCCTCATGTGTAGGTTACTTAAGGCTTTAAAAATGATGAAGAATGGATTGCACCACTACTTTTCGCAATAGTGTCTGAAAAATTTTCACCATTGGTTATGGCTATTGAACTTAAGCACCATTAAGGACGTTCATGCATGAGATAGTAGATTGATAGTAGATAAAAAAAATTTTCTTTAGTGAATTGAATAGCTCAATTATGTAGTTATCCTCCCTCAAAAACTTAAAACCTGTTGACGATCATTTCTAAGAGTAATTATCGATTAAAAATCAAACTTTTAACACAGCGTCTTATGGAGAACATAATTTTTTTGTGCTTAAGATTATAATAACTATATTATTAAAGTAGACACCATAATAAATAATGTTTATAAATATTCTTTGAAATATGCAGTTTATATATTTGCATTAAATTAATTATTTTATAAAATTAAAACTGTTTTGTTAGATTTGTTTTTGCCAATATATTTTGAAAACATAGTTTATTGTCAGATCAGTCAAATCAATTTCTAATTTACATTTACTGATAATTTAATATAAACACATTAAAAATATTTAGGAGCAATAAAAAAAGGTTATAAATCGTTGTAAGATTATTGATATACTTCACAACTTTTTTAAAATCCTAAATAAATTTTATTAATGATAAAGTACTAATTTGCCTCTAGCGTAGCATATTAACGTCCTTAAACGTTGGATATCAATACTGGTTGTGAGAAAAATTTAAGAAATAGAGGTCGTTATTGCAAAATCAAAAGGAATCGGCTGTTGGAGACACTCCTCGAACGTCAAGAGAAAAGGAAACCGATACTCTTGGTAATAGAAGTCTCGGAAGTATCTACTGGATAGCATCTACTGTAAGGACTACAGGATCAATACAGAAATCGACGACAAATTTTCGTCAAAAGGGAACAACGTCAAACCAACGGACTCCGACTTTGAGGGGGCGCTTCTAAATTCAGAAACTGACAAAGCTATCATTGGGAAATCGGCTGGTAAGAAAAGGGAACAGACAGTCGAGTATAAGATAAGGAAGGCCTACTGTAAAGCTCAGCCGTTCCTAAAACAGATGAGCACCAAGAAAAATGATCGATAGGGACAAGAACCTAATTAAACTTTACAAAAAAAAGTTATCCAAGTTTGAAGCTGAGCTTAGGCAAATACATGAAAAAGCCATGTGGAGACCATTGCAGAAGAAGAAGGACCCAGGGAAAAGCTACAGAGAGTACGTTCTGGTGAAGAGAAGCTCGTAGCGAATAAGATCAATAAGTTTCGACTCACCCGAGACTGCCTGAATGCCGTCATTGATCTAACGGCAGGATGGCCCGAAAAGTGAAAACGAGGATTCTGCTAGCAATCGCGGAAACCAACAGTAAAAGTGGTGAAGAAGTGGACTTCACGAAACCAGACGTAATAAGGGAGTGAAGGTTGTAGGATGTGGAAACAAGAAGCTCCAAGATTTTCTAACGCGAATTATCCGAGACTGCGGTGAACTATGAGAATTGTGAAACTCGAAGTTCAGGACTCAAACTTGGAGACGCATCTCCTCCACCAAGACAAAATGGGAAGGACAAGGACACAGTCGACACGATAAACGACGAGTCCTTGAAATCACACGACAAAGGCATCAAAGAATTCAGTGTGGCTGTAAGTGGTGCAGATTAATCTGTGGAGACCAGAGTAACAATGCACCGCTCGCATTTTCCAATACAAGATGCCAGGAAACAACTGGTAATATGTAATAGTAGAGAGGTTCCTATTTTTTCAAAGAGTTAGGGAAGAGAATTTCTCTTAAAAATTCTTTTTCGAATCATAGGAGAATATACTTCAGAATAAACCGTTAAATACCGATAGATAAACCCTTTCAAAGTCAAGAAAGTCCCAAGAAAACAGACTGGGAGAAATTCACTGGACTCATGGAAGTGTACATAGGAGTCAATGCCATGTCTGTCAACTTAGCACAACAATCGAAAAAAGTGTCTCTCTTCATCCAACAGAGAAATGTGTTGTTGTGCTAGGTTGACAGTCAACTTAGCGAAACAACTTTTTGTTTTTCAATAAAAAATATCTAACTAGGCTCATAATTTTGTCGCGAATTAGTTGTGTAAAAAAAATTTGTCGCTTTTCATCCAACGGAGAAATGTGTTGTTTTGCTAAGCTGACAGTCAACTTAGCGAAACAACTGTGAATAACCACAGCTAGGTACCGCCTTCATTGCTTGGGGACCTCTGATGATCCCACTTGTAGGGCCTGTATGGAGGATAAACCTCCATACGTGTCATTTGCATCTGCAGAAACCTGCAGGGTGTCAGGCATAGAATGTTTGGGTCCGAAACCTTGGATCCATCGATCCTGGGAGCAATCCCGGCGGAGAAGCTGTGGGATTTCTGTGCGACGTCTGGCCTTGATAGAATCCTATAGCTTCATCTGCTTAAAATGTCACCTCTTACCCGGAGACGTATCGCCTTCAGGTGACAGGTTGTTTACAAGAAGGGTACAGAGGACCCCTTGGTCTAGGTGCTAGGGTCCCATTTACGGTACCCCTCTTATGTATTATTATTATTATTAGCGAAATAACTTTTTATTTTTCAATAAAAATTTTTCAAATTAGGTTCATAATTTGCCGCTATTTTGTCGTGAATTACTTGTGTAAAAAAAATTTTGTCGCTCTTCATCCAACGGAGAAGTGTGTTGTTGTGCTAAATTGACAGCCAACTTAGCGAAACAACTTTTAGTTTTTCAATAAAAAATTTTCCAGCTAGGTTCATAATTTGCCACTCTTTATTTAACGGAGAAATCGTGTGTTGCTATTTTCAAAGTACTTTAATGAAATATTATCTTAAAAAACTATAACGTCAATGGGAGCTTGTGGGATCGTAAACAGGGTTAATCCTTAAGTGCGAAAACCACTTTGGGTCAATTCCTCTCTGCACCTTTTTTTTACGAGGATAAGGATTTTTGTTTCCTAGATTTCCCCCCAACTGTTCAGTTTATTGAAAAAGTTGTTTAGAACATTTTTGTAAGAAATAAAATGCGTACATTTTTTGTATGAACAATTTTTTCATAGCGTCAATAGTTTGAGCAATATTAGCCAAAAATAGGAAAAATAGGGTATTCAAAAATGGTACTTTAATAATAATATAACTTATAATACCCTCATATATATTATACGAGTATAAAATCAACTGTGTAGATGTTAACTAATAGTCGGTTTACTCTTTATTTCAGCTAAATCGTTTAAAAAAAATATAACTTCAATTATGGTTGATTTCGAGTTGAGAAATAGTTATTCAAATAATAAAACTTATATATAAATAATAAAACACAATACTCGAAACAAAATAACTCCAAATTTGGCTCTTTTACTATACAAATAAACACCACAATTTATAATATCATTAGATTTAAAAAAAGAATTTACTCACAATCTATATTTTGAGAAAAAAATTAAAATTTCTGACATACACTCCCGTTCAAAAAAAATTAACCAATCTGAATTGTTAATTTTCTTACAATTCATAAAACTACTCACTTTTGTTGCGCTCTGTATAATGTATTCACCAAATATAGGCAAATATATAAATCCCAATAGTATATTTGTTTTTAGTATTAGGGTACTTTGTTTATTAACCCGACTTCAAAAAAGGAGGATGGTTCTCAATTCGTCTGTATTTTTTTTTTTTTTTTTTATATGTGTCACCTCAGAACTCCATCATTTATGAACCGATTTTGAATTTTTTTTTTGTTTTAAAGGGTTTGGTTTCCCATTGGTCCCATTATCACCAAATCGCATTCTGATGAGGGGATCTCCGGGAAATCGAGGAAAATCCTCATTTTATATGTGATAACCAATTTTTGCGAAATTTTATTTTTTTTTTAAAGGGTATACTCATTTATAATGGGAAAATAAGAAAATTTTTTTTAAAACCGACTTAAAAAAAATTTTTACAAAAAAAAAACCGACCCCAAAAAAAAAAAATTTTTACAAAAAAAAAACAAAATGCTTGTAAAAAAAACTGAAAATCTGTTATAAAAAAATGCACTAAAAATTATAAAAAAAAAAAAAAACGTGAAAAAAAAGTGTTATAAAAAAATTCACTACAAATTAGTTGGTCGTTTAGTAGGTCTACCCATATTTAGACAAATAAAATCAGTTATAGAACTTCAAAGTCACTAAAAAGCGAGAAATAAAACCTATTTTGACAAAATGGAAACCCGACTTCTAAAATCAAATATTCTATAACAAAAGATGCACTAAAAAGTAAAAAAATAATTGCATATTTTTGTGCCAATTTTAGTTCACCAAAGCAAAAATTTTTAAATATATATGTACAATTATTGTTATTTTTGGAGGCGGTGTCCAAAAGTTATGTGAATTTCTCTATGCTGACACCGCCTAGAAAAATAACAATAATTGTACATATATATTTAAAAATTTTTGCTTTGGTGAACTAAAATTGGCACAAGAATATGCAATTATTTTTTTACTTTTTAGTGCATCTTTTGTTATAGAATATTTGATTTTAGAAGTCGGGTTTCCATTTTGTCAAAATAGGTTTTATTGTATTGATATCAATGTATATGTATATCCTTCTTTAATTTTGTATATAAGAAAATAGTGTTTACAGGAATAATTGACAGATGAACATCAAAGACTGTTCTGTCGAAATTTTGTTTATCAATCCTTTCTACATGCTGCATTTTGGTCGCAAGTTTTTTAAAGAAAATTTTTTTAAATAATTTGTAATATTGTTGGTTTCGAACGGAATTAACTTTTTTCATATTGTTTGGCTACATTCAATGATAAAAAAATTTGTGACTTTTTAAAATAAAATAGATATTTTGGAATGTATATGTTATTAAGTTTATAAAAATTAAAAATTTGACCATTTTCTACCCAATAACCATCCACCAAAATGCGTTTTTAAAACGAAGGATTTTTAGATTCAACATTATAATGATAAACCCATAATCCCGAATATTTCTATTGTAAGGAACATAAAAAATTCAATACCAACAGGTGAAAATAACAACTAAGTAATTTAATTGCTTAAATACCCAGTATTTATTTGAAAAAAAGTTTCAAACAAAAGTATTTTAAAAAGGGACATTTTTTCTCTTACAGTTTCAAAGATAGGCAGTTTTGCCTAAACACGGTCCGATTTAGCCCATTCGTTGTAACTAAAGTTTCGTCGGTATTAAACATAATATACCCTAGAATATATTCTATACCGGGTATAAAAATCGTATCAGAATAGTTTTTGATACAATCTATCGATATTAGCCTACACTATTAGTTATCAATAATATTAAAAAAAATATAATATTAAAAAACCTGTTATATATTAACAAAATAGATATACATGATGTTTTCTTTGTTTAGCTATATATAAGATATATCTATATCTCATTCGTGAGGGTATTATTACATTTAATAACTTTTGTTTATTATTATATGAGTCAATGCAGTCCTTTGGTATACTATAGACTATACTTAACTATACGCAAAACATTAATCACATGTTATATCATAATATTAAAGCAATGTATAACATTAACATTGCTGACGAAGGCATATTTCGTCAAAATTTTCTAAAGTTTTTTTGTTTTCAATTTTTAACGGGGATACGTGTAGGATATTGTTTTAAAGGCTTGAAACATATTTTTTAAATTTTTTGATGAATAGATTTTAGCGTTTTGGGACAAAATTACCCGAATAAAAATTGTTTTGTTCTTAGAGGGATATCTTATAGTGATCTTATTTTTCACCCTGACCATGACCTTCCAAATTATTAAGAAACAAAAATCGATCTGTATTTACTGACAACCAATAACACCTTTTTATTCTTGATAAATTTTTTCTTAAGACTATGTTTCTCAAAAAAAGCAATCTTAGCCAATATAGACCTAATTACCCAGTTTTAATGTTCGGTTTTCGTCAGCTATTCTGTTTTGTAAAAAAAGGTTCTCCTTTAAAAAGCACAAGTTGATCTTCAAATAACCTTGAAGGTCATGGTACAGTTGAAAATCAAAATAAGCATAAGATGTGCCCCTTCGCAAAAAATTATTTTCATCATTTTTACAAAAAACGAAATAAAATTTCCTTAAGATTCAGGTGCCTTGTTTAAAATAAACATTCTGTATAAATCTCATATTCTGAATGAATATGAAATAGATACCTAAATTAAAATTTCGATGTTGTCCAGTTATAAGTAAAATATTGTTACTTGTAAATATACAAAGATAGATATATAGTTGATATAGTGTAAAAAGAAATATATATATATATATAAAATGATAGTTATATTTTTTTAAATAACAAACATTTTACATCCGTGGGAGTGATAAACAAAGTATTCTAAATATATCGCATACAAGCTAAACTCATTAGATAACCTGCTGTTGGGTCAATTATAATTATTTAACAAATTCCTTTTCAAATTCCTTAAACAAAAGATAAACATCAAACCATATGACTTTCACATGCTGAGGAATTTTTCAACAACGCAGTAGAAAGTATTATCTAATTAATTAATTTAATTACATCATTCAAGGAGTAAAAAACGCAGGACGAATCAACAACAAAACATCTAGACATAGTCGGTGCAAGGTCCTGTTAGTTAACAGTCATAACTAAATGATTAATTATCTAAAATAGTTAATTGTTGTAACTTTAAACTTTGAAATATTATTGTATTTGTAAATTTATTGTTACCAAGTTTTTATTTAAATAAAATCTTTTTTTTTTAAAGTAACTTTTACCATGATTATAACTTATATAGTTTTTAAGATGAGATTTCATCCAAGTACTTTGAAAAAACACACACGATTTCTCCGTTAAATGAAGAGCGACAATTTCTTCTTCGCTGAGACACAAAAAACTGCAGGTGCGCCCATCCCAAAGGAAATTGGGACGAGAAATTTCTAAATCTTGTCCTGAAGGTAGAAAGGTAAAATCTCTCGGGTGCAGCCCAGAGAAGAGCAGTAGAGAAAGTCAGAGCTGAGGGGAAACCGATTTTCCCGAGAAGGAAAAACCCTACAGCCCTGGTTTCTAAAACGCAGTTACCTGTGGGAGATGATTGATTCCCTGCCAATTCAGAGAAGCCCTCGTTGTGCGGTGCATAGACATAACATCCATAAACTTGCTCATGGAGAACGGCCCGAACATTAGACCATGGGAAGTAGCAGAACTAATCGTCGGGGATGAATAAACCCTAAATCGAAATTTCTGCTGTAAATTTATAACTGCGTTGAGCTGGAGAAAGTGATCAAAACTCAAGGAGAAGCAGAATGCAAATATACACACCGAACAGTGTCGAATTATTAACAGCAAGATTGGCGATTTGGGACACACCATCGTACTGGAAATAAATACAGCGGATCTAAGGTTGATTCAAGACCGAGGGTTTAAATTATACCTCGGGTTTGGGCAAGTAAGCCTTACACCGTTAATAGCACTAGAGGACAACAATGACAACTCTTTAAATGCTAATATAAAGATTTTTAAGATAATCAAAGAGAACTCTCGGTTTTTTGAAATTAAATTTCAAATTTTGCCCCAATTCCTAGAAGATTAATTTGTATTTTATAAATACGTAATTCGACAACAAGGTAGTCATCATGAGTATGAATTAGCTAATCGTAACTATCTCTGGGATATGGAGTCAGAGATATGTTGCTCGTTGCTAATTTGGTGCGTGTCTCACAATAATATTTAAAAAGTTTTGTCTTTTATATGATCTGAGTGAGGTAGTAAGGATTACTTGAGTTAACTTACCAATATTATTGTGAGACGCGCACCAAATTAGCAACGAGCAACATAACTCTGACTCCATAACCCAGAGATAGTTACGATTAGCTAATTCATACTGATGATGACTACCTTGTAGCCGAAATACGTATTTTTAAAATTCAAATAATTGTTCTAGGAATTGGGGCAAAATTTGAAATTTAATTTCTTCAAATGCTACAAATAAACCACCAGCAGTCTTCTGTCAAAATTATTTATAATAAAACTCCAGAAAAACCCAGAACTTGCATTTATGCAACGAAGGGTATCAATGTTTTGCCGCTGATAGAGTTTTGTCAGACAGATCTTACAGCGGTAAAATTAAATCACAACATGGGGAACGAAACTGGAGAGGTAATCGTCGCTTCGGTCTATTTACCCTATGATGCATCTACTCCACCACCAACAACGGAGATCTGATCCTGTATTGTGAGGCAAAAAACCACCAACTGATTATGGGATGCGTTCCAAACGCTCATCACACTTCATAGGGGAGTACCAACACAAAAGTTATAGCTAATAAATTAGATATAGTTAATCAAGGCAACAAGCAGACTTTTATTAGCAGAATTTGGTAGGAAGTCATAGATGTAACACAGAGTGAAATCAGTGGAAAATCAAGAAGTGGCTAGTATTCGATGAACCCTTTTCATCGGATCACAGAAAAATCTATTACAATTTGGTGGTAAAAACAGACCTATGTAATATGCACTGTCGGGATCCGAGGAAAACAAACTCGCCACAAACCCAAAAAGTTAAAACAGTACTGGACTTGAGCTAACTGTAACTGAGCTTCAGCATGCAATAATTAACTCTTTCCATGAAAACTGTCCGGAGGTCTCAGAAGACATCAGCAAGTCAATAAGACCTAAGGAATCAAAGGCAAAAAGTTCGCCAACTATTTAACGGAGCAAAAAGAATAGGGAACTGATACAACTACCATGAAGCCCTTACTGAATATAAAAGGTCTCTGAAAAAAACCAAAACAAACTCATAGAGTTTGTTCCTCAACTGAAAAAAAAAGAAATCAAGAAATCCACTGACACCATTGGGTCACTACGTAGGCCCGATGGTGAGTACACTAGCTCCGGGAAGGATACACTTGAAACACTAATCCAGACTCATTTTCCGGATTCAGTGGCAATAAACAGTGAAAACCCTTCCCACGAACAATTTAACCAAAACCTCCTAGTAGTACAGTCATTGAACCATTTCACCTCCCAATTTTGACGGAAAACACTGATTTGCATGAAACTTGATCAAAACTTAGAAAATAACCAAAAAGCAAAAGTGATATTGCGCCAATATGTGGTTTCGCCATGGGGATGGATGCCATCCTTTTATATTAGGAGGTGAAAATAACCATGAGAATCGATAGAGGGATGAATTTTAAGCAAAAAGTTCTCTATAAAGTTTTTTCGATAAGCCAATACTTTCAGAGTTATTCGTGATCGAAAATGTGTAACTGAATAACTCTAAAATTTAACATTTTATGAAAAAAACTGCTGGGAAAGAAAAAAATTGAAATTCACAGGACTAATAGCTCTTAAAATTACCTGTAAAATGGTTTTTGAATCGATTAAATAACTTAAAATGTCGAGGCAACCAGCACCGCAAGAATTGCTGAAAATAATATTTTGCAACTGCAAAACTGGGAGTGGTGGAGCTTGTGCCTACCGAAAACTTGGACTTTTAGTAATATAACATGTACTAGTCCAAGTGGCCGAGCGGTCTAAGGCGTTATGTCTGCGCAGTATGCTTACTTGGAAACTGGGAGGTTATGGGTTCGAGTCCCAACATCGGCAGTTTGTCAATTATTAAGAAAAAAGGGCGGTTAATTGACTAATCTGTCGGCGTATGGACAAGAACGAATAACCGGCTATGCTTGAGAAGGTTTTCTGCAGTTTCCTTCACGATCTCCAGATGAATATCGGCATAGTCCCTATCAGAGTCGGCTGCAGCCGCATATCCTACCAATTCCTAGTCTATACACAAAAATTCCTTCCACTCCACTCACATCCTCACATCCCTAGGCATCACAATGGACCTTATGGTCGATGTGTAGACCATAAAACTACAATAGTTAGGCAAATTATAACCTATGCTGCCCTAGTTTGGTGGCCAAACAAAGGTTAATCAAATAACGACATATAAAAAGCAGTCCAGGATCCAAAGACTGGCCTGTTTGTGCTTTAGTGGATCCATGAACAGTACAGACAATGTCGTACTAATAACTGGATTACAAAAAATTAGGTTGGTATGCAAGAATCATGGGAACATCAATCATCTCAGACCGCGTTTTTGAAATGGGTACAGATATACTTACCAAACTATACTCCTGCTCAAAACCTTTCACTGCAAATAGTGACATGTGGACGGAAGGAGAACAATCCCGTATCAAGAAAGGAATCGTTTCGTATACAGGCGGCTCCAAAACTGGGGAATGAACCGGACGGGAATTCACGGTGAAAGACCCAAGGCAAACATAAGCGTCAACTTTGGGAAATATGCCAGTCTTTCAGGCAGAAGTCTACGCCATACTGACTTGCGTCCGTGAGAACTTACGTAGATGCTACATAAACCAAAACGTATGTATTATCGGTCAGTCGAGCTGCTCTAAAAGCCTTGTCTGCAACTGAGGTCATTTCAAGGATTGTCTAGAGAATCTATTGGAGCTGGCAAAACGTAACAATGTTAAATTGATCTGGGTAACAGGTAAGAGTGGTTTGGAAGGAAACGAAAAAGCAGATACCTTAACAAAAAACGGAGTCGGAATACCCTTCATAGGCTCAGAGCCTATTTTACGAATTCCAAAGACAGCATGTAAACAGGTGGATGAATACCGTGATCACTGTGAAAATATTGTTTCGGAATGCATACAAGAAGCTATCCCTCGATGTATTGAACCTGAATAGGATACAACTCCGGAAGGTTACTGGATTCAACACCAGATTCATTACCTACAAAAACATCTGCGCACAATAAGATTCCATAACGGATCTATTATGTGCAGACTGTGCGGCGAGAAGGAGAAAACATCCAGCTGCATAGAATTTTACGGCGAATCTCTCGGTTACAGCAGACACAAGATATTCGGTGCTCACCCCGAACATATGAACCTGCAGGAAAACCTGATTAGTAAGCTTCTAGCTATTGCCAAGATTTGCAAATCTCGTCAGACTGAAGTAGAAGGGGGAGACAATGGGCCATAATAGTCCAGTCAATGACCGTTTTCCCGTATAATGTTGCTAACAGCACCAATTTGCACAAAAATTTAGGTTATACTTACCCTCTACTTTAAAGATGATCCTGTGCCGGGGGTTGCTTTTACCCTGGGGATGGATTCCACCCTTTCTTGGGGGGGAAAAATTGTTTCATTGAAAATAAGTCCGCGAATAGATAGATTGACTAATTCTAAGCAACTTTTGTTCTATTAAGTTTTTCCTGAAAGTCAATTTTTGTTGTTGTTGTTCAGATGGTGTCTGTAGACCCAATACGAACGAAGGACTTTTTGAAGGTTGGTTCTTATTCGTCAAACGCCAAAATTGAAAGTTTCAACGTGAAATAAACAAAATACAATGCATTTTTCGGGGGAAAACTCATAGAACCTTTTTTAAAGTGCTTGAAAAATTCTTTATTTTTGTTTTTTTATAAAAGTCCCTAGCATCGAAACTAAGCGAGTTATGACAAAAATAAATTTTGAGAAAGAAATCTTAATTTAATATCACTATATGAATAAATCATTGCAAATTGCTGAATAACATTTTTCAACATTATTTTTTAATGATAACTATTCTAGGGGGTGGCTTTTAGGGATCGAAACGGTTTAATAAATCATAAATTATGTCCCTTAAAATCAATTGACGTTCATTTAACTTATTTAAAGATTATTTCAATCGATTACACGCTGGAATCTACAATTCTAAAATTATTTTCGAATAGGGGTAGTTGTTACCCCTAAAAAATAAAAATCAACCCCCGGCCCAGGGTCAACTTTGAAGTAGAGGGTAAGTAGAACCTAAATCCAAATTTTTGTGCAAATCGGTGCCGTTTGTCATATTATACAGTATCGCTGTATTTTACCCTCAATGACTGGACTATAAGGTCGAAGTGCAATTCGTCTATGTACCCCAAGATATATCTATCTATCTAATTCACGGCAAAATATCGGCAAATTAGGCGCCTACTTTCGACTCGATTTGAAAATGTTGACTGTCAACTTAGCACAACAACATATTTCTCCGTTGGATGAAGAGCGACAAAATTTTGTTTACACAACTAATTAACAAAATAGTGGCAAATTATGAGACTAGTTTGAAAATTTTTTATTGAGAAACAAAAAGTTTTTCCGCTAAGTTAACTGTCAACTTAGCACAACAACATATATCTCCGTTGAATGGAGAGCGATAATTTTTTTATAGAACTAATTCACGACAAAATAGCGGCAAATCAGGCGCCTAGTTTCGACTCGATTGGAAAATGTTGCTTCACTAAGTTGACTGTCAACTTAACACAACAACACATTTCTCCTTTGGATGAAGAGCGACGAAATTTAATTTTATACAAAAAATTGACGACAAAATAGCGGCAAATTATGAGCGTAGTTTGAAAAATTGTTATTGAGAAAGAAAAAGATGTTTCGCTAAGTTGGCTGTCAACTTAGTACAACAGTAGATTTAACCGTTTGATGAAAAGCGACAAATTTTTTTACACAACTAATTCACGGCAAAATAATGGCATATTAGGCACCTTCTTTCGGCTCGATTGGAAAATTTTGCTTCGCTAAGTTAACTGTCAACTTAGCACAATAATTCATTTCTCCTTTGGATGAAGAGCGACAAAATTTTATTTTACACAACTAATTGACGACAAAATAGCGGCAAATTATGAGCGTAGTTTGAAAAATTGTTATTGAGAAAGAAAAAAGCGAAACAACGCTAAGTTGACTGTCAACTTAGCACAACAGCAGATTTCTCCGTTGAATGAAAAGCGACAATTTTTTTACATAACTAATTCACGACATAGCAAAAAATGCACTAAAAAGTAAAAAAATAATTGCGTATTCTTGTGCCAATTTTAGTTCACCTATGCAAAAATTTTTAAATATATATGTACAATTAATGTTATTTTGGGAGTCGGCGTCAGCATAGAAAAATTTGGACACCGCCTCCAAAAATAACATTAATTGTACATATATATTTAAAAATTTTTGCATAGGTGAACTAAAATTGGCACAAGAATACGCAATTATTTTTTTACTTTTTAGTGCATTTTTTGTTTTAGAATATTTGATTTTTGAAGTCGGGTTTCCATTTTGTCAAAATTTTTTTTATGTCGTGAATTAGTTGTGTAAAAAAATTGTCGCTTTTCATTCAACGGAGAAATCTGCTGTTGTGCTAAGTTGACAATCAACTTAGCGTTGTTTCGCGTATGCAAAGTGTATGCAAAGTTTGGAATGCAGCCCCTTTTTGGTATATTATATCCACTCTGAATCCTAAACTTGTAGAGTCTATTTCTATCTCATTTTTGCCACCCTAAGTCCTGAACTGTAGAGAATAGACAAAAAAGTTAAATATAATTTTTATGTAAAATATTAATACAATTTTTATGTAAATTACGAGTTACCAGTCCAAGTGGCCATGCGGTCTAACGCACTCTGCTTGGAACTGAAAGATTGCAAGTTCGATTCCCAACGGTGGCAGTTTTTCAATTAAAATTAATGAGGCGATTAATTGACTAAATTGTCGGCGCATGGACAAGAAGGGAGTAGCAGTCTATGCTTGGGTTGATTTTCTCAAGTTTTCCTTCACGAACTCCAGATGAATATCAGTATAGTTTCTATCCGACCAAAAACATAAATGTAAGAAAGGGCCGAGTTTTCGGGAAAATCCTTAATGTAATAGTTCCTTCTTAAAAAGGGATGATATGAGAGTAAGGACCGAGCTATTTACAAAGTAAATAGTTCTAGATTTCATATAATAGTTGCTTCTTAAAAAGTGATGATATGGAAGAAAGGACCGAGCTATTTACAAAGTAAATAAGCTCTAGACTTCATATAATAGTTGCTCTTTAAAAAGTAATGATATCCCATTAAAGAGTAAGAAAATGTAAGAAAAAATTTGGTTGAAATTTATTTCGTAACTCTTTTTAGATTCACATACCCAATCGGATTAAATGTAATAAAATCCCTCCCAAATTTGATTTAAATATAAATGTAATAGTTTTTCTAGACCATTAAGACGTTTGACTTTGTAAAAATCAAAGTGTTTTGGTTATAAATAACATATTGTTTAATAAAACATTATTATTTTAAAATGGCTAGGACCAGGCAAACTGCTCGTAAATCAAATGCTGGTAAAGCACCAAGAAAACAATTAGCAACAAAAGCTGCACGTAAAAGTGCACCAGCCACTGGTGGTGTCAAGAAACCACATAGATATCGTCCTGGTACAGTAGCTTTACGAGAAACTCGCTCTGCTCGTTGGCTCCGCGTCACAGAAAATAACATTACATGAATTGTAAAAAAAGTTGAAAAAAATACTTACCCAAAAGTACTCACCATTAGAGAATTAAGGGGGAGGGGGATATTTTTGGAAACTGAATTTTTAGGGTTTTTTTTGAGGGGTGGGTTTGGGGGAACTGTGCATAGATAGGTCTCACATTACGATTTTCAAGGGGTAGCTATGAAAAAAATTAGGTTTTTCGAATTAACTTGTTAATTTCCAGTTATTCTGCGTTGAATGCAAAAACACTGTAAAGTCGTAAATGGATCATATTTGGGGGCGTTTTTCCATTTTCAAGGGGGTGGCATGAAACAATTAAAGTTTATTGAATAACCCCATTAGTTTGAAGAAATTCTCCATCAAATGCAAAGAACCCCATCTTTCTACCATGAATAGAAGTTAAAAGAGTAGTTTAGGGGGTTGTTTTCCCATTTTTTAGGGGGTGGTGATGAAAAATTTTAAGTTTTTCTAATTACCTTCTTAATTTGTAGCTATTACGCGTCGAATGCAAAAAACAGCATCTTCCTAGCAAGTATAGAAGAAAAAGAGTAGTTTTAGGGATGTTTTTCCCATTTGCAAATGGTTGCGATCCGAAAATTCAATATTATAAAATAATCCTGTTATTTTAATCCTGTTCCACGTTGAATAAAAAAAGCCCGATCTTTCTAACATGAATAGAGGTGAAAAGGGCAGTTTTAGGGGTTTTTTTCCTTTGAGGATTTCGATGTAGGTTATGAAATTTTCGAGGTATTCAGTTAATTTAAGTTTATTTCGGGTCGATTGGTGAAAATCCCATCTTTCTACCATGAATAGAAGTAAAAGGGTTGCTAGGGGGGTGCTTTTCCAATTTTTTTTTTGGAAGGAAGCGATGAAAAGTTTTAAGTTTATTGAATTACCTTCTTAATTTGTAGCTATTTAGCGTCGAATGCAAAAAACTGCATCTTTCTAGCATGTATACAAGATAAGGGGTAGATTTGGGGGTGTTTATAACGATGGAAAAATTAATGTTTTTAAAATAATCCTGTTATTTTAAACCAGTTTCTCGTCGAATGAAAAAAACCTGATCTTTCTAACATGAATAGAAGTGAAAAAGGCAGTTTAAGGGGTGTTTTTCCCATTTTCGAAGGTTTGCGATATAGGTAATTTGACTTTATAAAGAAAATCCCATCTCTCTAACATGACTTGAAGTGAAATGGCAATTTTAATTCAATTAATTGGGTGGGGGGAGGGGGGTGTATTGCGATGTAGGTAATTACATTTTTCAAAGTATTCTGTTAACTTGGCTTTATTTCAGGTCGATTGGTGAAAATCCCATCATATCAGCATGTATAGAACTGAAAAACGTAATTTTGGGGGGTGTTTTTTAAAACAATAAATGATAAATTTGAAAAAATTTTAATGTTGAAAAATTTTAACAATAGTGTCATCCCTTTGACGTATTCATAATGAATGATTATATCTAACGGACAAAATTTATTTATATAGTAAATATCCAACCAATCAGAAAGGAGGCGTTATACATATCAACGAATCAGATGGTATATACTTCATAATATTATTTTAATTAAAACGAAAATTGTAAAAATTTTCTTTTTTCCGATACAAATTTCCAGTTTTCGCAATTTTCCCGTCGGTTTGGGTACTAGATCTACCTGTATGACAAATATCAACTTTACAGGATATCTGGAAGTAGCGTAGAATTATGATATACTATACACGTTTTTTTAAGGCGTAACCGCAAATTTTGCGTTTTTGAAGTGAAATAACTTTTTAACGGTTAATTCGTTAACGATGATTTTAATAAAAAAAGATTTTTATAATTCCATAAAGTATCGATATTCGAAATATCAACACTGTAGCTCTTTTCGTTCAAAAGATACAGCACCTAAAAAATGAGCCTAAATTAAGCTGTAGTAATAGCACTGTAGTGAGAAGTCCAAATGTGTCCCTTAAACTCGGCCTTGCGCACTACTGTGCTCTAGATGACATTAAGGTGCAGCCGCACAACCTACTAATTCCTAGGGCGCACAGAAATTCTTTGTCCTACACTCACGTCATTAATGTCCAGTAAAGTTAAACATGAAAAGGGGGGTCGTGCTTGCAAAAGGTCCAGTCGTTCTGAATTTTTTATATATTGTTAGGACCTAAACCAATATTAAAAAACCAGATTTGCAATTTCCAAAGTGCTGTGCGAGCGTCGGCGGTGTACTCAAAAAACCATGAAATTTTCAGACTTTTTTCAGTTTTGGCTCAATATCTCAGTAAAGGAAGGGTCTGGCCGGTATAGTCATTCCGCATACTTTTAAAGTAAACTAAATTTGCTACAATTTGAGACCAGAGCAAGCTCTATACAGCCATTGGTTCTCAAGATACAGTTCTTCGAAAATAGGCCATTTTTTCCAAAAAGTGACATTTTTTAGAAATGTCACTTATTTTGTAAAATATCTTCTAAAATACGCATCCCAGGTCAAATTGTAGTAAATTAAATTAGCTTTCATTTGATACCAGACTAGTACCTGTAAGCCCAGCGGTTCTCTCAAAAACGGCAGATTACCAAAAACAATCATAAGTGGGTTTTGGGTGGGAAAGGCAAATAAACTGTTCTCACGTCTTTTTATGGTTTAATTTATCAATCAGTTAAAATTTATTTTTGTTATTGTTAAAAAACTTCATTTGGGACCTGACGGGTAGACTAATATATGGTAGACCATAATAATAAAATGTAGACGTATATATTTATATATTATATTAAAGTTATTTTTTGTATACATCCATGTAACTTCATAATTTTACATGGTTTTTGTTACAGAAACAATTGGGAACAGTTTCAGACAAATGAAGGACCCCGTGGCAATAACTTGTATCGTGAAGATCTGCTTATCTTGCAAGGAAGGCTATTTTAGGAAGGCTATTTTAAATTTACAACTTTATTTCATATAATATTTGACGTAGGATATGTATTTTAGAAGATATTTCACAAATAAGTGACCATTTCTAAAAAATTTCACTTTTTGGCAAAAATGGCCTATTTTCGAAGAACTGTATCTTGGGAACCAATGGCTGTACAGAGCTCGCTCTGGTCTCAAATTGTAGAGCAAATTTAGTCTACTTTAAAAGTATGTAGAGTGACTATACCGGCCAGACCCTTCCTTCACTGAGATATTAAGCAAAAACTGTAAAAAGTCCGAACATTTCATGGTTTATTCGGTACACCGCCGCTCGCACAGCACTTTGGAAACTGCAAATCTGGTTTTTTAATATTGGTTTAGGTCCTAACAAGATATAAAAAATTTAGAACGACCGGACCTTTTGCAAGCACGGATGTACATCTTGACTATATGGTTAAAAATTACAAGTTCGTTACGCGGAAGCTGCTTCAACTTAGTGAATTTCCTTAGAAAACATAAATCACTCTCTAGCGGTCACAATTTTAGTCTGATCAAAATGAAATGCCGTATATGATTTTAGTATTTGCAAGTTCAATTTTATTAATAAATGACATACGTCGAGGGGAATGGGAGAGGGTATAAAGAAAATAGAAAACACAAAATATATCTCTTAATATTAGAACAATCGAAAACTGCGGAAGGAATAAAGATGTAGAAAATCAAATTTGCTGCAATTCATCACCTTATCATTTTTGCTCAAACTCTAATGTGTACAGAGATATTAAGGAATTTTCAATCTTAAACTGTCAATATTTCTGTAAATATTAGTGTAACAGAAAAAATGATAAGAAACAAAATTACAGTAGAACTTACTACCTACAACTTTACTTCTTACAAATTTTTCGATTTTTCAAATATTAAGGGAGATACGTAAAATTTTGTGTTTCCCCCTCTCTTTATCCATTAACGAACTTGACCTTTTGAATACCAAAAGTGCCTCAAATACCAAATTTCATTCCGATAAAATGAAAACTGTGACCGCTAGAGTGATTACAGACACATATATATAAATATATATATATATATATAAATTTTTCAGATGGTGATTTTTGACATCTACTAGGCAGGATCGATGGATATTTGAAGAAATTTTTGCGAAATTTTGACTTCGGTACGGGACCAATAGCTCTATTTCCTTTCAGGAAATTCGCTAATAAAGGTTATAAAAATTATGATGTAGGTGGTCTCTGTTATAGCCACACGTGGATTCTTTAAATTAATATTTTCTAATAGTTTGCTAAGTCAAGAAAATAGAATAAATTTCATTTAATCACTAGAGTATCGGTTTTGGTTTTTATCGATAAACAGACTGTAATTTATAAAATCTGGGAAAATCGTAATTGAACGCTGAAAGCGACGGAATGACCTTTATATTGTGTTTAATTTCATCAACAATCAGTACTCCTCGAATAGTGAAGACAAAATCCACTGTAAAGATAAGGTGTATTATGATTTTAAATTAAACCCAACAAACCACTCATATGGAAATTGAACCTTTATAATTTAAAACATCATACCGAAACGGAGTTTTCATTACCCAACTAATTATACCCATGGAAAACTTGCTGCGGTTCAACTTCTCACAGATATAATTTGTTGGGTAGGTAAGTTAATTCACTGAAACGTTTTTTTTTAATTTATAACGATAGCGATGTTTTTTCCCCTCTTTAGACTTTCTTTAATTTTAACAAGATATCAATTGAGATTAATATACTTAAAACTAAAAAAAACAACACGTTGTAACTCAGGAAATTTTTTTTTTTTAAATAGTTTTTTTAAAAGACACGTTATACGTCCTCCCCTTCGGATCTCTACTTCAAAAGTTTTTCAAAATACAAATTCTACTTCAAGGTAGTTATCGTGTGTATCGCGTTGTCGACAAAACTATCTGAATTTTGGATAAATTATTCAAAATATAAGTATCTAACTTCGATTAAAATTTCAAAGTTATTTATCATTTAAATTTGGTAAAAATCGCTCTCAAAGATTATCAATATACATAAAAGTAGTAATTTCACCAAACTTTTAATTTTATTTAAAAAACACTTCGAGCGATTTGGCTAAAAAAACTAGGTCAATGTAAAATAATGTTATATTTATATTTTTAAAAAAAATAGTGACCATTTAATTAATTATACGAGGTACATTCAAGTATACTAGGTAAAAATATAGTCTACAATCTCTCTTCTATTCATTTATTCGTATAATTGTTGTGTGTTATGAGCTGAAACTTTTTAACACCATTTCTGTAAGACAACTACCTTAAGGTCGTTCCCAAAGAGCAGTCGTGTTCAACTTAAAAAAAATGCCATTATGTAAACTACAATAGATCAAATAAAATATATTTGAGGTACATTGTTACTTTTTGCTGCAGTGTTACTATATTTTATTTGATCTATTGTAGTTTACATAATGGAATTTTTTTTTAAATTGAGGACTTAAACAATACTTATAAGATAACTAATACCGATTGTTTTTGTTATTTTTGTAGAAAGATATTTGTTATATCTTCAATTACTTATTCTCAGTTTTTTTAAAGAATCGTAAGAAAATTACTATTGATATTTAATAAAACGTGTGTGACAACATTAATCGGGGTAAGTTTTATATGATAAACAAACAAATTTTAACTGTCAATATTTACAAATTTAGTACCGTAAGGACCATTAAAAAAAATTTTACGTGTAGAAGATACTTTTAACTACATATATTCAAAATTACAGACGAATCGTAAGAAAAATGATTTTCTTGGGAACGTCCTTAAGTACTAAAATAAATATAATAAATAGAAATGGAAGTGAAATTATATTTCAAATTTTGCCCCTATTCCTAGAACATTTGTTTGTATTTTATAAATACGTATTTCGACTACAATGTAGTCATCATCAGTATGAATTAGCTAATCGTAACTATCTCTGGGATATGGATTCAGAGATATGTTGCTTGTTGCTAATTTGGTGCCTGTGTCACAATGAGATTCAAAAATTCTGTCCTTTTATACGATTTGGCTGAGGGTATAATCTGACTTGAGGATTATTTAAGTTACCTGACTACTGGATTAGGTGTGTGGAAAGCCCCACATATTTATTGGCGGTATTCTTTGGTGACTATGCGGCGTTTGCTTTGTCACTAAAGTGAGTGTACCGATCTACGATTTAAGTAGTTTTAGATTCGATTTATCAATTTTATGGTTGTTCTCAATAACGTGCGCCGCTATATGGATGTTCTCGGCGCACATCCAAATATAATTTCAAAAAAACCTAGAGTTCTCTTTGATTATTTTAATAATCTTTAGAAATGGAAGTATTTTAACAGATTTCACGTAGAGTACATTAATTTAAAAATATTAAATACTTACTGATAAGCGCTAACAAACTAGCACTGGCACTAATATTTTTCGTATAGATTTCTTTCCAAATAGTTAAACATCCTGCAGGTTCTTGTGTAATGCATTTTAATGCAATATTTAAGAGATCTATTTTCACAGTATCTGAATGATGATTTTGTTGTATTTTTTTCGTCATTAATTCAAATAATAAAGAATATTTTCCATTTGGTCTATTATCAAATACCAATGATTGTAAATATACATTGCACCCTTGTAAATCTTTACGAAAATCTTTTGGAATATTTATTTGCATAGTTCCATTTATCAAATCATATAAATATATAAAGTTTTCAAACGCTAATGTACCTGGCGCCCATTTATTATATAAAAATGATTTTATACAATTTATTATATATTTGGTATAATTTTTCATTTCAATCATATCAATCATCATTTCTTGTATTACTGAAAAGCAAAATAAATTTATTAATATACTAGCTACAATACCCGGCATTACCCGAAATCATTAGAGAAAGTGCACTTCAATTCTGCATTAAGGTAGGACTAAACTTTAGAAAAGAAATTTTAAGCTTATTTTTTAGCGTTTATTTCTCAGCTCCTATAATAGATATTATTATACTGTTTTTAAAAAATGATTATATAGTATTAATGTGACAAAAAAAATTATTATTTTTTATCTAGAGTACGGAAGTGCGTAAGGCCGATAGATATTATAATACAGTTTTTTTTAAATAATTATATAATATTTATGTGACAAAAAAAAAATTATTATTTAATCATCATTATTTGTCTTCTGTATAGGTGTCGTGGAAGTAAAGCTGAAAAAAATGGCATTGTTCCATAGCGGACACTCTATCCCAGCCAATGGTCTGATACAAAAAAATCAAAGAGATTCTTAAAAAGGAATACTTCTTACGTGGGATTTACTTCAATTAATAAAAAATCGATAAAAGAATAAAAATTGGAACACCGAAAACAAAAATGTGAAATTTGATCTACATTTTTAAACAGTTTTTTCTTGCTAAAGTATATTTATATATTTTTCTTTTTTCAAATTGAGGTAAAATCTCACGTGAGACATCTCTACAAACAAAACTCACTTTGGTTTTTTAAAGTCGGAGCAGCCAATCCAGAGATAGGCTGTCCGCCATTTGAAAAAAAGTCGTTTCGAGGAAAACGGTATTAAAGTTTGTGAAGGCCAAATAAATACTGAACACATGTGACAAAAAAAATCTGTGAATAATAAAAACCGTTATTTTGGTGAGAGGGAATACAAAACCGTTGATAATACTACAGCTGCAGAAACACCTGCGGTCACGCGAGGTCGTTACAGCATTAGGCGAGGTCGCGTTCGACTAATATCGTTTTATAGCGCGAAAATCTACGAATTTTTGAAAATCCTTGTGGGAGGTGATTTTTGAAGGTTTAAAGAATCGAAAAAAAATCCGATTTTTTGAAAATTGTAAAGTTTAGTCTTACTTTAAGTATTGAGAAAGGCAGATGATTTATTTACACAGTTCTTCCTTATTTAAAAAAGCTCTTCTCAACGATACCCCAGCAAACTGCTACGTAGAGACCAGGGATGTCGCGGATGCGAAACTTTTAACATCCGCGGATGAGGATTTATATGTCAAGTTTTTATTAAAGAGATATTTAAATTAGATACATGAATAAAGGAAAAAAATGGTAATAATTTTTAATAATCTTTATATTACAATCAAATTTTTAGTAGATAATCTTGTCGCGGTATCTTGGCTCTCTTTATACCTCAAAGGAGCGCTGCCCGAACCTGCAAATGATTCCGATACTCGACAAAAACAAAAAAAAATATATTAGTAAAAGGTTTTACTAAATATTTTCTAATTGAAACGACACGCACAAAAATTTTTTGAGAAAAGAAAAAAAAATTTAAAAAAATTAAATTAAACACAAGTTTTTACAAAACAAAAAAAAAAACTGATTTTATTAAAAAAAAAAAAAAATGAAAATGCAATTTCTTTTTCAACAATTATTTTAATTTTTCAACACAATGTCAAACTTTGAATTACTTATACACATGCCAACTTTAACTTGATCTGAATTGAACAATAGTCAAATATATACTTTGAAACTAATCAGACAATAGTCGTTTTTAAATTTTGAAACTAATCAGACAATAGTCGAATTAAAACTGACTTGAATCAACACTGGTCACCGGTTTATATACCCATCAAAGATCTTTCCAGAACATGGTTGTTTTTTTGAATAAATATTTTTTTTGATAATATATTTTTGCATGGAGGCTTCTAGAATATTTTAGTTTATCAACAACCATGGACGTAATCGGAGTGTTCAGATTATTTATAAAATTAATTAAAAATTATACCTCTCCTTAGGTTTGACCCATAATCACACCCCGCTTGGTTGATATTTAACTACCGACTTAATGAACACGGCCAGTGTGAATTCAAAATCTATACACAAATTTTATGATACATACATAACAAGCTTGTTTTGTTTATTGAATCTTGTTTTTACAAAATTATTTATTTGTGTATCTATTTATGTTATTTATCAAAAACATTCAATTTGTATGACTTTTGATTTTTTTAAATTAAATTATATCTGATAATTTTTTTTTTCAATTTTGTTTTTTTTTTTTTTTAAAACAGCTATTATTCACTTTTCAATTTTCGACTTAAAAAAAAACTTAGTTTAAGAAAAAAAAAACAAATCGAATTATATTATTTTCTTTTTGCACTCAGAAAAAAAAACTCCTTTTTCCAAGGAGAAAAATATTGTTTTGTTAAATATTTTTCGTAATATTTTACTTAATATTTTTCTATTTCATAATTAAAATGTGTGTTGGATCCAGAAAAATTATTCTCAATAATTTTCATTACAACAATCTAGAGCACGGTAGTGCGCAAGGCCGGATTTTAAGGGACACATTAGGCCTTCTCACTTACAGTGCTATTACTTATCGAAAAATCAGACCAGATTTGACCCGGAAATATCTTCTGAACGAAAAGAACTACAGTGCTGATTTTACGAATATGGAATATTTAGGGAATTACAAGAAAACAAGATTTTGGTTTTCGTTAAGAAATAAACGGTTAAAAAGTTATTTCACTTCAAAGAAGCAAAATTCGCGGAAACGCCTTAAAAAACTTAAGTATAGTATATCATAATTCAACGCTACTTCTAGATATCCTGTAAAGTTGATATTTGGCATACTGGTAGATCTAGTACCCAAACCGACGGGAAAATTGCGAAAACTGGAAATTTGTATCGGAAAAAAGGAAATTTTTACAATTTTCGCATAACTCTTGGCGACATAATGATCATAATTCTACGCTACTTCCAGATATCCTGTAAAGTTGATATTTGGCATATAGGTAGATATAGTACCCAAACCGACGGAAAAATTGCGAGAACTGGAAATTTATATCGGAAAAATGAAAATTTTTACAATTTTTGTTTTAATTAAAATAGCATTATTAAGCATATATCCATCTGATTCGTTGATATGTGAACAGCCTCCTTTTTGATTGGTTGGATATTCAGTATAGTTGTATTTTGTCCGTTGTACTCATTAGATTGTATGCATTACTTATGAATACGTAAAAGGGATAACACAACACTAATTGTTAAAATTTTTCAACAAAGAAATTTGTTCAAATTTATTTTAGAGTTTGAGCAAAAAAAAATAAGGTTATGAATTGTAGCAAACTTGATTTTTTACAACTTTATTCCCTACGCATTTTTCGATTGTTCTAATATTAAGCGAGATATTTTATATTTTGTTTTCTTCTTTCTTTATTCCCCCCCCCCCCTTTCCCCTTGACGTATGTCATTTATTAATAAAATTGGCCATGCAAATACTAAAATCATATATGAAATTTCATTTTGATCCTACTAAAATTGTGACCGCTAGAAAGTGCTTTATCTAGAGCTCGGTAGTGCGCAAGGCCGAATTGAAGGGACACATTTAGCCTTCTCACTTACAGTGCTATTACTACAGCTTAATATAGGCTCATTTTTTAGGTGCTGTATCTTTTGAACGAAAAGAGCTACAGTGTTGATATTTCAAATATCGATACTTTATGGAATTATAAGAAACAGTTTTTTCAATGATCGTTAACGAATTAACCGTTAAAAAGTTATTTCACTTCAAAAACGCAAAATTCGCGATTACGGCTTAAAAAACTGAAGTATGGTATATCATAATTCTACGCTACTTCCAGATATCTTGTAAAGTTACGTTTGGCATATAGGTAGATTTAGTATTCAAACCGACGGGAAAATTGCGAAAACTGGAAATTTGTACCGGAAAAAAAGAAATTTTTACAATTTTCGCATAATTCTTGGCGACTAACTCATCTATAATTCTACGCTACTTCCAGATATCCTGTAAAGTTGATATTTTCCATATAGGTAGATCTAGTACCCAAACCGACGCGAAAATTGCGGAAACTGGAAATTTGTAGCGGGTAAAGGGAAATGTTTACAAATTTCATTTTAATTAAATTTACATTATACACCATATATGCGTTTGATTCGTTGATATTTTGTGAGAGCTCGGTAGTGCGCAAGGCCGAATTGAAGGGACACATTTAGCCTTCTCACTTACAGTGCTATTACTACAGCTTAATATAGGCTCATTTTTTAGGTGCTGTATCTTTTGAACGAAAAGAGCTACAGTGTTGATATTTCAAATATCGATACTTTATGGAATTATAAGACTGACTGGATGAAATATTTAAGACTATATAATCAGTAAACTACCATGTAGAAAACATAAATAGGTATTATTAAATAATAGGATAGTGGTCACAGATTTCATTTCATCGGACGGAAATTTGGTATTTGAAGTGCTTTCGGTATTTGAAAGGTCAAATTCGTTAATGGGTAAAATCGGACAAGGGGAAAGGGAGGTTTGTTGGGAGGGGTAAACACAAAATTTGACATATCTCCCTTAATATTCGAAAAATTTATAAGAATTAAAGTTGTAGATACTAAGTCTCACTATAATTTTGTTTCTTATCATTTTTTATGTTACACTAATATTTACAGAAATATTGACAGTTTAAGATTGAAAATTCCTTAATATCTGTGTACACATTAGAGTTTGAGCAAAAATGATAAGGTGATGAATTGTAGCAAATTTGATTTTCTACAACTTTATTTCATACGTATTTTTCGATTGTTCTAATATTAAGAGAGATATTTTATATTTTGTGTTCGTATATTTATTAAGTGTTATGACATACATATATTAAAATCAATTTTACATGATACATGAACGCGGCCCGCTCATTGATCTATGACATTTCTATTATACTATTGGTCAATACCTAACATACATGAGATTCTATACAATAAACATACAAGTGTTACACTTTTAAATGTTTTACCTCAGAACTCCGTCATTTATGAACCGATTTTGAATTTTTTGTTTTAAAGGGTTTGATTTCTCATTGTCTCCATTATTATATAACAATCATACTATATTGATGTTTAAGCCTTTCAAAAAGCGAGCAGAGCCAGTTAACGTTATATAACGCGAAGCGGTCTCCTTTGTATATGTGAATCTAAAGAGAGTAAAGTATCGCGAAGCGTAAAGAAACGCAAAGCATACGCGAAGAGTAACAAAACGCGTAGCGTTTTGTGCGAAGCCTTCGGCTTCGTATATTTAAGCCTTTCAAAAAGGATTGATATCCGAGCTATTTACTTTGTAAATAGCTCGGCTCTTTAATGGGATATCATCACTTTTTAAAGAGCAATTATTATATGAAGTCTAGAGCTACTTACTTTGTAAATAGCTCGGCCCTTTCTTCCATATCATCACTTTTTAAGAAGCAATTATTATATGAAGTCTAAAGCATTTTAATTTGTAAATAGCTCGGTCCTTACTCTCATATCATCACTTTTTAAGAAGGAACTATTACATTAAGGATTTTCCCGAAAACTCGACCCTTTCTTACATTTATGTTTTTGGTCGGATTTAAAATTTGGTGCATTATATTTAATAAAAAGCATTGTTGCTAAACAAAAATGCTAAAAAAACAAACACATCCACATCCGCAAAAGATCCGCAAAGAGCATTGATTATTGCTGATGCGGATGCTAAAATTAATGCGGAAGTTCCGCGGTTGCGAATATAGGTTGCGGTTGCAACATCCCTAGTAGGGACACCATTTCTTCGTCCTCTCTCTTTCTTATGTATGGACAGCCTCCTAAATTATAGTTAAATTGATATCAAAGTATCAAATATTGACCCGAGGTATAAAGCTACCAGTGCGTTCTATCACGTATTCTTATTCCCTTAATGTAATTTTTTTTTTCTATAAAATTTTGTTGTTTCATATATTCATACCGCATGGTATAATCTATCTTTTAAACAGTGCAAAATAGGGAAAATTTGTAAATAAAATGTCTATCTCATAAAACATCTTTAGTTCCAAACTTTTTTTCATGCATCCAACGTTTCTGGCGTAAATGTATTTACACCAAAAGTATTGGATGTATGAAAAAAAAGTTTCAAACAAAAGTTTTTAATTTTATGATATCAAATTTTTGTTCATTAAAAATGTTTCTTATCTCGCACCGTTTAAAAGATAGATTATACCATGAAAAAAACATTAATATAACCTATATTTCTGTGAAATTATAAACCGATTGGTAAAAACCGCATAAAAATCGGATGATCCGTTCTAACGTGATGCGAAGACAAACATCTTCACAATTATAATATTATAGATTCTAAATTTCGCTTTACTCTTAACCGTTTTCGAAATTAAATTTAGAGGGAGTAAAGTACATTAACTAATTTGAAATTACATTTAGCCGCAAATCATATTAGAATTTTTTTATTTGTGAAAGAAAAATCAAATTCTCCTTAATGTATTAAATATACGCCTCGATTTAGCAAAGAAATGAATCGATAATTTTTGTTCAAAATATTTGGTGCAAATCAACAGAGCTATAATAATAACTTCATCTTGCAAAAAGTACAGGAAAATTTTACCTTGTCTTCAATTGAATATGTTATAATATTTTTGAATTTGCGACGCTATAGAACTCCAATACTTCTATTCACGGAGCAGGTATAAAAATATTAAATACTAGTTAACGTTAAAATTAATGAAGCCTATCTTTTAAAACAGAAGAAAACTATATTGTGTGATCGGGAGATAGTTTTCTCAGTCATAATGACGCGGGGCAACGAATGGGACATTACAGATTTAGTCGCGGTCGATGCTCGTTATCAAATTCCTGTATGAAGAAATTTTATCCTCAACCTACATCAGGGAAGTCGTCTACCTTCTGAGGATTCCTCAATTTTCTCGCATAAATTGACCCAGGAAATCCTCTTTAACAGCCTTCAGGTGGGCCTCTCTAGGTAACCCTCCAGGTTTACCTAGAGGGACGGTTACCAACGGAAACTGGACTAGCTCAAGTTTGAGCTCTGTAATTGCTAGCTGTAATTGCCGACTACGGTTATGGGGTAAATCCAGACAAAACTGAGTTACTTTTTTATAAAATCCATCCCTTAAACCTGCCGAGATTAAATGGTGTCTAATTAGGTCTATCAGACAGCGAAATATCAAGGCATTACTCTAGATCGTAGCTGCTCTGGGGACCTAATGTGCTTGAAAGAGTCCGAAAAGCAGCGGTGAAATTGTACACCTGCGAAAGAGCCATTGGCACAAGATGGAGGCTAAAACCCAAGATAGTTTAAATAATATTAAAGAGAACTCTAGGATTTTTCGAAATAAATTTCGATTTTTGGTAACGGTGCAGACCGTCACCAAATTAGCAACAAGTAACATCTCCTCGGAGAATAATTACAATTAGCTAATTCATACTGATGATGACTACTTTGTAGTCGAAATACGTATTTATAAAATATAAAAAATTTTGATCTAGGAAATTGGGGCAAAAATCGAAATTTATTTCCAAGATAGTTTACTGGCTGTACATCACGGTTGTCAGACCAGTCCTCTTATATGGGTCACTAATATGGTGCTCAGCCGTGAAATCTCTCTATGGAGAGAAA
The DNA here is from genome assembly GCA_963920215.1 of Nineta flava. Classification (NCBI taxonomy): domain Eukaryota; kingdom Metazoa; phylum Arthropoda; class Insecta; order Neuroptera; family Chrysopidae; genus Nineta; species Nineta flava. The sequence goes on from OY986042.1 coordinate 67,330,810, forward strand.
TGCGCGGTCAGCGCAGCGCAGTAGTATATGAGGTAAAGCACTACCCAGGCAAGTAGCAATTATTTTAGAGATGTTATCATGAAAAAAATGCGGGCCGGGGTCATTAAAGTTCTATCAAAAAATTCAAGATTTCTGAAAAATTGAACAAATTTCTCAAATTTTATACATTGTAGCTCGGAATCTATTGATCTGGGAGAAAAAAGTTTCTAACAGAAAATGTAGAAAATCGCATGCGCTAAATTTTGTGTGATAACTGAAAAGACGTATCAATTCCACCAGTAATGAGATGATGGAAAAAGTTATTTTTAATCTCTATTAACAAAAATCGGTCGGAAAAACTTTTATTATACAAAATTTTTAATAATATAATTCAATTAAAGAATCCTGCGAAGTATAAACTTTCCTGGGCCTTTTGCAAGGAAAAAATACATATTGACCTAAAACAAAAAGTATCTTTTATGATTTTACAAGCTTTTATTTGCAATGTATGTATGTATGTTTGTTTGGGTTAAATCTTGCAAGCTGAATTAGAACAACTTCCTCTTATCCTACGGAGTTGAATTTTTACATGTTGGCTCAGTTCCGATGACAATCCATTTTTATGGTAAGCATGACAAGAATCAACAAGGGTAAAGGGGGTTTAGAGGGAGGAGGAAACACAAAATTTCGTATATCTCTCTTAATATTGAAAAAATCGAAACATACATAAGAAGTAAAGTTGTAGAAAATTAGTTTTACTAAAATTAAGTTTCTTATCATTTTTTCTGTTTCTCTTATATTTAGAGATATTGACGGTTTAAGATAGAAAATTTAATTCCTAAATATCTCTGTACACATTCGTGTTGTAGAAAAAAATGATGAGGCAATGAATTGTAGCAAACATAATTTTCTACAACATAAATCCATACACATTTTTAAATTTTTATAATATTTAGTGAGATATTTTCACTGATATTTTATATTGTGTGTCTCTTCTTTCTCCAAGCACCGGGATAGTAGAGTTTATAGTTTCCATAGATGTCATCAACAAAATCTTAATAAAAAAATGACATTTTGTGTCAAAATTTAGAAAAAAATAATTAATTGACATAAACTTCCTATGCTATATTTGATATATACTTTCTTTGGTAAGAACTGGATTCATTCCATTACTCGTGGGAATAATAATAAAGAATGAAACTATAACACAAAAAATAATTTTTTAGAGTTATTCATAGCCATTCAATAATATTCAAAGTTAATATTTGAAGAATAACTCATGGCTGGCAATAAAAACAACGAGTTTATCATAGAAGTGTTTAAAAATTGGTGGGCTTACCTAATTTTTGCAATTATCTTAAGAAATATTTAAAAAAAAGTAATTTTATCCGTATAGATAGATAGATAGATACATCTTGGGGTCTAAAAAATATTGCACTTCTGACCTTATGGTTCATTGTGCTTCCCCTTCTACTTCAGTCCGACGAGATTCGCTTCTCCCATATGTTGGCAATAGCCAGGAGCTTGCTTATCAGGTCTTCCTGAAGGTTCATATATTCGGGGTGAGATGCACCGATATCCTGTAGCTGTTGTAACCTAGAGGTGCGCAGTCAAAGATAATGTGGCTGGATTTTTCTTCCTCCTCGCCACACAATCTGCACATAATGGACCCGTTATGGAGTCCCATTGATTGCAGATGCTTCCGCAGGGGATAATGCCCGGTAATGAATCCGGTAACCTTCCGCAGTTGCATGCTATTCAGCCTCAGTGCATCGAGAGATAGCCTCTTGGTTGCACTCTGAAGCAGTACCTTCCCAAGCACCTGCCGCGGTACTATTTCCCAGTGATCACGGTGTTTAGTATTTGACCACTCGTTGATCATCTGTTTACATGCAATCCTAAGAATTCCTAAAATAGGCTCTGAGAAGGGTATTCCGACTCCCTTTTTTGCTAAGGTATCTGCTTTTTCGTTTTCTTCGAAACCACTGTGACCCGGCAACCAGATCCAATTTAACATTGTTCGGTTTTGCCAGCTTCAGCAGTTCCTCCAGACAATCCTTGAAATGACCTCAGTTCCAGGCAAGGGTTTTAAAGCAGCTTGACTGTCCGAGAGAATACATACGTTCTGATTTATGAAGCCTCTACGTAGGTTCTCACGGATGCAGGCCAGTATGGCGTAGACTTCTGCTTGAAAGACCGTGGCATATTTCCCCAAGTTGAGGCTTATGTTTGCTTTAGGTTCCCACCGTAGATTCCCGCCACGACCCCTCCCTTCTTGAGATAGGGTAGTTCTCCTTCCGTCCACATGTCCCTATCCCAGACTGCAAGCAAAAGGTTTTTAGAAGGAGTATATTTTGGGAAGCAAATCTGTGCCATTTCAAAAACGAGGTCTGAGATAATTGATGTTCCCACGATCCTTGCATGTCCAACCTGATTTTTTTTAAATCCAGTTATTATTGCAAGACAGTCCTTAGGCGCTGGATCTCGCTTTAGCTATTATTACAATGCTTAGCGGAAGTAGCCCCAGTATACATCATGGCAGCTGTGAGTGTACTGCTCATGGTCTTTGGATCCTGGATAGCTTTATGCATGCTGTTGTCTGGTTAACTTTTGGCCACCACATAAGTCACTCCGACGATAAGTTCCACTCCCTCCCATGGCCTGATGTTTGGGACGTTCTCCATGAGCCAGTTTATGGCTGTTGTACCTATGCAACGCACAACGAGGGCTCCCCTGTCCAGGTGGCAAACCCAATATTGTGGGTCCTCAACGAGCTCTTGGCTAATGAGGGTTTGTAGCATCGAGAGTTGCACCTTTTCGGATTGTTCCTGAGTCAATATGACCTCAGGATACCCCCGCAGTGCAATGCTCATCTTTGTTGTTGAGGTGGATTCAGCAAAGGTATTTATAGCCCTTGCCTGTTCCCCCCTCTATGTTTTTTCGAGATCTGTTTTGGACTTGGTGTCCCGTCTTTAGATCACGACATCTTTTCCTGTGGGTTTTCCAAGGGTTGATTCCCTGAATCAGACCCCACAGATATCACTGTTACTGAAAACAGGGCTGTAGGTTTTTTGGTCCGGATTTTCCCTCTTTATCGGAGTAATCGGTTTCCCCTCAGCCCTGACTTTCTCGACTACTGCTTTTATCCGGGCTGCACCCGATATATTTTTTTATTCCACCTTCAGGAAAGGATTCTGGTGGGCTGGATGCACCTGCAGTTTTTTGTGAGGTCAGCTTGTGCAGCCTCGATTGATTCACTTTTTGAGAGGATTTGAGGCCCATAGTTATTATTATTTTTTACTTTGTTTTACCATTTTTGGTCCCACACGAAAAAAGGACCGTGTACTACTCCATTGGCCACTTGATGGGGAGGGCATTTATACAGTGGAGTTCGTCAGCTGCTCCAATGGGAATGTTTATGACAGCATTTGGCCCCGCTGCGCTAGCCTTCGGCTAGTTCTCTAGGCACAACGCCTCGCACCGTAGCTTCGGTTTCATCCTCTTTTCTCTACCGGGCTTAGGGCCGGCTATTGCAGAATTAATTTTATCCGTATTCGAACCTTTTATTTTTTAGTACTAAATTAACGGGCAAACGACCAGTCAGCAATGACGCTTTAAATGAAATGAACAGGTTAAGAAACATTTAGATACAATAACACAGCGATAACTAAAATAAATTAATAGTAAAAAAAAAAACAGTTTTAAAAACAAGCTTTTATTTAAATGCTCTAAGAAGAAGAAAATAAATTTATGTAAAAAACATTTTTTTAAATAAGCTTTTGCAAATGCTCTAAAAAGCAGAAAATAAACTTTAAATTGAATCAAACCCATTAATTTATTACATTACAAAATTTTATGATATTAAGCTTGTCGGGAGATTTACTTGTGTATAAAAAAAAATAGGTAAACACATCTACACAAGTAAATCTCGCGACAAGTTTTAATATCATATAAATTTTGTAATGTAATAACTTAATGGGTTTGATTCAATTTAAAGTTTATTTTCTTCTTTTTAGAGTATTTAAATAAAAGCTTGTTTAAAAAAATGTTTTTTTACATTAATTTAAAATTATAAAAATCTATATAAGTCAAGCAATAATGGAAATATTTTTGAAAAATTACCTTTTAATCCAGTGTTAAAATTTTTATCCAATGCTTGATTCAAGCACCAAAGTAACGATAAACCAATTGGTTGTCTATTTTGATAAGAATTACGTAAATTTATAAACTTGTCTTTACTATTTAATGCATACGATGGGTTTAGTTTAATTAATATTTGTACACATATTTTATACCCAATAACAGGAGCTCCTAAAAATATAAAATAACATTATAAAGTATCGATTAAAAAAAAACCACTTGGGGGTTCGCCCATAAAATACGAAATGGGGGAGGCCATAATTGCCAATTGCGTAACGCGCCCTATTTTTAAATTTGAGATAAGCAGGAAAAGTTTTTTATTTAATTATTCAATCAAGAAGCAAATATTTATAGGGTCACAATAGTTAAAACTCACCATGATAAGTACTAATAATCGCCAAAGAATAAAAATATTTTTATATTCATAATTTCTGTTACTAATAATCATAAAATTTCAAAATCGCCCCAATACCTAGATCAATTTTTGTATTATAAACACGTACTTCGACTACAAAGTAGTCATTATCAGTATAATTGCTAGTCGTAATTACATTTCTCTTTGACAATTAGAAATAGATATTTTGTAATTTGTAATTTTTATTTACTTTTATTTTTGTCTATTGATTTCTATTTTCTATCTATTCTAATTGTCAAAGAGTAAATTACGACTAGCTAATTTATACCGATGATGACTACTTTGTAGTCGAAATACGTATTTATAATACAAAAACTGATATCGGTAACGGGGCGAATTTGAAATTTTATTTAAAAAACCTAGACTTCTCATTAGTTATCATTTGATAATCTAATAGTAATAATCATAGTAATAATAACCCATTAGAGGGGGAGGGCGTTGTATCGTAATATTACGTAGAAATTCTCCAATACAGTTGGAAAAGGGGTTTCAATGACACATGATTGCTTGTTGAATACGTAGTTCAAAACAAGAGATATAGCTCTGAAAATGTACAGTGTTTCCTCTGTCATATTCAAAAGCCAGCTAATTGGATTGAAACCTCTAGTTTTCATTCACTTTGTGGCGAGTTTTTTACTAATTCAAACACATTGTCTATAAAAAAGCTAGGCTAATTATAATACATATCATCATCATGAAGTTCCATATCCTATTACAGGATTTTGTAGACCACTCGATCCCACCGAATTCTGTCCATTGCGGCCGACTTTAAATTGTAGAACGATTTAAAGTTTGAATACTTTTTAATATTCGAGACCCACGTGATCCGCTTTCTGCCCCTTGATGCAAAGCCATCTATTTTACCGCACATAATTAGTCTCTGAAGTTAGTATCTATTTCCTCTGTATATTTGTCCGAAGTATCCCAATATTCTCTTTTTAATTAATTTAACTAAACATCTTTCATATTTAACTTTACGGAATACTTCAACGTTACTTAATTTCTCCGTCCACTTTATTTTTAGCATTCTTCTGATGCACCACGTTTCAAATGCATTCAGTCTGGCTTCACATACACTTTTTAGTGTCCGAGTTTCGCACGAATATAGTAGTGCGGACCACACATAGCACCTTAACATTTTAAACCGATAATTAAAACACAATTTTCTGTTAGTTAAATAAGCCTTAAGTTTTACAAAATTATTTTTAACGGCAGCTATACGTTTTTTAATTTCACTTATTTGGTCATTATTACAGGTGAATAGTTTTCCTAAGTAGTTCATTTGCTGAATATCATGAACACCGTTTTTTTGATATTGATTTTTAATCCATATTGTTCACTTACTATGGTTATTTTGTCCACGATAGTTCACAATCTATCTTGGTTTTACGCTACTTATATATGTTTTGATCTGATTGGTGCTGAGTTATGCCTTGCGCAGTGAACACGTTTTTGTATTTTGACATTTTTAGAGAGAGTAGGACATATTGGCACTTGATTTTACCATAAGATTTTGATTAAATCTGAATTTGGTACCGGTCTATTGTCTAGATTCATAATATTTCTTTTGAATTTCTGAATGTATATGCTTTCGTATGCATTCAGCTCTGAGGGATTTTGTACAGCCTTAACAAGTTTTAAATTGGATTTGTCGATTTTATGGTCATTCTCTATAATGTGTGCAGCTACACAGGATTTTTCTAATCTGCCGTATTTCGTATGAGCCATATGTTCTTTGAATCGGGTTCCAATTTGTCTACGGCTTTGGCCTATGTATGTTTGTGAACACGAAGGACACTCTATGCTGTAGATTGCTGATCCCTGCTGATCCCTCAAACAGTCCTTGATGAAAATCCCTCAAACAGTCCACCTCAACACAAACTAGTCATATTTAACTTTCTAATAAATAGACTACTAAAAGTGCCAATGTTGAGAAAAAATTATTTTAAAGAAGCCCAACATATTAAACAAATTGCAATATTTAACGGCTACATTCCAAAATTAATAAATAATATGATCCGTAAAATTAAATTTAAAATTCTTAAAAGAAACACTACGACACTAACACCAGAACGGGCCGACAACGAACAAAAGAAATGGTGCAAGCTAACGTACTGCCCACCTTGTACGAACAAAATTAAAAAAGAAATGGAGGATCATAATATAAAAATAGCTCTCGTGAGCAAATGTAAACTTAAACAGATCCTCGGGAGCCCAAAAGACAAAATAGAAGACGAACAAAAATCGAGAATCTACAGCATAGAGTGTCCTTCGTGTTCCCAAACATACATAGGCCAAAGCCGTAGACAAATTGGAACCCGATTCAAAGAACATATGGCTCATACGAAATACGGCAGATTAGAAAAATCCTGTGTAGCTGCACACATTATAGAGAATGACCATAAAATCGACAAATCCAATTTAAAACTTGTTAAGGCTGTACAAAATCCCTCAGAGCTGAATGCATACGAAAGCATATACATTCAGAAATTCAAAAGAAATATTATGAATCTAGACAATGGACCGGTACCAAATTCAGATTTAATCAAAATCTTACGGCAAAATCAAGTGCCAATATGTCCTACTCTCTCTAAAGATGTCCAAATACAAAAACGTGTTCACTGCGCAAGGCATAACTCAGCACCAATCAGATCAGAACATATATAAGTAGCGTAAAACCAAGATAGATTGTGAAAATGTCACCAAATTAGTAACAAGTAACATATCCTGCGACAATATAAGAGTAATTTTAATAAGAGTAAAATCAACAGGAATAAATGTGAATGAAGGAAATTTTAACAAGAGCAATTTCAATATAATTTAAAATTTATTATATCATTTATTCATTCCAATATCGACTGTCAATGTGTACAGACGTATTAATTGTTAATAGTGATTTTCACAATTCAAATGTCAACAACCTAATTACTGCTTATAGATAGAATTTTTATTTAAAATAAAAAAAACATAGTGCATAGTGTTAATGAAATGTGATACTAACTATTGTGTTTGAAGTGATATAATTTTTTTTTGACCAACAATTGATAGGTCAGTTATCTTAAATATTTCTTATTACTAATTACATTTGAAATGGTATACTCAACTCAACAGCTGTTGTATAGATATGCCAAATGAAACTGATTTCCTTATTCAAAACAAGGTAATATGCTCTCGCCAGAGCTCTAAATCACTTCTTGATGACTTACTAGAAGTTAGTACAAGTCACCAAAAAACTCCACAATTTAAAAAAGTCAAAGCTAATGTTACCGACTACAAAAGTAACACGGACATTTTTGTGCAAGAATTGACAAATGTATCAAGACGACTAAGCCTCTCTTCTCAATCATCTGAAACAATGAGTAGCAATCCCACATCTCTAGTCAACAATAATTCTATTCCTACAAACGAACCTCCGTTATGGCAAGAAGATGACTTTGTTGTTGTTTCTAGAAAAAAGAAACGAAGCCCTGATGTGAACGACCGGCGTGTTCGACATAGGGAAGACACAAACTCAAATCCTATAATTACGGAAAATCGATTCAATCCTTTATTACATGCGACCGTCAACGACAATCTTATAACTGAAGAACCCAAAAAAACCACAAATACAGCCAATTTTTGTAACTAATGTTGTCAACTTTAAAGCTTTTCAACAAGAGCTACACACCAACGGTTTTTCGAAAAAATGCCTGATAAAAATTTTAAACAATCAAATTAAGTTAATCCCCGAGGATGTTGCTACATACAAGGATATTGTAAAAATGTTCCAAGCTAAAAATGTAAATTAATACACTCATCGTCTGAAGCAAGAACGACCATTTCGTGTAGTTTTGAGAAACGTACACTACTCTACTGCTAGCGAGGATATTATTCAGGACCTGTCAGAACTTGGATACGTTGTAGAAAACGTATCTAACATAAAACACAGTCAGACAAAACAGCCACTGTCAATGTTTTTTATTGATCTCAAAACTGATATCAATAACAAATCTATATACTCGGTCACCAAACTTGGAAACAAAATTGTTAAATTTGAACCTCCAAATAAAAAACGTGAATTACCACAATGCAAAAGGTGCCAGCGATTTGGTCACACAAAAAATAACTGTGGGCGATCATTTAGGTGCGTTAAATGCACAGGTAATCACTCGACTGGTGCTTGCACTAAAACAACTCGGGATGAACCTGCTCATTGCGTAAACTGCGGAGAAAACCACCCAGCGAACTACAAAGGATGTCAAGTATACAAAAAACTCCTTGAAAAAAAGTATCCAGCGTTAAGAAAACGCCAATTAGCTGAACCCAACGAAGCTTCAAGAGTTTCCACACCCCATTATATACGTGAAAACTTTTCGTACGCTCAAGCAGTTAATAACAATAATAACAATAACCAAAATATCCATAAACCCACCGAAGAAGGAACCAGTAATAACCACAGCGAAAAAAACAATTTCGCAGCTATTATGGAGTGTTTTACTGAACTCAAAGAAATGTTCCGAGATCTAATGAAACAAAACAGCGTTATGGTCAATCTATTAACTGCTCTTGTTTCCAAAATAAAATAAAATGGTCCAAAACATAAATATTGTTCTATGGAATGCCAACGGTGTAACAAATCGTCGTCTAGAACTTGAAGCTTTCCTCACAGATCGGGATATTGATATAGCTCTCATTTCTGAGACACGTTTCACAATGAAAAGCTATTTAAACATAAGAAATTATTGTGTTTACGATACCAAACATCCAAGTGGAAAAGCTCAAGGAGGAACAGCAGTTATTATAAAAAGTAGTCTAAAACACTACGAAATTGAAAAATGTAACTCTCAACAAATTCAAGCTACAAGCGTTGTTGTTGAGGATTGGGTAGGACCAATTACAGTGTCAGCTGTTTACTGCCCACCTAGACATTCAATTAGCCAAGAAATGTTCGAAACTTTTTTCAATAGTCTTAGTAATAGATTTATCTGCGGTGGTGACTATAATGCCAAACACACATTCTGGGGCTCAAGGCTCATAAATCCTAAAGGTAGAAATTTGCTAAAAACAATCCAAGCAAACAATCTGGATCAACTATCTACTGGAGAACCAACTTACTGGCCTTCAGATCTAAACAAATTACCTGATCTTTTAGATTTTTTGTCATAAAAAACATGTCTAAAGGATACATGAAAATTGAATCATGCGCTGATCTATCATCAGATCACTCTCCCGTTTTGCTATCGATTTGTACCGAGTTTATTCAAAGAAAATGTGCACCATATCGACACACAGACTGGGACTATTTTCGATCACATATCGATAGTACTATCCACTTAAATATTCCTCTAAAGACAGAATATGACATCGACCTTGCTGTACAAAATCTTACAGAAATTATCCAGAAAGGAGTCCGAGATTCAACTCCTGTTAATAAAAGTTCCAACACAAAAAACTTCCTCCCAAAAAGTATCAGATGTTTAATCTTAGAAAAGCGTAGATTAAGAAGACTTTGGCAACAAACAAGATATCCAAGAGATAAAACCAATTTTTATCGAGCATCACGAAGTTTAAAACGTTTGTTAGAGAAATTAAAACAAAATTTTATCGAAGATTATCTTGAAAATTTATCCCCTATGGAATCGTCTGGTTATTCACTATGGAAAGCTACAAAACGTTGCAAACGGCCCCAACAACCCGTTCGACCATTACGGAAATCAGATGGTTCTTGGGCACGAAGTTGTAAAGAAAAGGTTGATCTTTTCGCACAAGACCTAAAAGAAGTTTTCTCTAAATCTACAATTGCCACAGAGGAAGAAATCGAACAGTTTATTAATGCCCCTTTACAATTATCTCCACCAATAAGGTCATTTTCTCCAAGCGAAATATGTACGGCAATAAATAAACTGAATCTCAAGAAAACGCCTGGATATGATTTAATAACAACAAAGATTTTAAGGGAGCTACCAAAAAAAGGGATAACTATGATTAACAACATTTTTAATGCAATTTTAAGAGTAGGATATTTTCCTTGTCTTTGGAAAATATCGCAAATCATTCTTATCCCTAAGCCAGGGAAGCCGATCAATGAAGTTAAATCATATAGACCCATCAGTCTGTTACCCACATTATCTAAAGTCTTTGAAAAATTATTTCTAAAAAGATTACAAAATATATTGTACGAATCCAGAATTATACCCGACCACCAATTTGGTTTTCGTGAAAAGCATTCCACTATTGAACAAGTACACCGAATAGTTAATACAATCGTTAAAAGTTTTCAAGAAAAGAAATATTGTACAGCCGCCTTTCTTGACGTAAGCAAAGCGTTTGATAAAGTATGGCATCCTGGCCTACTTTACAAACTAAAACAACAAATACCTAGTACATATTACTGTGTTTTGAAATCATATTTAAACGATCGATATTTTCAAGTCAAACATCGAGAGGAGTTATCCGACTTATTTCCTATTGAATCTGGCGTACCGCAAGGCAGCGTTCTAGGTCCATTTCTATATTTGATTTATACTGCAGATTTACCTGTTGACGAAGAAAACACGACAGCGACATTTGCAGATGATACTGCCATTTTATCCATTGACGATAATCCAAATGTAGCTTCTAGAAGGCTGCAAAATACGTTAAATCAAATACAACATTGGTTACAAAAATGGCGCATTCAAGTTAATGAGTCGAAATCCGTTCAAGTCACGTTTACCATGCGGAGAGAAACTTTTCCAGTTGTTTGCATGAACAATGTCAGTTTTCCACAAGCTAATGAAGTTAAATACTTGGGGTTGCACCTAGATAGAAGACTTACATGGCGAAAACACATCTGGACCAAACGAAAACAACTAAACTTAAATCTCTTAAAATATAATTGGCTTATAGGACAAAAATCAAAGCTATCATTAGACAATAAAGTATTAGTGTATAAAACTATATTAAAACCTGTGTGGACCTATGGAATTCAACTATGGGGAACTGCGAGCAACAGTAACATCGAAATACTCCAACGTTTCCAATCGAAAGTCTTACGAACAATTAGTGATTCTCCGTGGTATGTGCGTAACGATGACATTCATCGTAGTCTCGAAGTGCCCACAGTGCGTGAAGAAATTTCGCGATTCAGTGACAGATACATGACTCGCCTTGAACGGCATCCAAATACTGAAGTGATAAATCTTTTAGACAATAGTGACAGTTTGAACAGACTGAATAGACAAAATGTGTTAGACCTAAGATTTAGATTTACGTAAAATAGTATATAGCTTACTATATAGTTTTTTTTTTTTAAGTGACTACCAGTGGGTAGATCACTGTTCAAGCCATTTTTAGCCAGTGGACCTATTTATAGTTCTTTTTAGAACTGATAATAGAAAAAAAGGAAACAAAAAAAAAAAATTATATTTTAAATCTAGTATATTTTAATCTAGTTAATTTTCTATTTATTTTTATTTTTGTCTATTGATCTCGACTTTATATCTATTTCTAATTGTCAAAGAGTAAAGTACGACTAGCTAATTTATACTGATGACTACATTGTAGTCGAAATACGTATTTATAATACAAAAAACTGATCTAGGTAAAGGGGGCGAACTATTAATCTTATTTCCATATTCGCTAATAAGAGTACGTGATCGGAGTTAACATCAGCACCGGGAAATGTTTTAACATTTTTAATTGCGTTCCTGTATCTCTCATTAATTAATATATAATCAATTTGATTTCTGATTATTTTGTCAGTCGTATCTCCAGGTGCCTTCCAAGTATACAATCTTCTGGCGGGTTGCTTAAACCATGTATTGGTGATGATGAGTCTATTACTGTTTACAAATTCGGCTAAAGTATCTCCTCTTGAGTTTCTTTTCCCAAGTCCAAATGGGTCAATGGCGGGTTTTTCTTCATTGCTTCCCACTTTTGCGTTAAAGTCTCCCATTATAATTGTGCATTCTGGACTTTTAGTTAAAGCAGGTATATTTTCCAAACGGTTATAAAACTCTTCACACTGCTGTTTGGAGCTGTCAGAAGTTGGTGCATATATCTGTATTATGTTTGTTGCTGTCGGTTTGGTGTCTATTTTAACCATAATAATTCTTTCAGACTCATATATTGTGCCTATTATTTTCTTTTTTAATTTATTATTTAATATGATAGCTACTCCGTTATTATGGTTTGTGCCCCCCAAATATATGACAGTATAATTATTCTTCTGAACTATACCGGTCGATATCCATCTCACTTCACTAATCCCAGCAATATCAACCTTGCATTCATCTAATTCCTGTAGCAAGTTATCTAATTTTCCGCTTTGATGTAGACTTCTTACGTTCCTAGTAGCTATCCGTATATCTTTATTTTTATGTAATTGTAGCATATTGTTGTAGTATAAATCGTCGTAGTTATTCGTAATCGTGGTCGTCGTAGGCACTATACGATGGTGGGTTGCCATTACCTTCCATCGGACATCACCTCTATGTTTCCCATTCTTTGGTAACTGTTTTTTCTCGTGTATAACTGGGGACTTACTGCAAAAAAATTAGTTATTTTATCGCGTGATGCCATTGTTATATTTTCCTGATTTGTGCTGATTCTCCTTACATCTCTTTTTTCTCTTTTCCCTTGGCTTTCCTCTGATTCTTCCTCACTTCTGGGTCTCTGGTTTATATCATCCACTTTTATATTATTTATTTCTGTTTCCAATAACTTCACTTCCTCTTTTGAGTAACATTTGCACTCGTACAAGAGTTTATTTCCCCTCATTGCAGCTCTCTTTCCCATTTGTTTTAGTTGAAGCATTACTTGACTAATTATAATACATATAGGCATGTTTAATTTTAAACAAAAAATTTCCTTAAGGAATCGAAATATATTATGTATAAGATTTTTGAAAGTTTGTTTTCGACCCACCACCGACTACGAAGGAATTTGCTATCTCTACAAGACCTACAGAAAGGTCCACGATAATATGCTTACGCTCTTAAATGTAAAGGAAAATGGAAATGTAAGTTTTTTAAAGTTGCAGTATACGAGAAACTGAATTTAGTACGATGTTTCAGACATTTATGACAAAGTTTTGAAATCATAATTCAATTCTGTCTCTAAGCAAATTCGACCAATATTTTTACACAAAATTTGATCTCTCAAAATTGGACAAATCGAAAAATATATAGAAGGAGCAAAGTTATAGAAAATTAATACTATATTTTCGTTTTGTATCATTTTTTTCTGTTACTCTAATATTGATAGAAATATTTACGATTTAAGATTGAAAATTTATCCGTGTTATCTTATGAAAAATTACCACTTAAATATTTTTTTAAATATGCATTTTAGAAAAAATTATTTTAAACAATAGTTGCACAGTTTTAAGAAAAATAAAATGCAGTAATTATATTTTTGTTCCATGCATCCATCCGTGGTATAACTTATCTTTTAAACGGTGCAAGATAGGAAAAATCATTAAGGATGTTCCAGCATGAAATCACTTTTCGACAGATTTTGCGCTTTTTTTTCACATGCTAAAAATAACGTTTTCTAATAAATTCCGAAGTTTCAGAATTTTTGACCGTTTAGAACGCGAGACAATTAATAGCAAAGTAATCATTCTCTCTCGCTCTCTCTTATTAGTAGCATATAAAACTTCATGCCCGCTCAACTTTTATCAGAATCAAGTGCATTGAAAATATATGTGTTAATAATATTGAAATAAACGACCGTCTATTGTTAATGTATTAAATGAGGATTTTATTAATTTAGTTTCGGTTATTAGTTCTGATAATAACGCTAAAAATATAATTGGAATTGAAAATTTTGAAAAAACTATTTTTATTGACGAAACTAGCACCCGTGAAGTTAGTCAAATTATTCAAAATATGAAATGTAAAGAGTCTATAAATTACTTGGGCGTTTCAAGTAATATTTTAAAGTCGGTTTCCGAGCACTTGTTGATTAGTCGAAATAATAAATTGTATGTTAAACGAGGGAATTTTTCCAGATCGTGGTAAACTGGCAAGTAGTACCCCTGCCAAAAAAAACTTAATAACATGGATATCAGTAACTTTAGGCCAATATCATGTCTACCGATTTTTAGCAAAATTTTAGAAAGAGTTATATTTAATAAAATCACAAAATTTCTTACTAAGTTTAATATTTTGATTCCTGATCAATTTGGATCAGGAATTTTGATCGTGTGAATTTATGCATACGGTATTCGCGGTCAATGTTACAAGCTCATTGAGTCATATTTATCTAATAGATCCCAGTTTGTTGAATTAAACATAAAAAGTAATATTTTCAAGTCAAAGTGGGTGGGGAGGGGTCAGGTCTGGAGTACCTCAAGGGTCGATTCTTGGGCCTTTGTTGTTTCTCTTATTTATTAATGATTTGCTAAATGCATTTGCTAAATTATTTTGTAAAGTTGTACTCTTTTCCGATGATACTACTATCATTATATCTCACAAGGACACGGATGAACTTATAAAAGCTGAACTTATGAAATGAATGGATAGCTGGTGTCACGATAATGATTTGCTTTTGTAGCGGTGTCAGAAGCCCTACACATAATCTATTTGTAAAAAAAATCAAGTTTTTTGGGAATTGAAATAGATACAGGAATTAGAAAATTCCAGAGCTGCGCGGTACGCGTGCCGCTCGTGCGCATCGAATTCGTCACATCCAGACGGTGCGCGCGCGCGGCGCACTACGATCTATCTGAAGTCAGTTTTTTCAACGAACACTTTATATGTTCGCACTTCATATTTGGACGTGTTCGTGAAAGGTTTGTCGCTTTTAGCACGCATGTGATTATTGTTTTTTTTTAATATTAATTGAAATGTAGTATTTTAGTTCAACTTGAACATTTTTCAAGCTGAAGTAATGTAAACATTTTAATTAATATCTTTAGACTATTTTCAGGCTTAAATAACGGGTTTATGTGATTGATTCAACTTCACTGCAATATGAATATATGTTAGTGGGTTTCCTATGGATCGCTGGAGTTTCGTTGAACCAAAGGCGAGCGGCGCGCACACCGCTCATGGTTTGTGGCGCGTATATGTGGACGCACCTTTACGCTAATTTTGTTTCTGTCATGGCATATGGCATAATAATATGGGGTGCATCTGTGAATGCCTCAAAAATTTTTAAAATGCAAAAAAGGGCCATTAGAATTATTTTCAAATTGAAAAAAACTGATAGTAAAAGCTATTCTCAGAACAAATAAATATTAACATTTTATTCTTATTTCATTTCAGAAGTCTTTAAATTCTTTATACGAAAAAGAAATATATTTGAAATTAACAAGAATCAGGGTAATCAGTACATGATTCGAAATCCAATTGAATATATCTTAGATGTAAATATTCATTTTTGGAAAAAAATACAAAAATCTCGCAATTCTTTTGTATAATAGAATCGGTAAAGGGTCTACTATTGGTGACATTATGAGAAATAATAAAATGTCCCTAATCAATGCAACTCGACTGTACCTGTTACAGCAATGTTTTTATTCGCTAGAGAAAGGACTCAAAAACAACTATTGATTTACTATGTGCTTAGTTTTTTATATTTTGAAAATATTGTTGTGTTGTTATTTATTTATTTGACTTTGTTGTTATTTATTTACTGACTGCACTGGCAAATTATACACTGTATTATGTAATTTTTTTATAAACTGTAGAATTATATTTGTAAACATCAGATACCACTAACTGTATGTTTGCCAGTGCTGATAATTTCTATTTTGAAATTTTTATATACATTTATTTATTTTTGTAATAATTCTCCTCTGTGGATATTTTATCATCGGATTACGAATTTTTTTTATTTTAATTAAATGACATTACCGTGGAAATTTGTATATACCGGTAATCAAACAAGATATTTATATTTGAAATTATTGACTCTTTCGTGTAGATCTTTTATCACCGAAATGCG